>VWYE01008151.1:58341-101877 GCA_013398995.1 Alaudala cheleensis | reverse complement strand
CACACCGACCCTGCACTCTCACCCAGGCACTGATCCCCACCCCAGTCACCGCCTTTCCCCGCTCACCTGCCGCCGCTCCGGGCCTCTCCGCTGCCCTCAGCCTCCGGCTCTCCGGGCGCCGCGGTGGCCACACCGCCCTCATCGTCCTCCACTGTCACGTCCGCGGAACCAGCGGGCAGAGCAGCGGGAGCGGCGGCCGCCCCCAGCCCGAACGCGGCCTCCACAGCCGCGACATCGCTCGCCGGCGGCTCCGGGCCGCCCGCCGCCGCCCCCAGCAGCACCAGCAACGCGAAGGCGGCCAGAGCGCTGCGGCCCCACGGCCCCCGCATGGAGGGGCCCGGCTCGCCCGCCGCTGTCACCCGTTAGGACATGAACGCCGCTTGTCGCTGTCGCCGCTATCGCCGCCACAGAATGGGCACCCGCCGCGCGCGCAGCCCTGCCCGCCGCGCCACGCCCGCCCGCCACGTACCGGCACCCCGCGCGCACCCGCCCCTGCGAGGCGGACACGCACTCCATTGGTCAGCCGCCACGCCGCTCATCCCGCCGCTTCCTTCTGATTGGCGCGCCTGGCGGCGGGAGGCGGGGAGGAGCTGGGTGTTTGTCAACAGAGCCCGTCGGGCCAATCGGAGCCACGCCGCTCTCTCCCCCTCCTCTCCCGCCGCGCCGACCAATCGCCGAGCGCATGATTCACCGGCCCGCTCGCCGATTGGATACTGGCTGGCGCGCGGGCGGTGCGGCCCCGCCCCTTCCTCGGCCGGGCTGGAGACGTGGCTGTTCCTCGGCGCCGGCAGGGCGGGGCGGCCAGCGCGCACCACCCGGTGCGGGGGGGAGGGCGCACAAAGCACCTCCCCCCAGCCCGGAGCGGAATGGACTCGTCGGGCGGGAAGCGGGCCGTGAGGGAGTGACCGCCCCGGGGGCATCGAGGGAAGAGTGGAACTGGCACTGAGTGCCATGGGGGTGTTCGGACATAGGTGGGACTCTCTCAGCTCGGAGGTCTTGTCTAGCTGAATTGATTCTGTCATTCGGTGGTGCCGTCCCGGGCTGTTCCGGGTGGTAGAGGTGACCCTACCCCTGATACCGAAATCGGACCTGTGATGACCCAAGTGACCTCACCCCAGGTGACCCCACCTTTCTGAGGGCCTTCTGTGCCCACCCACCCCAGCGCACGCAGGCCCATGACCGGCAGGCCCAGCACTTTGGCCGGGTGTCGTAGCAGCCCCAGAAAGGCCCTGTGGTACCTTAAACTCGTGTTCCCTCCACGTGTTCACAGATCTGTCCCCGGAATTTGTGAATGCCCCGTCCCTGGAAGTGTTCCAGGCCAGGTTGGATGGGGCTCTGAGGAACCTGGTCTAGTGGAAGGTGTCCCTGTCAATGGCAGGGGGTGGAATGTGATAGTCTTTGAGGTCCCTTTCAACCTGCATCATTCTGTGAGTCTCTGTTTAGGGTATACTTGATATAAATTATATATATGATATATGATTGTCCCCTTCAAGGTCAGTTTCCCCCCAGTTTTTTTCAGACCCAGTTTACCATATTCTTGTCATCCTGATGGTACCACCCAACTGATGAGGCTGTCATCTGCCAATTGGATTAGGGCTGATTTTGTATTTACTTCCAAATGACTAATGAAAATATTGATTGCCTATGTGTGTACTACAGCACATATGATCCTAGAGGGTCCTATTAGAAGTAGCCTTATTCAATAGTGATTTATAACCACTTATTAAAAAATAATCTCTCTAACCAGTGTTCAATGTATTCTTCACTGATGCTTTATTACCCTGTTTAATTAAAATATTGTGCAGTTCCAAGTAAAAATGCTTTTAAAAGCTTATTACACCTTACAGAGGAAATGGAATTATTTGTTGTCTTTTAGAAGCATGAAATGAGATTTCTGTTAGACCTCTGAGTGGCATTACTAATTCTTTAATGAGTGACATTACACCCTGTTTTGGTATTTATCCAGAACATTATCTATAGATCTGATGTTATTAAATCTACATTTCCTCCATATCCTGCAGCCTCCTCTCCTGCCAGGCACCACCCTGGCACTTTTTTAGCCTCCTAGAATTGCCCTGGTCTATGAAGGTTCACTAAAGAGGAATGCCAACACACAAGGGGTCTCTGCAGTCAGCTCTTTCCAACCTCCTGGGCCACAGTTATCCCTGGAAGACAAGATCTCCACTGGTCACTAATGCACTGAAATCATTCACATCACTGTCAAGTGACCCCCCCCCCCCCCACATGTATCTTCCTGCTTCTTTACAAACATAGATAAATGTTCAATTATTGACATTTTCATCATGTATATGTAGTAATGGGCCTGTACCATTCACTGCTAGGGTTTTCTGGGATTTAGCCTTGCCAGCTATGGATTTCCTTTGATGTGCTTCACTTCCAATAACTACTCTGCTTCTCACAGCTTCTCATTTATACCAACACTTCCTTCTTTCCCGCTTTCTTCATTTTGTCTATTTATTTTTTATTTTTACTCACACTCTCCAGTCCATTAATAAAACAAAATGGTTTTTTTCTCTCTTGATTTTGAAGTTGTGGCTCTTTGATTGCCCAATGAATTCTTTAAAAAGAGCTCATAATTGTCATTTTTAGACTTCTAGCTAAATTTTTTCTTCCTGCTTGCACTCTTATTTTCTGATTATTTGGAAATACAGCTCTTTTAGGACACCAGGTGTATGCAAACTCAGGTCACAGACACTGCTCCCCAGCCAACCACTGAATTGCAATCCAGGGATCTTTGTTTGGGTGTTTTTACTTCCTTCATTACAACCAAGTCCAAGAGAATTTACCTTGTGCCACATGCCAAATGGTGCATGTCATTTTTAGTAACTTAAATGACATTTTATTACTGTACCCATATGGTCTTGTGCTACTATTTTCTTTATTTAGATAACTCCTCTCTCTTGAGTGTCTACCCGTTCATATGTTTATAAAGAGTAATCAAATTCCTTGCTTCTCCAGGCAAACCAAGCCAAAGGCTTTTATTCTTCCCTTACACATTTGGCTCTCTGCTCTAACTTGCCATCCCCTGGACCTGTCTCCATTTAAATTCATTTTTCCTGCATTGTGAGGTTTTGAACAGTCACATTGAAGGATAAATTTACTTAATTTTATACTCCATTGTATTTCTAGACAACGAAGAAAAGCGTGGAATGTGCCATGCTTTTTACAGCAACTTCTCTCTTGTCCCACCAGTTATTTGAGGGACTCAGAGACCCAACCACAGACCCCAGAAAGTTCCAGAATATCGAGATATGTCACGACTGGGCTTGCACTTCTACCTTTGTGCTGGGCCATGAAGGTTTATGACACCCAAGGCACAACAACAGCCACCCCGTGCAGGTGTCCCTCTCACACACACAAGCATGACCTCATTTTCTCGTGTCCCCGCCCCAGCTCAGCAGCCTCCCAGTTGCAGCCTTTTATTTCGGGGAGGATCTGGCAGTTTTCACCAGAGCACACGTTTTCTTCTAGACTCCTCCCAGATTCCGTGGCACCGAGGAATAATGAATAATCAGACTGCAAAAGCTCTTCTTTTTCTTGTTTTGGAAACATTTCTCCAAGGGATGGACAACGTTATTCTCGAATCCTTATGACAAACATGGCAATACAGCCCTATAATTTTCTCTCTGTATTAAAAATTTGTGCCAACAAAACCAAACTTCCTGCTTTTTGCAAAGCATGACTCACATCCTCCATTCTGTTTTGACTGACTGACATAAGAGATCTATTTCAGTCATATGACAATAACTTCGAATCTGACTAGCCACTTATGTGGAAATCAAAGCCTGTTCTTGCAGGATGGATGGATGTTAGCAGGAATGGCGTTTTACATAACTCCACTGAGGATCTGCCTGCTCTTCCCGAATAACTTGCTCCTGGAAGAGCGGCAGTGAAAGCCCAGCGTGCCACCTCGTGGCTGCCCTGTGCCCAGGGCCGTTCCTGGTGCCTCCCTTTTCCAGGAGAATCCAGACTTTCCAAAAGCTGCACACGCTGTAATTAGCGTACCGGCACCCCTGCTGATGCCTTCTCACAAGCAGAATAAACCCGAGTAATTCCTCACCCCACAGACCAAAACAGTGACAAGCAGGGAGGCAGGTGTTCTTCAGAGGAAATGTCACCCAACTGGAGTTTGCATGATAAAAAAAAATTAGGTTGCAGGAATGTAAATTGCAGAGATGTGACAGGCTTGGAGTGCTGCTGCCAACCAGAAAGAGTTTGTCTGGGAAATTCTCCATCTTCCACTTGGTTTCACCAGTGTGTTGGTGAAGTTTTACTTTCATGGGTCTTGGATTTTAGCTGTTTCATGCCTAATCAAAGAGAGAGGAGTACAGATAATTGGATCAACACATCTGTCACCCACAGGGGCTGTGCCTTCACCAGGATTTCACCCAGCTTGGAATGCACTTTTCCAGCTGGTTTAGGCTGGGTTAAGCCTGCCATGGAAGATGTCCCACAGCTTTCCCTCTTCTAACTGACTGATCTTGCTACCTTCCTCAGGGAAGGTCAAGGAAAACTGACTTTGATTTTTTTGATTGCTTAACCCTTCAAAAAGAACAGCTCTCTGCCAACACATGCAAGTAGCAGGAAAACTTGGCAAGCAATGGACCATAAGGTGGGAATGCTCCTTTTTTTTCTTCTGTCTTAGACCAGAGCAGCTTAAGCCAGTTACAAAACTTCCTTCCAGAGAGATATATTAAGTTTGGCTGACCCAGTTCAACCTCACTCACCTGGCAAGAAGAAACTGCCTTTCCTTGCCTGCGTGGCAAGGTGAATCAGCACAGGGCCATGGGAATGCCAGCAGCAGCATGAACTCTGTACCCAGGCTGTGTGTGGATGGTGGCTGAGGGGAGTGAAGAGCAGGCTCTTCCCTTTCTGCCAACAGCTAGCTTTTATCTCAGCTACCATGTAATTTTCCTACCCTGTAATTTCAGCCTCAGAGGCAGAATTCAGCACCCGGAGTCAGGCAGGCACCCTGACGGCCTGAAAGGGCTGAGCTGCTCCCTTCCTCAGCGTGGCTTTTGTTGAGATTGACGCCTCACAGCTGTCACTGTTTGACGGGCAGAATGTCTGTTCAAAGCAGGTTCTAACACCTCCTCAGACTGAAGCACAGAGGGGGAGATTTGGCTCCTGCAGAGGCTTTGACATGGGACAAAACCAGGCTTGTACCTGGACTTTGAGCTGTTTGCAAACAGAGCTGGTTGTTGCTGAAATTCACAAAAGATCCATTCCTGAAATGTACAATATCAATTTTTTGTCCACAGGCAAGGCTCAGCACAGCAGAAATGAAAGATTTTCTGCTTTCATTGGAGCTGTAACTCACCAACAGATTGAGATAAATTGCTAACAGAAAGGTCATTATATAGGAGTGGAAATGTTTGTGTTTCCCCAGGCACTGCAGGATGTATTTCAAGCCAAAGCTATCAGCCGTACTGTGAGGGTACAACAGGTTCATCACCCCACACTGCTGCACTAACACTCCCCACAACAGTGGGATGTGAGAGAAGCCCACAATGGGCTTCCTAAATCAGCATAAAACCCTGGTGATTGTTCTTCATTTCAGTCCAATACTTAGGATACTGAACAGAATGATCATAAAATCATAGAGTGCTCTGGGTTGGAAGAGACCTTAAAGGCAATCTTTTCAACCTGCTGCTGTGGGCAGAGACGCCTTCCACTGGACTGTGTTGCCCAGAGCTCCCTCCATCCTGGCTTTAAACTCTGGGGCAGCCACAGCTTCTTTGGGCAACCTGTTTCAGTGCTTCACCACCCCCACAGTAAGTTTTTTTTTCTTAATATTTAATCTAAACCTACTCTCAGTTTGATGCCACCCCCCCTTGTCCTGTCACTACATGCTCTTGTAATGTGTCCCAAAGCTCAGTCAGCTGCTCCTTCAGTTTTACCCTTCTTGCATCATGGAAGAACACAGTGCTTGGGTCTGCTTCCCTCTGAATATATATCCCACTAGATGTGTGTGTTTACACTTTAAAATGGGTAACTTGCAGGAAAAATCGTTGCCAGCTGGCAGGAAACACTGAACCACTGCACAGAACCACGTGCTGCTCTTAACAGCGACTCACCCAGCTCTGCACAGAAAGGTAAAGGCTCACCGAGCTGAGATAAGCCCGGGCAGTGATAATAGAGTCTTTGTTGAAATCCCACTCCATTGTTCCAGTATTGATGTGCCGGCCCAGGGAGAACAAAAGGAAATGTTTCTAGTCCTTGAAAATCACAGCAGAATCGCAGAGGTTGGCAGCAAAGCAAGCCAGTCATACACAGAATTAAAAAAGAGAAGTCGGTGTTAGCTTTGCTGTTGAGCAAATAAAAAGATTATTCTGTTCGAATTGTGGCCTGACCTTGGAGTGAGTAGTAAGGGGTAAATACCTGCAATTCTCATCGACTTTTGTGGGATTGCAGCTGGAGAGAAACGGAGGTGCCTGTGAATGCTCCTAATGTGGCTCACAGGAGTGAAAATACCGGTGTAGAGGGACTTCAAGGTTGCTCTGCCTCTCTAGTTTGTTTCAGAAGCAACTTCATCAGAGGTCAACCCAGGGTAGAAGGGAAAAACTATGGGAAATAAAAAAAGGCTCTGTGTGCTTCAGTACAGGAGATCTCCATGGGGTTTTGTCCTGACCCTCCCGCAGAGTGAGGTAAAGGATTAAGTGCTGGTTGATACCATGTGCTCAGAGGATCCAATGCGTTTTTCTTGTCCATATTGCTACTTACGAGGGAGATCGTTCTCCAAAGTTTGAGTGAAAGTCCGAGAAAGGCTCTTCCTCAAAAACTGTGGAAGCCCGGCCGGAGTTTCAGTAACTCCCCGAGCTCAGTGCATTGCTTGGCCTCCTGCAGGGGCTCCCCCCGCCATCCTCCGTCCTCCCCGAGCAGCTCCCAGTGGGACACCCCGCATCCCTCTGCTCTTTGCTGAAATGCCTGAACCCTTCCAGCCCTGGAAACCCGGTGTCTCGGTACTTTATATATATGTATATACATAGATTCAACAAGTTGCTCCGGGGACTGTCGGGCATTGTGGGAGCTGTAGTTCGCCGCTCGGAGCACTACAAGTCCCAGCCTCCCGGCGGAGGAGAAAGAGGAGGAGGAGGAGGCGGCAGAGGAGGTGGAGAGGAGCCGGCACGGCCCAGGCCTGCAGCCCGTGAGGAAGAGCCCCCCGGGGGCGGGCCGCGCCGGCATGCGGCTCCCCGGCCGGCTCGCCCTGCTCCGCAGCACGCCCCTGGCTGCCCGGCCGNACTCCGGGCTGCAGGGACCCCCCAAAGCACAGAGAAACTCCGGCGTGCAGGGACCCCCCAAAGCGCAGAGAAACTCCGGGGTGCAGGGACCTCCCAAAGTACAGAATGGCTGCAGGGTGCTGGGATCTCCCAATGCGTGCAGTGGCCGTGGAGTGCCCGGAGCATCCAAGTGCGAGGAACGGCTCCAGGGTGCCGGGACAAGCTCTGGGCTGCCAGGACCCCCCAGTACACGGAGCTGCTCCAGTGTGCCGGGACAAGCTCTGGGCTGCCGGGACCCCCCAGTACGCGGAAGCGGCTCCAGGGTGCCGGGACCGGATCTGCTGTGCCGGGACCTCCCACACTGAGCGGCCAAGGGGTGCACGGAGCTTCCCGGCGCATGGAGCAGCTCTGGAGTGCACGGAGCCCCCAATACACAGATCCCGGAGTGCAGGGACAGGCTCCGGAGTGCCGGGACCCCCCAATGCACGAGGGGCCACGGGGTACGTGGAGTCCCCCAGTGCACGGACGGAGCTCAGGGTGCACGCAGCGGCTCAGGGACGCAGAGTCCCCCCCTAATCTTCGGTCAGAGTTTGGGGTGCACGGAGCAGCTCTGGGGTTGCAGAGACCCCTAATGCACGGAGCGGCCACATGGTGCACGGAGTCCCCGGAGGCACGGACGGGTCCCGGGCTGCGTGGAGCGGCTCCGGGCGCAGGGACGGGCTCGGGGCTGCTGGCACTCTGAATGCACCAAGTGGCCGTGAGTTGCACGGAGTCCCCCGGCGCTCGGAGCGACTTCGGGGTGTCGGGACTGCACAGAGCGGTCACGGGGTGCACGGATTTCTGCAGTGCATGGAGCGGTTCTGAAATGCAGGGACAGGCTCTGGGGTGCCGGGACCCCCAGTACACGGAGTGGCAGTGAAGTACACGGAGCTTGCCAGTGCATGGACAGGCTCCGGGATGAAGGGATCGCCCAGCTCTGGAGTGACGGGACTCCCCAAAGCGGGAAGAACCCACAGGGTGTGCAGAGTACTCTGGTGTACGGACGGACCCTGGGATGCATGCAGCGATTCTGGGGTGCAGGGACACCCCAAAGCACAGAGCAGCCACGGACTCTCCCAGAGCGCGGATGGACCCTGTGGTTCATGGAGTGGCTCTGGGTGTAGGGACAGGCTTTGGGGTGCTGGGACCCCGCAATGCATAGGGGGGTCGTGGGGTACACAGAATCTCAGGTTCATGGATGGACCCTGGGGTGCACAGAGCAACTCTGGAGTGCCGGGACCCCACAAAACACAGAGCGGCCACAAAATATAGGGGTGCATGGAAAGACCGGTGTGAGGCAGCTCCTGGTGCAGGGATAGGCTATGGAATGCCGGGACACCCATTGTAGGGAATGGCCGTGGAATGTACTGAACTTCCAGGGCATGAAAGGGCTTCAGGTGGCACGGACTCCTGAAGCAGTGCACAGAGCAGCCCCGAGGTTCGTGGGTGCAGTGGGGGACACTGAGAATATCCCTCCCACTCGGAGCATGAACAGTCCTGGGTGTGAAGGGACACCCTGCGGTGCACGGATAGTCCTGCTGAGCCTCTTTCTCCTTCCCTTTGGACTTCACTCCCTTCAGCTGAGGCGAGGGGAGAAAACTGCTTTTACTTCCCCAGTGTGTGCCTCTCTGGCAGCAGCTTCATGCCTGGTCCGGCTCAGCATTGTGTATGCCGAATTTGGGGTAATGTCTTGCACCTCCAAACACTCACTGTGAGCTGGGCTGTGGTGGGAGTTCAGGCTAATGCCATGTCCTGCTCCTGTCTCCAAGTCCAGCATGCGCTGCTGCTGCCGTACCCCTTTTCTGAGCACCCAAGCAAGGAGCAGCAGTCCCTGATCAGGGGGTTCTGTCTCGTCCTCTGCAGGGAGAGAAATGCAGCCAGGGGCTTGAATCGGCCCCTTGAATGTCAGATAGGGCTGCAGCTGCCTGAAGTTTGGCACAGCCTGATTTGGAAGATCAACGGTTGCAGTCACAAAGGGGTTTATCTCGTGCCAGCCCTTTCGCAATAGCAGTGGTGAAATCAGGGTGAGGAGTTGCTGCTAAGAAAGTAGATATTGGCAGTTAGGAGAAAAAAAAATAATCCCTCTCTTCCTTCCTGCTCCCCCCTCTCTGGGTTAGTGTTTTGAGGTTCAGTTGCTGATGGCTTTCCTTACGTCCCGTGAAAGCTTGGCTTGTTCTGCAGCCCCCTTCCTCTGAGCAGCCTGTACCTGCCTGAGAGAGCACAGCTACATGAGACACAGCCCCTGCCAGGCCAACACGATCAAAAGTGATCAGCCTGTGAGATGGGGGACCCTGGGGGCTCGCAGTTGCATAAAAATCCCCCTTCTTACCCAAAGGAAAGCCCAAAATTGTGAATTGAGAGAGGAAGGACTTGTCTCACAAGGTGTGGAGCCAAGACACCACTGTTGCTGTAAGTTATCATAAATGGGGGCTCCTTTGATTTGGGGTAAAACCAGTATTTTTGGGCTTTTGTAGTGAAATAGCTGGCCTTTGTGCTGTTTATGGCCAGGCAAACTTAGGATAATGTTTCTGGCTGCCTCCCAGCTAATTAAAGTTCAATGTCCAGCTTGTGATGCTGGTTAAGTAAATGAGGCAGTGTCTGGGATAATAACCCAGTGCTTGTGCAAGCTGGCTTCAAGAAATGGTGGAGAAGGAGCTCAAGAGTCACTGCCCAGGAGCTGGATGGTCTCAGCTGTCAGTTTGCAGTGTCAGGGGGCAGCTGCTGTTTGTAATGGATATGTTTGTGTTTGCTGTTAGAGCTCTCAGGAGGGAGCAACTTTTATCTCTGAAGGCAAAGCTAAGGCTTCCCTTGCACAGCAGGGATGTGTGGGAGGCACCAGGGTTTGGTTCTGCTGGACAAATCTCTCTTGCTTAACTTGTGCCATAAATCTGTGGCACTGGGACTGGTCCTGGATGAGGCTCCTCGCTTGGCATCCACCTTCCCACCCACCCCTGCCTTGCCAGGGCAGCAGCTCCTTGTGTGGCAGATGTAAGCCTGGGTGTGGGAGGGGGGATTAGCAGAGAAAAACTTTTTTCTATCTTTTTTATTTTTCTGTTTGTTTTAATTGAAGCTAGATTGGTGTGTTTGCCCACAGCGCTTGTCCCCGGGCAGCTGCAGGAGCAGAGTTCCCCAGTTCTGGAGTGGGCACTGAGGTGACAGACCTCGGAGCCCGTGGGGCTGTGACAGCTTGGGGGAGCAGGGCTGGCACAGGGCTTGGGGCTTTAGAGCTGTAAGCTGCTTGGGGAGAGCTGGCTTTGTGTTTATACAACACCTCTGAAGGTGGGCCCTGCGAGCGCCTCTGTTAGAAATGAAAATTCAGGTATTGCCCTATGCCCTGCTGCCCCAGAGAGGACTTTGGGCTTTGTATTTATCTATTGCTTTTAGCTGGAGCTCTTTGTTCTCTGACCTTGGAATCTTAGGTTGGACTGGCCAGTGCCTGTGTGCTGCTGATACTGCTCCATGTATGTTGCTTGGTTGGCTTCTGTAATGCTGGGCAGTGTTTTTAGGCCCTTCAGTTGGATGAGAAAATGCTGTGGTCGCTGCCCACTTCACCCATATGTGGCTCCTCAGCTGTGCTGTGCCTCAGTGCCTTTGTTTTGTTTGGTGGGCTTTTGGTAAACAACTTGAAATGTAATTTTTTTTTTATGAGGTGTTGCTCCTCAGTGCTGTGCTTCCCGCCAGTGTTTGCCCTGCCCCTGTTTTTAAAAGTGGATGCTTTGTGGTTGGTTGTGCCCCAGGTCTGGGGCTGGAGCTGAGGAGGGAGAGGTGGGAGTCACAGTAAGGCAGGGGCTGTGACAGCACCAGTTCAGACTGATTTAAAGTGCTGCTTCACCTCAAATCACTGGTAAAAGGATGGGCTGGGACCCTTGTGAGCTCTTCCTGCTTCCTTACAGTGGAGTCACCGATGCTGAGGCTTTCCCCATCCCTTTAGGGTACCCAGCTGCTCCAAGAAGCTGTCCCACCCTACAGGAATGAGGGCAAAGAGAAGAAACTGCCTCTCCCTGGGTCAAAACAAGTCTTTTTTACTGGTACTGCCCCTGTCCTGCACAGCTTTGCTTGCCCCTTCCCTGGCTGGCCTTGCTTGGCTCTGCTGCTGGGTGGGTGACACTGGTACCCTCAGGAGCTGCTGGGTTTCTGCTGGCCAGGTTGCAGGTGCAGCAGTGACCTGTTGCTGACCCAGCTTCTGCAGAGTCACGGTGGTCAGTGAGGGCTGGGATGTGATGTGAGCCTCTGGTTTTGGAGAGCTTCTGTCTCCTTTAAGCTTTTAACTTGCAGAAGCAAGAGAAATTGCAAATCCTAGGGGAGTGTAACCTGTCTTGAACTCCACCTTTCCAGGTAAACTGGCGTGACAGCAGGATTTTAGCTGGTTGAGGTGCTGCAGGTGTGGCTTTTTCCACAGCTGCCGAAATCTGGATTTGCTGCACGTGAGGAAAGAGCTCCAGATCTGTCTAATGTCCAGGAGATAATGTACAACAGCTCTGTGCCTGCATCTCTGGTTGTCTTCATGTCTTCCTCATCTGAAGTCTCTGTGGTGATACTGGGCCTCTTTAAGTCAATTTGAGCTTTGGATCCTATCCAAAGAAAACGAAGCACACTGAAAACGGGAAGTGCAGAAGGCTGCAGGTCACTAACAGGGGGTGGGAAACTGAGTTGATAATAAACAGAGGCTGACATGGCAGAGAAAATGCCTTGCAGGAGTAACACAAGTGCACCCATCCACCCCCAGCCTGCAGCACCTTTTAGGAGTGCATCTGTGTTATGGATGGCAGGGCAGTGATCCTTCTCAAATCAGGCAGCACGCAGAGAAAGGCCAGGATGGAGCTGTGATTAAAATTTCATCCTCTTCAGCACATGCTGCCAGGCTCACCCACCTTCCAAGTTTTGCTGGACTCCCCTATAGGCAGCTTTACACTCTGTTTTGGAAAACACTTTTTATTATTCACAGGAACAGCTGCTGTGCTCTCTGCTTTGGCTGCTGGTGCATCTGTGCTGTTTACTAAGGATATGGTTGGCAGCAAACCCAGCATTTACTGTGTGGCTTCCTTGGGAGATTTTATCTTGAGGTTGTTTCCCCTTCTTCCTCTGTGGTATTGTCTGAAATTCACAGCTTTCCGGCAGGAGAGCTTTCATGGAATGCCAGCAACCACCAGTGAGTGTGCATTGAACACCCTGAGATCGGGCTGTGCTGGCAATTAGCAAGCACATGTCCTCTAATGAGAGGGAGAGTTGATTAAAATCCCTTGGCCACAGACCATGGCCATGCCCTCGCTGGCACAGCGTGTTCCCTGCCTTGCCTGCGGAGTGCTGAGATGCTGTGTCCACGTGCAGCCCTGGACAAGGCTCCTCTTGCATGTGTTTGTAATGCCAGTTGTACTGGGGAAAGTGGACAGTCTGGAGCCTCCAGTAAGAGCATTCCTCTGTCTCTGTTTGATTTGCAGAACAATCAAGTTCTCGGGATCGGGAGCGGATCCACCATTGTTCACGCGGTGCATCGATTAGGTAGGATGCTCCCCTTCCTGTCCCTCCCACCACAAAAAGTCTCTTTTTCCATCTGCCCCAACTACCTGAAAAACACCCTAAATCACCTGTGTGCTGATTTGGAGCTGATGCCTTGGGTCTGTTCTGTGTCCTGCTTGAAGCTGAAGGTTAAACCTGGGCTTTGGGCTCCTAATTTATTGCCTGGGAGTCCTGAGGAGGTAATGATTTGCCACCTGTTCTCCCCATGCAGCCAGGAAAAGCTCTCCACTGGCACCCACCACGAACTGGAGCTGAACTCCTTGGTGTGGTTCCAGCTTTGCCCAGCTTTGCCCAGTGCTGACTTGCTGTGTGGCTCGGGGCCATGCAGCTGCTCTGCTTCCTTTAACCCCTTTGCCTGTGGCTCATTTTGCTCCCCACATCCACAGGATTCGCACTGAGGGCCCTGCTGAGGTGTAATGAAAATGAGGAATGTGAAATCCTGCTGTATTTGATTTATGTACCCTGCAGCCAGGTTTACCTGCTTGCTCCAGGTGCAGGGGTTTGCTCAGGGTGTGACGCAGAAAATGTCAGCAAAATATTCAAGTGAGGCAAATGCAGTTTTGCAGAGTGAGTGTGAGGTTAATTACTGTCATGGCTCATTACAGAGAGTGCAGAGGTTTAAAATTCCTTTGCAGGGCACTCTCAGCCCTAGATCTGTTTGTGGATGTGCTGAACTTTGGATGTCCTTGGATGCAGAGCAGCTGTGGGGGCCATGGTGGGTTGGGAGTGCAGGATCATCCCTGTTGTTCCTGGAGGGGGGTCTTGCTTGAATACAGAGGAGGAACCACAGTATCATTAAGGTTGGAAAACATCTCCAAGATCCTCAAATCCAACGCAGCACCACTGTGTTTACCACCAAACCAAACTCCCAAGTGTTACATCCACACTTCTGGGTATGAAGGTGCCACCACTTCCCTGGGCAGCACAGTTCAGTGTGTCCCACCTGGGTGGCTCTGCTTGTCTGGGGAGTCCCCTGGTGACCTCCAGCTCCCTTGGGCAGAGCTGTCCTGCAGCCCAGAGCAGGCTGAGCTCTGAGCACAGCCCAGCCCTTCCCTGTGCAGGGACACAGCAGGGCTGGGTCTGCCCCTTGTCACCCATTTCCCCACTCTGTGTGATGCACTTCATTGTCTGGGAGCTGCTGTTCAGCCTTCTGGGCTTGGCTCAGTACTGCAACCACTCCCTCCTTGAGCACAGAATCAGTCTCTAAATAAATGGCTATTGTATTTGAAGAGGAGTGGCTGTTCCAGGCTGCAAATTCTGGCTTTTCATGTCTCCTGATTGCTTTGGAACTGGGATGTGGCTTGTAACAACATCCAGCCTCATGTATTGCATGTTCCATCCTTCCAGCAGCAGCATTAGTTTGGAGGATGTAGCTCGTGTGTGCTTGCTGTGGTGCTCAAGCTCCTGCTGGCTCTTGGGCTGTTGGCTTGTGCCTGAGTATTGTAATTACTAAAATAACATTTTGTCCATAATGATATCTTAGTAATAGATTTTAGTCATTTGAGGTTAGCCTGGGGGAGGAAATATTTCCTTCCATTTAATGGAATACTGTACTTTATTAGTTCTTTCCCTGCTATATATTTGAATGTTCTATAATAAATTAATGTGATGTCCCCAGGGCAACAAGCCAGCAAACCTTTCAGACAGCTGCTGGAGCTCTGTGTTTACATGGAGAGCAGCAAAAACCTGTCTCAGGGAGTGAGAGAGGGGATGGGGCCAGTTTCCCAGGTGAGGATTTGCTGATGGGCTCCTCTGTTGCTGGAGACATAAAGGTGAATGGCTCATGGTGGCTTGGGCTGGGCCAGAGTGGGTGTTTAAACATTTCTGACTGTTGAAAGTGAGCCTCAGCCTATGGAGGGGGGCACCTGTTTGCATTTTGAGCCTGACTGAGTTATTTGCAAGCCAAGCAAGTAATTGCAGTGAATCAGAGGGGCTTCACTGAACTGAGGTTTCTTAAAGTGGAAGTTGCTGTGTTTTTGCCTTGTATAATGAACAAAACCAAGGCTTCTGCTTTTTTTCCTGCAGCTGAGCGAGTTAAGGAAGAGAACCTGACAATTGTCTGCATCCCCACATCCTTTCAGGTGAGTGCTTTCCTCCTTTGCTTCCTGCCAGGCCAAACACTCCTGCAGGGGATCTCCCTCCCCCTGGGCTGTGGGAGGCCACCTTGCCTCTCTCTGGTTCTCAGTGGTGTGAATGAACCAAAAGCACCAGTGAAAGCAGTGGTGGTGCAGCCTGCAGAAAGATCTCAGAGATAATGTGATGGTGCTGTGTTACCCTGACCTGAGCTCAGGGCTGGGAGGTGCATTTGGAGCCCGTGTGGTAAGGCTGGTTGTGTCAGGGTTGGTGTGTGGCTTCCTCTGGATCCCACTTGCAGGAAAATGCTGCTTAGTGGTGAACCAGACTCGCAGTGCAAAGCTCACTGGAGGCACTTTGTCTCCTTTGAGTCTGTATCAGCCCTGACAGCTGTAAAGAATAATAGCAAGCTCTTGTGTTTTCAGCAGGAACTTCAAATGCATCAGCTGGATTTGATGAGAAATTGCAGAGGAGAAATTGGCTTAATCTCTCATTTGTTGTGAGGCCTTTGGAGGAATTGCTTCACACCAAGCTAGATGTTGGGAGGGCTGGAGGGACAGGGAGAACCTGGCTTGGTGGTGGAGCACAGACCTGCTGGGGAAGCTTCTGAGCATCTCCCATGCCTTTGGCAACTGGCTTTGGTCTCTTTGCTTCTGTTCCCTGAGGTGGGGACCTCCTTTTAAGCAGACAGAGGTGACATGGTGGGAACCACCCCAGGAGTCTTCAAGGCTGGGTGGCAAGACCCCAGTTGAGGAATTGGGCTTCTCGTGGTCCTGCTGTGGGCCTGGGGACTGTACTTTTGTCACAACTGTGTCACTCTGAGGGCAGTCAGGCGGTGGCAGGCCTGTCCTGTGAGCCTTTCAGGGACTGGGTGGGTAAAGCCCTGAGCAACCTGGGAGCTGACCCTGCTTTGACCTGGAGGTTGGATAGAGACCAACCTGAATCATCCTAAAATCTTGGGGAAACATAACATCTTCTTACCTTGCAGTTGTTTAGGTGTGGGGGTGACAAGGCTCTCTCTTCCCAGCTGTTGCAAACACCTGGGGTATAATGCAAGGTGCTGCAAAGGCCAGAAAGTGAGGGGGAAAAGATTAACCTATATCAGTACTTCTGTTGCTTATGTAGACTGTGGTGAGAGTCTGTCTTGGTTCTGTCTCATACAATTCCCACCCTGAAATGTCGTGTCCCCTTTGAATCTAGGAGAAGGGCTTTGAGTTCAGTCATTAGTTCTTAAAGAAAACACTAATGAAGCTCTTGTAGTGAGCATGGGCTGGAGCCTGTCCTGCCTTGAAATGTTCATTTAACACCACCGAATTCCTTACCAGTAAAACAGAAAAGTTGCTGTGAAAGGGAAGAGAGAGATTGTACTCCTGCAGGAGCCCAAATCCCCAAAATGAGGCTGCCTTTTATCTCTGGCTGTCCCTTAGACCTCACCCAATTCCAAGTGGAGCACTCCCAGGTCAGCAAAACAGCCTTTTATTTTCACTGTAACAGGTGTAGATGGCTGCCTGAGGTCACTGGCAAGGAAGAGTTGGTTTCAGTGAGCTTTTATACTCCTCCCTCCCCTGTTGTCAGGTCATTAATCCATCACCATCAGTAAAGCCAGAGCAGGGTAAGTATCTGTCCCTGGCATTTGCATTGTCTCTTTTCACTGGGACAAGAGCATGGAGTGGGACTGCTCCTGTCGAGTGCTGTGCAGTTGCCACCACTTCTCCCTCAGTTATGGGAGCTCTGCTTCTGATTCCCACTGCTCCCATTGCCTTGCAAGCAGAGCCTGGAGAGAGCCAAGCCACCTCATTGCCACACTGCTGACTTTCAGCCTGTTCAGGGTCTGGCCTGCATGTGCAGCACAGTGTTCTTCAATGCTTTCAGTTCCCCTGATCCCTGAAATCTCCTTCTGTGGGCACCATGTGATGAATGCCAACCCACTGATTTTTATTCCTTTCATTTTGTGAGTCCTTAGGGCCCCACAGCCCCAGGGTGTTAAAACTGCATGCTATGAAATGCCATGATAAAATCTTCAGATCGTATCTCATTGCCAGGAGTGCCACCTGCTAATTCTGATGTTTCTGGGATGCCAGTGCCTGTGCATCAGTCACTGATGCACTCTGTCAGTGGGTAGAATTCAGGGGACTCAGCTGATGCAGGCTGTTGCACTGGGGTTTCTTGGTCTAGCTGCAGCATGGTAGCAAGTTTGGACATGACCAGAGTCTGTGCAAGGAGGGAATCTTCTCAAATGATGATTTATAACATAGAAAAATCAACCAGTTAAAGATTCTGCAGATGACACCAGGCTGGGTGGGAGTGCTGATCTGCTGGAGGGCAGGAGGGCTCTGCAGGGGATCTGCACAGGCTGGATGGACACACCAAGGCCAGTGGTCTGAGGTTCAGCAAGGGCAGGTGCTGGGTCTGCACCTTGGCATCAGCAACCCCCTGCAGAACTCCAGGCTGTGGGGAGGGTGGGTGGAAAGTGGCCCAGAGAAAAAGGACCTGGAGTTGCTGGTCAGCAGTGACTGAACATGAGCCATCAGGTGGCCAAGGAGGCCAATGTCACTTGGCCTGTCTCAGCTGTAATATGGCTGCAGGAGCAGGGCAGGGATTGTCCCTCTGTGCTGGGCACTGATGAGGCCACACCTTGAGTGCTGTGTCCAGTTCTGTGCCTCGTGACAAGAAAGGCACTGTGGGGCTGGAGAGTGTCCAGGGAAGGGAGTGGAGCTGGGGAAGGGTCTGGAGCCAAAGGTGTGATGAGGAGCAGCTGAGGGGGCTGGGGGGCTCAGCCTGGAGAAGAGGAGGCTCGGAGGGGACCTTCTCACTCTCCACAAGTCCCTGACAGGAGGGGGCAGCCGCATCACTTCTCCCAAGTAACAAATAGCAGGACAAGAGGAAGTGGCCCCAAGTTGGGCCAGGAGAGGTTTAGATTGGATATTAGGGAAAATTCCTTCACTGAGAAGGTGGTCAAGCACTTCAAGCACTCAACAGGCTGCACACGGCAGTGGAGTCACCATCCCTGGAGGGATGTAGAAGCCATGTACGTGTTGCACTTGGGGACACAGTTTAGCAGTGGCCTGGGCAGTGCTGGGTTAAGGGCTGGACTTGATGTTAGTAAAGCTGGCTGAACACTGCTGTGATTGCCTGTTGCAGCTGAGGGGCTGAGCCAAGGGCAGCTCTGGGTGCCCTGTGTGGTGCTGCCACTAGAGGGAAACACACTGCAGGAAAGATACAGCAGAGCCACCAAGCAGCTGTTCAGCAGCTTCCCACACTTCTCCCACGAGCTGAGCATTTGTTGTTTACTTTTTAGCGTATTTCCAATAAGAAAAATATTTTCTCTGTTAGCTCCATATTGCTGTGGTGTAAATATTTAATTTTCTTGCTCCCGTTTTTCAGCCAAATGAGAGAAGAATGGCTGGATGGGTGTGAGGGAGAATGATGTCCAAGCTGAAACAACACAGGATTTAAAAATTCCATATCTGCTTTAGTGCTTACATACAAGTGATTCCCACCANGCCACCAAGCAGCTGTTCAGCAGCTTCCCACACTTCTCCCACGAGCTGAGCATTTGTTGTTTACTTTTTAGCGTATTTCCAATAAGAAAAATATTTTCTCTGTTAGCTCCATATTGCTGTGGTGTAAATATTTAATTTTCTTGCTCCCGTTTTTCAGCCAAATGAGAGAAGAATGGCTGGATGGGTGTGAGGGAGAATGATGTCCAAGCTGAAACAACACAGGATTTAAAAATTCCATATCTGCTGTAGTGCCACCAAGCTGATGAGGCCTCCTGCTATTTAGTATGGAGAGACCCAAACCCAGGAGTCCTGTTGCACCACATGAGCATTTTAGTTCAAATCAGCAGCAGGATTTTCTTTTGATTAAACTGCTCTGCTCTGGAAACATCATTTTCTCCTTGCTGTGTCTTCCTGCTGCAGCCTCTCCACGGGTTCAGAGTGGAGCAGTGGAGCTCTCCCAGGGAGGCCCCATCCTTGCTGCAGCCAGGAAATGACACCAAGAGTCAGTTTTCCTTTCCTGCCACTGGTAAATGGTGTTTGTTGTCTCCTTGGTGCACAGGCCCGTCAGCTGATCCTGCAGAATGGCTTAACACTGAGTGACTTGGACCGAAATCCAGAGGTAAGTGGGACCACAGAGGGGAGACCTCACCTGGCCTCCCTCTCACCTGCTCCTCCAGAAAGCATCCAGGCTCCTTAGTCCTCCCCTGAGGTTGAGTTTGGGCAGCCACGCTGCAGAACATGAGTGAGAAGTCCAGGTGGGACAACAGGAAACGGCCTCAAGTTGTGCCACAGGAGGTTCAGATTGGATATTATGAAAAATTTCTTCACTGAAAGGCTGGTTAAGCACTGGAGCAGGGCAGTGGTAGCCCAGCATCCCTGGAAGAGTTCAAAAAACACGTAGATTTGATGCTTAGGGACATGGTTTAGTGAGGATCTGGCAGGGTTTGTTGAATGGTTGTTCTCAATGTTAGAGTCTTTTCTAACCTTAATGATTCTGTGATTTTAACAGGTTTAGTTTATTTTCCCCCAAGTTCTGCCTTAGTTCTTGTCCCTTTAGATGACAAGAAGGCTGCTCAGTTGTGTTGCCTCCAGGTGCTTGGCATCTCCTCCAGGCTGAGGCTTGAGACAGGGATCTTGCTGAACTCTCAAAGATTTTTCCTGGGAAAGTCTTGCCCACTGCTCCTGAAACAACACCAGAGGCTAAAGAGATGTGCCTTGCAGGCCAGCAGTTGGTTTGGGTTTCTCTTCCTCTCACATTCCTGTGGTTTTTAGAGGGCTTGGGTGGCCCATCAGACACTTGTCTCTGGTCAGGCTGGCATCAAGGAGGTGCCAGCTCTGGTGACATTTGAGTGCTGCTTGGGACATTCCCAGAACTGCACCAGGAGCAGGGCCTGGATGCTGCACAGACAGGAGTGGGTTTCCACATCAATTTTCTCCTCTTCCCACAGCTTGATGTTGCCATCGATGGAGCAGATGAGGTGGACTCCAACCTCAACCTTATCAAAGGTGGCGGGTGAGCCTTGCTGTCTGTCTGTCTGTCTGTCTGTCTGTTCCAGTGCTGGTGGTGGGGGCTCTCAGCATCCCTGTGGGGCTGTGGCTGTCTCTGGGCTGGGCTGGAGAGGATCCTGTGCAGGGCTGTGTGTGCAGCCACAGAGGGAGGTGGCTCCTGGCCAAGGCTGCCAGGGACAAGGGACACAGAGTGAGGGGTGGGGATAAGGAGGACAAGGTGTGGGGCAGTGCCAGCACCAAAACCAGCAAGAACCTATTGGAGGGGACTGGACTTCAAGGCCATTAGGCACAGTGAGGAGCAGTCTGATGTTTTTTCTGGTTTTTATTTTTCCCCCCTTGCAGTGGCTGCTTGACACAGGAGAAGATAGTTGCAGGATTTGCAAAGTGCTTCATCGTTATTGCTGATTACAGGTGAAGATATTACTGTTCATAATACCTTTCTCCTCCATGGGAGGTTTCAGATGGTGCTGTGTTAGGCCATTATTGTCATTCCAGTGGTTACAGGAGAGCAGGAATGGGTGGAAATGAGCCTGGCTCCCCGTATTTTCAGCAATTCAATTAATTTTTTTTTCTTAATTTTCAACTCAGCAGGCCTGCTTGGGAGTCAGCAGAGCTTGTGGGGAAGTGGCAGTTCTGCTCTCTGAGCTCAGTGATTGTCAGCATGGGATAAATTTTCCAGCCATGGGGCTGTGGAACAAACAACTCCTGTTCTGCTTGTCCAGAACATGTCAGAACAGGGCTTGTGAGTGGATGGAGCACTGTGCATTAAACTGGCTCTTGCTGCCCAGGGCACACATGGAGTGACCCTGTCCCCTCCTGAGCCTTGTCCCTGAGGGGTTTGCAGAGGGACTGGGGTGATGTTAATGCTGTCAGCAGTGTAATGTCCAGCACTAATCCCACCTCCAACTGTGCCCTCAGGAAAAAATCTGACAGCCTTGGGGAGCACTGGAAGAAGGGAGTTCCCATCGAGGTCATCCCCATGGCTTATGTCCCTGTCACCAGAGCCCTGACCAAAAAGTTCGGCGGTGTCGTGGAGCTGCGGATGGCTGTGAACAAAGCAGTGAGTGTCCCTGGTGCTTCCCCTGGGGAACCACCTGAATGTGGGCAAAGGGAGGAGCAGAGGTCTGGCCCTTCATCTAGTCAAATCTGGGCTTTCACTCCCACAAGTGACACCCTGTGTAATTCCTCCTTATCGTACTTTGGTTGCTGAACTTTGTATTTGGATGTTCAGGCTGCTCACTGAGAGCCTCTCTGGCTGTGACTCTAAAGAAGCATCCCGGGGCAGGGAGCAGAGGGATTGCCAGCCTGGGTCTGACCTGCCACTCTGGGGGTGTTGGGGGGCTGCAGGGCAGTCTGAGCTGCCAGAGAGGGTCTCGAGTTGGGGGTGATGGTTTCACTGACAGGTTTGTTGTGGGGACAGCCCCAATTTACTCGAGTGATGACTCTAAACCACTGCAGTGGGGACAGCTGGTCCCAGTGAGGGCTGTGACAATCCCTGGCTGGGATCAGGGCACACAGAGCTCATGCCATGACAACTGGGTTTGCTTGCAGGGCCCTGTGGTGACAGACAACGGGAACTTCATCCTGGACTGGAAGTTTGACAAGGTTCACGAGTGGCGTGAAGTGAATTCCGCTATAAAAATGATACCAGGTGATGTCTGTGATTCTTTAAAAACCACAAAAGCTGGCTTAGGAGTGGTGTGGGATAAGTAACCTGGACTGTGGCAGCTCTCTCCTGGATATGAGGAAATGTGTGTGTGTGTACTTGCTGCCCTCCTGCAGATCCCTGCATTTGTTTCTACTCAAGAGAGCAGTCAGCTCAGTTGGTGCAATTGTGCCCATGTGGCTTTTCCATACAATGGTGAAAACCTGGAGTGATGCTGGTTGATGTTGGCACTGTTTCCCATTAGGCACAACAGTCCTGTCCTCTTCCTTACTCTCCTTGTGCCCATTTAGAGAGGGACTTTCAGTGGAAACACTGCTGCACTCTGGAGGGAGGGTTTGCACTGTGCTCTGGTATTTTCCAGGAGCTGCTTACAGCTCTGCACCCCATTCCCATTGGGAAGCCCTCCCTGCTGGCCTTCCTGTGAGGATAAAGTGTGCCCAAGCTCTTGCTGGGCTTGAGCAGCAGTGGCTGAGTGCTCTGTTTGCAAACAGAACAGCCTCTTTGCAAGGACTCCTGCCTTGCATGAGATCTGCTGCCCAGGCAAGAGCTGCCTCTGGACCATCCAGGTGTGCCCAAGGGCACTGGCACTCTCTGAACTTCAGGGAAGCAGCATCTGGATGTTTTTGTGGTTATCCTGGCAAAGCCTGTCCCTGAAGTCCTGCCTTCACTGACTGCTCATGTGCTGCCAGAACATGCAGGAACATGTTGGGATCTTGTTGCACAAACCCCAGCATCCCCACAAAGCAGCCATATACTGTCCTGTCTCCACAACTGAAACACCAGACCAGGCAGAGGCTGTGGGTGTAGGCTGTGTGAACAGTGGCCAGTAACTTCCAGTTGTTTCTGGTCAGTGGTTTTGCTTCTCTCAGTAGTTCTTATCATAAAATCANGTTTGTTGTGGGGACAGCCCCAATTTACTCGAGTGATGACTCTAAACCACTGCAGTGGGGACAGCTGGTCCCAGTGAGGGCTGTGACAATCCCTGGCTGGGATCAGGGCACACAGAGCTCATGCCATGACAACTGGGTGTGCTTGCAGGGCCCTGTGGTGACAGACAACGGGAACTTCATCCTGGACTGGAAGTTTGACAAGGTTCACGAGTGGCGCGAAGTGAACTCTGCTATAAAAATGATACCAGGTGATGTCTGTGATTCTTTAAAAACCACAAAAGCTGGCTTAGGAGTGGTGTGGGATAAGTAACCTGGACTGTGGCAGCTCTCTCCTGGATATGAGGAAATGTGTGTGTGTGTACTTGCTGCCCTCCTGCAGATCCCTGCATTTGTTTCTACTCAAGAGAGCAGTGAGCTCAGTTGGTGCAATTGTGCCCATGTGGCTTTTCCATATGGTGGTGAAAACCTGGAGTGATGCTGGTTGATGTTGGCACTGTTTCCCATTGGGCACAACAGTCCTGTCCTCTTCCTTACTCTCCTTGTGCCCATTTAGAGAGGGACTTTCAGTGGAAACACTTCTGCACTCTGGAGGGAGGGTTTGCACTGTGCTCTGGTATTTTCCAGGAGCTGCTTACAGCTGTGCACCCCATTCCCATTGGGAAGCCCTCCCTGCTGGCCTTCCTGTGAGGATAAAGTGTGCCCAAGCTCTTGCTGGGCTTGAGCAGCAGTGGCTGAGTGCTCTGTTTGCAAACAGAACAGCCTCTTTGCAAGGACTCCTGCCTTGCATGAGATCTGCTGCCCAGGCAAGAGCTGCCTCTGGACCATCCAGGTGTGCCCAGGGGCACTGACACTCTCTGAACTTCAGGGAAGCAGCATCTGGATGTTTTTGTGGTTATCCTGGCAAAGCCTGTCCCTGAAGTCCTGCCTTCACTGACTGCTCATGTGCTGCCAGAACATGCAGGAACATGTTGGGATCTTGTTGCACAAACCCCAGCATCCCCACAAAGCAGCCATATACTGTCCTGTCTCCACAACTGAAACACCAGACCAGGCAGAGGCTGTGGGTGTAGGCTGTGTGAACAGTGGCCAGTAACTTCCAGTTGTTTCTGGTCAGTGGTTTTGCTTCCCTCAGTAGTTCTTATCATAAAATCACAGAATTGTTGGGGTTGGAAGGATCTCTGCTGGCCACTGCTGGTCTGGGCTGCCCCTGGTGCCATGCTCCATGTCCTAATCCAGTGCTGCCCATGGCTATACAAATCTCTGTATCATTAAAGCTGTGTCTGTGCAAGAGGCAGACAGTGCCTGGTTACCCTGCACAGCAGGAACTTCTTCCCTGCATTTCTTTTTGGTTGAGAAAGGAACAGTAAATGATGGGACCTGTTCCATCCTGTGGGTGTGGTCTCAGCACTGTCACCTGCTAAGGGAAGAAGAGCTTCTTCCCTACCCAGAAGTGGATGAGCCTAAATGTGAGGCTGTTAAAGCCTAAATGCAGTGCTGGGAGAAGGGTTTTGGCCACCTTGTGCTTGTGGTGGCCCTTGTCCTCTGTTCCTATCCACCTTCTTGGCCTCTGGCTGTGTCTCGGTGGTCCCTGTGAAGTTAGAAGCACCCCATAATTAAATGCAATCAAAAGTACATTTACAAATGGGCTACAAATCACAGAGGTAGCACTGGAGCTGTCAAGTCTTGACATTTGACCAAGTGTTAGCCAGGTGATCTCTCACAGGATAGTCTTAGAGATGAGTTTAAAGGCCAAGGGTGTGATCCCCAGTCCTGTGGCCGTGTGTAGCTTCCCACGGGTCATCAGATGGCAGCAGATGCTTTCCTCGTGATTGTGTTGGTGCAGCAGTGGTGGCTGGGGCAGCGTGGATGTGGGGGGAGCTGTGGGAGTTGTTTCTCAGTCTCTGGAGAGTTTTTGCTGGGAGTGGCTGCCTGGAAAAGACTTCCCACTGTGCCCAAAACAGGTTGGACACCTCTCCAAACCTCTGTCAGAGGCATAGGCAGAGCAGGGGGCAGGAGCACAGGGGTGGCTCTGGCAGTAACCAGCGACCTCTCATTCCACAGGAGTGGTGGAGACGGGGCTGTTCATCGACATGGCTGAGGTGGTGTACTTCGGGATGGAGGACGGCTCCGTCAGCCTGCGGGAGAGGCAGCCCTGCTGACAGAGCCCTGCTGCCAGGGCCCTGCCAGGGCACCCAGCCCTGCTGCCAGGGCACCCAGCCCTGCTGCCAGGACCCTGCCAGGGCCCTCAGCTGCAGTGACGGTGCCAAGCCGACGTTTTGCCTTAAGGAGCAGCGGCTGTCGCAGGAGACCCGCGGGAAAGCCCATGAGAATCCGCTGACCTGATCCTGAATGTCTCTTTTTTAAAAAAAAAAAAAAGTGAACAAACCAACAAAAAATAGATTCTATTTATATAAATCTATATATTTTTACTTTACAGGAATGTCGTCTTTTTTTAACGAGTCGTTTCAAGGAATTGCTTTAATGTTTTTATTTTCTTTTCTAAGAAATACTTACCAAAACTTTGCTCCCTGGTTTTGTGTTTGGAGGTTTGTTTTTTTTTTCTGTTTTTCAAAGAGAACTTGAACCCTTCTGGCTGCTCACAGTGCTTAATGATGGAAGTCAGAAATACAATCCTAATGCATTGTTCCTAACTATCCTGGCTGGGAGGGTGACACATGTAACAGGAGCACACCCAGTTGGGACCTGCTGATGCCTTATTTGGAACCTTTTTGGTTCAGTATTTTATGCCTTTTATTTTTCTATACCACTGTTTTTTAATAGTCCAGGATGTCTGGTTGTCCTCTGTGCACCATGATAATTCTCTGAGCCTAGGGTGGTCTCTACATCCCCCTCTCTGGGGCACTAAAAAGGGCCCTTTCTGAACTTCTGTATGGAGGAGACATTCATCCTTTGAGCCAAACTCTGCTCTCATTTAATTCAGTACCTCTGATTAAAGTCTGTCCTGTAGCTGGAGATGATTGGGACTTCGTCCTTGTAGACCAAGAGCAGAACAGGGTGCTTGATGAAGTTTACAGGAGCATATTTTAGCAGCTTAGGGCAGTATGGAATAGTGTTCAGTGGCAAATGATTTGGTTTGGAATGAAGGTTAATTATTCCCCTCACAGCTGGCTGATTGTGGAAGGATAAAGCGCACAGGAAAACGGAGTCTTCCTGCCTAAATTTTCCTCGTGTAGCAGGAGAGAGACACTCGTTCAGTATCTCATTTTTGGTGTATAGGTGCTTTGCATGGTTCTGATGTGAAATGCAAGCCCTCTCTTCGTGTTTTAGACACTGAAATAAAGAGCTGTTATACCAGACTTGGTGGTAATTCTGTTCTCAAAGTAACTTATTTTGTGGATAATGGGGCAGATCATGGTCAGACCAACTTCTGCTAACTTCCCCCTTGCAAGAATCCCTCACCCTGGCCAAATCCACCCTTGATTCCTTGATGAATTATTTAAAATGAACCAAATTATCTGGTCAACACTTGTTATCTGCAGTACTTTCCTCAACAGACACTGTCTTCAGTTTGCTCATCCAAAACCTGTGCATCCAAATCCAGCTCTTGTACTGACCAAACTGCCAGCAGCTTGCTGGAAACACTGGGATTTCTTTTCCCACAAGCCTGGTGCTGCAAAGAGCCATTTGCAAAGCCCTAGCTCTGGCTAGGGGCTGTTTTCAGATGCTCCTGGGCTCCTAATGTAATCCTGGATAAACAGAAGCAGTCGAGCACAGCTTTGTGCCCAAGTGCCTTCTCACTCAGCGTGCTGCTGGAAATGAGATTAGTGGCAGCCAGTGCTGCTGTTGACTCTCCTCTGTCTGAAATCAAACAGCTCCTTCTCAAAAAGCCAATAAACCCATTACTGCACCATTACTGTCTGGCCCTGGACCAGCTGTGATCTCATTCAGCTTTGTGCTTAGCAGGGGCTCCTTAGCCTGAAGATGGGCAGGTCTGGTTCCTGAGCTGCTCTGGGGTAGATACTATGGGGGGTTTTGCAGCAGATTCCCCTGCTGGGGTGGGACTTTGAGTGGGTCTTGGGCTCTGGGTTATGGGCACCACGTGCACTGTACCACACAGCTGGAATTAAAATGTCTGTGTGGAATTAAAATCCCTGGAGAAAATTTGGCATCTGAATCCTTGTGCAAGCTCCCCCAGCTCACATTAGCAGTCAGTAGATGAGGTTTGACTTAAGGGGCTCTTGGGGATGGTCATGTCCTTTCCCCTGCAGGTTGCCAGGCTCCCTCATCTGTCCTGACCACCCTCATCTTGATCTGCCGGCAGATTCAGGTGTGGTACAGGGAGTCCATCCCCTCCTGGGGGTGGCTTTGTGCCCTGTCACCAACACAGCCCACTTACACTGATGCTCAGCTGCCTTGCCACAAGCATGTCAGAAGAAAGTGAGTGTACAGGCAGCAGAGGCATTTCTAGTACCTGGTCACTGCTTTTCTAGGCTATCACCATTATTACATATGTTTTTGGAGAGGTAACAGTTGATAGATGAGCTGTGGTGGATCTCCAGCTGAGGGCAGGCACTGCAGCTCCCTGTCACTTCCTGGGGCAGAAGCAGTGCAGCTGCTCCTGAGAGCTCCTGAGCCTGAGTTTGTTCAGTTTGATTTTCCCACCTTGGCTGGTTTTCACTGTGGCATTTGCTCTGGGCTTTCATTTGTCAAGGTGCTCTTCACAAGAGCCTTCAGAAGCCTTTGGAAATGGGCTGGTCCTTCTATCCCACCCTGCTCCCTTGCACCCTGGGAAGAAAAGCAGGGATATATTTTTTAGGAGATGGCATTGAGAAAAAAATGTTATCAAAAGCAGGTGGAAGGAGGTGTCCTTTTATGCCCAAGGCAGGCTGGTTGTGGCTGTTTAGGGTGCATTCCTGCAGTGGGTTCTGGTACCTGATGTGATCCATCCCCTCCCCTCATTGCCTTTTGGATTGTGTGTGGTGGGTAATGCACAGAGATTTACCATTAGCACTGAATTATGGATTAACTTGGCCCTGGAGGAAACAAAGGCTTCAAGAAAGAGCAACAGCAGCACTAAAATTAATGAGCAACTGAGATAATGAAACACTAGTCCCATCCCATTCAGGGGAAAAAAAAAGGAATATAAATATAGTAAGAGTGCATAAGATTTGATTTAATTAACCTGTGGTTAAGAGGTTAAATAATTAAGATGAATTAATTAAACTAACTAGAAAGAAATTACGTGTTCTGTGAAACCAGCTCACCTTACTCCATGTTGTATAGAAAGTATTACTATCTGTCAAGTTATTATAGTCAGTGTAGGATGGGATTTATGATCTGATAATTACTGATCTGAGAAATGTGGCATAAAAAGAGGTGAAAATAATTAAGCAGGCAGCATAGAGGATGTGTGCTCTGGGTATTAAACCAAACAATTACAGCTAAAGTGATGAGGAGAAAACCAGCATAGCATAACCAGTGATAAAAATTAGCTGTGAGGAATATGAGGAAGCTGTAATATATATTAATATCTTTCAAACATAAAGCCAGATTCATTTTTTTAAGTGTGTGGATTTAACACAAAAATTGTGTAATGGCACTGTGGTCCAGCTGCACCAGGAAAGGAGGAGGAAAAGGAAAGATGTCCTCACTTTCAAAGTGATTTTTCAAATTTATCAAGACTTTTGAATCCTCAAAAATGTCTTTGCAGCTTTATTTTACTCAGTACATCAGCAGAAAGGTGATGCATTTCAGGTTAAGGATGAACTTGAGGACCTAAAACTGCTGGCTTTTTGTACTGAAAACTTGTGAAATTTATTAATTTCCCCTTCCAGTAACTTTAATGGGAGTTTTATCATCCCATCATCCATAACCTTGGTAGCTGGGATCAGGAGGGTTTTTTTTCAGAGCATGAGACTTTTCTGTTTGTATTTTTACACCTGCCAACACAAACACCTCTTACAATTCCTCAATGACACTTCCAGCCTTGTGAAAATCATGTCAGATCACCAACATTAAATGGAGTGAGCAAAACAGTAAAGGATCAGTCACTTGGTTTGCCTACAGGAAACTACATAAACTACTTTTTTTAGTGAAAACAGAAGGCTTTGTACAAGAATGTCTGAGTGAAAGATAAAACCATCAGTCATGTTGGAAAGCAAAATGCTTTTGATGATTTTTGTTGTCTCTGGAAGTCAGTAACAGAAAGATGAAATTCAGCAGAAGAAAAAAAAGTGACTTTTAAGGCAAATACCTCAGATCTGTAAACCTCCCTGCACTTCAATATCCGAGCTCACTTGGGGATGTTGAGATAGAAATATCCTTAATCACACTAAATTCAAAGTTCATCTCATGCTGTATTGTTACAAATACCTGCACATTAATCTGATAATGCAAAAAAAGCCCCCACAGAAGCTGAAGTGCCTCCTAACTGGACTGGTCTTTTTTATTAAAGTGCACCAAACTCTAAATTCCCTCGTGGTGGTCTTCCAGTGCAGGATTAATTAAAGACAATACTACATCAAGTACCTTTTCCACTTACAAATGTCTCACAGGTTTGTGTAATCTCCCACTGAAGCTATTACTAGAGTGCCTTATAGATCAAAATCTCTAATTAAACATTAATTCCCTTAAAGCACTTTCAAAGCCTTGATTTCAGGAACTTGCAAGTTTTATTTGCCTGCCACAGCGCGCTGTCTTCTTGTAATCAGTATTTAATAACCTGTACAGTTTAATCCCAATGTAATGTATTTGGCAATGACAAATGAAATTGAAAAATCCTGCTGTAAATCTAGATGGTACACTGGGCTGCTTTTCTTACTATCTTAATTTATAGCTGGGGGAGAAAAAAAACAAAACTGCTGCCTTCCTCTAACCCTTAAATGAGTATTATTTTTTGAAGTATTATTCGAGTATTATTTCTTTCCTTTACTTTTATATGTAACTTAGTGAAGCCTGGACCTCACTGAGATCAGTGAAGAGTCAAATCCAATAGCTCTTAAGTAATGTACCAAAATCTTGTCTAATTGAAGAGCAAGCAGATAATCACACTTTATTCTGAGAGGGTTTCCAGGGTAAGATCCACTGCCTGTGAGCACCTGGGGAAAACTCAGCCTCTTTGCCACAGACCACCACTTTTTGGACAGGGTACTTGCAGGTTTCTCTGCAGGTCAGCTGTGGGCTGTGCTTTATCATTTATTAAATATTCCTTTCATCCTTTTTTGAGAGCTCAAGCAGCACATGCTGACCCTGGCTGGGGTTTTGGGGGCTGCACTGAGTGGTTTTGCTCAGGCTTTGTGTTTTTCCTGTGGATTTGCTGCTGTGATAACCCTGGCTGTCAACAGCCTTTTCCAGCCTCCTCCCAGAGGCTCCCCAACAGCTCAAGGCCATTATTGCTCCCTCATCTGATGCTTGGGAGCTGATCAAGGAGTTGCTTTGCTGTAATTCCTCTCTCTGATGCCCACAAATGCCCAATGGGTTTCATTTCCAGTTCCTGGGATGCTCTGCCTCACCAACACCGTTGCCTCAGCACCAGCGAGGCTGGACAAGAGCTTTTTAATCACTTTTAAAGCAAGTCAGCAAGAAACTTTTAGCAGATTGAACATCCTCAGCTGTAGAATCATTAGGAAAATCTTCTCTGCTCACTGGATTGTACAGCTGGAGATTTTGCCACATGTGACAGTCACAATCACATCAAAACATTACTGAGAGGTTCAGTATCATTTAATTCATCCTGTCTGGGAAATTTCTTGCCTTTTCTGTTTTTCAGCTAAATCAGTTTTGGGTCATGTATAAAAGATAAAAAAGGTAGGAGTTTTTTTTCTCCTGCAAATCAGATGGACATGTTTTTAAGCTCCCAGGCAGGCAGGCAGGCCATGTTCCCCCTCCACAGCTTGGAGCTGTGTTGAGCTGTGAAGAGGAAAACCCACCTGGTTAGTTAGCTGGGTTTTATTTTTTTTCCCTGAAGTAAATCTAACACCTGAGCCTTAAAAATCATGGATGTTTTAGAGAGAGTGAACTGAAAGTAAAGTTGATTACACCTCCCATATGCCAGGTCAGCAGGGAATATTTCATCCAAGCTCCTTTATCTCAAAGTGACATTCCTTCAGCGCAAGTGCTCAGAATTCTGGACACCAGTCAGAGGATATTGTTCACTGGCGTTGTGGGACCCAGCCAGGACATGGCATTTTGGAGTTATTCTTTAAGGACTCTCAGGACACTGCCAACCCAACCATCATTGTCCTTGTGGGGCAATTCCACTGGCCAGGTGTTAACTGGGAAAAGACAGGTCCAGGAGATTCCCAAGACACCTGGATGACAGATTCTTGGCAGAGGACCCCGGGGAGCAAATGTGGAGATGTGCCCTCTGTGCTTTGCTGCTTGTTCCCAGAGAGGCCCTCATGGGTGAGGTGGTGATTGGTGGCTGACTTGGCCACAATGACCATGAAACCACTGATTTTCAAATCTCTGGTGCTGCTGGAACCATCTGGGTCTTGAGGTGGCTCATTGAGCACTGCTGGCAAATCAGCATCTTTTATTGGTGTCTTGGTTTGGAAAGACAGGTGTCTGCCAGGGAACAGGTGGAGCCTCCTTTGCAATGGAGAATGCAATCCCCCTCCCTCTGAATTATTATAAATCTGAAATTAAGGGGCTTTCAGGCAAAAGATATGGGAAAAAGAATAACANCCCCACCCCACCCCAGAGTTAGAACAGATAACGAAAAACACATCCCCAACCGGTTTCAACAGATGGCAAATAGAATACATTCTTTTTTTAGTTACATCTTGCAACACAAGACACTTCCTGCAGGAAAGGTGTTGGTTGCTTTGAGTCTCTGTGCAGTAATGAGGGACAGCAACGATTCTCCAGCGCTCTTTGCAAATATAAAAACATTTATTGACAGCTGAACTCCCCCAAGTGAACTGAATTAGAGTCTGGCAGCAGGCACTAACCTTGCAGCTGCACCTCCATGCAGAAGCACCAGAGCAGGGTGCAGAGAGCCCGCAGAGCCCGCCTGGAGCTGGAGGGCCGCCTGCGGACGCCCTGCGGGTCGCTGCGGGTCTGGGCTGCCAGCTGGGTCCGTGAGGAGCAGGTAGAGCAGCAGGGGCTGTCCTGGGCAGGGCTCTGTGCTCCTGCTGCTGCTGGCACCTGCTCGTCTGAGGCAGAAGGAGTTGCTGCCTCCTGGAGGGGGCTCTGGAAGAGCTCTGGGTACTTGGGGTTGATCCACACCGTCCGGATTGTGATGCGTCTCCAGTTTTCAGGCGGTGATGATTTGTTGCTGTCACTTTCCCCTTGGGGCAGGTTCTGCATTCTGTTGACATCCCCTTGGGAAAGCGCATGTTCCAGGTGGTTTTCCCCTCGGCAGGGCTCAAGGGGATGGCAGACTTCTCTCTCTTCCTCATTGCTGGCCCAGGCCTCCTCCCCAGGGTCTGGGAGAGAGCAGGAGTTCTGCAGGGATAGGAGGTAGCTCTGCGCCTCTGCTGAGGAGCCCTGCTCGCCCAGGGCTGCTGCCTCTTGTTCCTCAGGAGGGGCATTTGGGCAGTGCTGCTTGTTCTGTGGCTGCCTGTGGTCCTCCTGTGGCTGCTTGAAGTCCATCTGTGGGGCAGAGGAGGCATAGGGTGGAGGGGGTTGTCTTGGCACAGCTCAAGCCCAGCCTTGTCCCATCACCAGCCCCTCTTTGCTGCCCCATGGCTCATCCTCTGCCTCTTCAGGCTCAGCAGCCCCTGGGTGGGCAAGGATTTGGGATTCACCTTCTCCCCCTCGGGTGTCTGTGACATGCTTTCCTGCAGAGGTTGTCAGGCTGCTGCCTCCTGAGAAAGGTACCCTTGGGCAGTGGCACCCCAGGCCTCTGTGGCCCAAAAACCTCCCGGAGGTCACAGTGGCCTCTGGGCACAGCACGGACCCTGTGTCACAAAGAGCCCTCTGCCACAAAGGGACAGCCCCAGCAACCATGGAACCATCTGGAAGTGGCTGTGCCCAGCCCAGGACAGCCCCTGCCCTCCCCTCCTGGCTGGTCCCATCCCACTCCTCCCACACAGCCCCAGAGAGACCCTTCTGCATCCCTCTGGGTCAGGACTTGGCCTTGGGCCTTTATTTCTCTCCAAGCCTTGATGGGGGCATCTCACACAGGGGATTTCTGCAGGTGTTCTGAGTCTTAACTCAGCTCTTACACTCGGCTGCCTGAAAGCAGTGCAGTCACTAAGTGCCTGATGTGAGCTCTTGAAGCTTATTTCAGCCATCCAGTTTGGGAACATTTTGGTTTTAAAGAGGAAAATAAGCTTTGTTTGGTCAATGAATGCTTAGAAAATTCAAACGTTTCTCGATTAAATAATACTCAGAGTTCCAAACAGAACTCAGTAAATGAGCCAGTAAAAAAAGCCTGATGATTTTCTAATCTTCATTTGACTAATTTAAAAGAAATAGAGAAGATAAAACCAATGTAAGAGAGAGAATCCAGATGTTGCTGCTACTCTGTGGTGGATGGCTGCCTTTCCCAAAAACAATTCAGTGGAGAAATTCACACCCTAAGGCCTGTATATATTGCTTGAGGAGTAAATGAGGAATTTCAGGGATATCATTATTTACAGGATCAATATTGCTATTAAGCCAGATGGCTGGCCAAGCATGGACAAACACTGCTATAATTCGTTTATTTGTCTATTGATCCATCTCTGCACCATTTTGCTGATCAAGCAGATGGATAGAGCAGGACCAGGAACAACTTACTCCTACTTTTCCCACATCAGTAATAGGATTTATCTCACATAATTTCCCACTCAAAAAAAGCTACATGAGCTCGGACAAACCTGGAGCCCTATGGAAAGAGCCAAATGGATTCACCCCATTTATTTTAGGCAGCACCCCTCACCTCCTGGGAGTGCCCACCCCAGACAAAGACAACCCACATCCCTCCTGCCTACAAATCTCAACATCAGAGAATGACAAAAACACTTCAGGAAAGGTTGCAGAGCTTACAGCAGAAAATGCAGTTCTAGCAGGGATGTGTAGAAGTGGAAAGGATTGCTACAAGATTTTCCTGAATTCAGAATATTCAATGGGGGATGCAGAAAGAGTTTTTCAGATTTACTCAAGTATACAGAGTACCTCATGCTGGCCCAAGCTGTTGCTTACTTGCTAGGAGAGTGTGATCTAGTAAAAGGCTCCCACTGATCAGAGGGTGACACCCTCAGTGAGTGTTCCTCACCTCCACACCAAGCAGGAACAGCTCCAGTGAGGTGGGTGGAGCTGGTAGACCAGAAATCACTGTCAGCTGCAGATGGATTCACAGATGGAAAGATGCTTTGAAAGTCTGAGCGAAATGCAGTTTTAAAAATCAAGGTGTTTAACAGAAAGATCCCTGATGGGACACATTCACTGGGCTTGTTCTACACAGAGGTGTGATCAGATGGAGATTCATGTGCTGAAAAATTCCATGGAGCTTGTGTGGGAGCAGGGGATGCTTTCTGGGAAGCAGCCAGCAGAAACACAACAGGTGATTTTTGGAGAGTGAGATGAAGCAAACACACTCAAATTTGTGTTGTTTACCTCCCCATCAGAGCAATGGTGAAAGTGGCTGTGCTGGGGGTGAGCCAGGCACCCCCTCCATCCAGTATCAGCCCTGTCATTGCCTTCATCACCCACAAAGGTCTGATTTAATACACTCAGGTTGCTGAAGAGAATTTCTGGGTTGTGACCAAACCTGACCAGCCAGGGGGCTGTTTGTTTGGCAATACAATTCCAAGAAGACAAAAGAGATGAGGGCTCTCAGTTTTCACCTGGCAATAGTCGTCACCCCTGCTGATAAACAGATGGTTTGCAACCATCCTGTTTTTCTGGAAACAGGCAAGGCCTGTCCAGACAAACATATACAATGCTTGGGGAGGTCAGGCCAAACAGTCAAGACAAAACACAGGCAGGGAACCTTTGGTGACTTGAGGATGATCACCTGGGGCATCTCTGAGACAGCTCCAATCCCTGAGGATGGGCTGGTCCAACTGGCACAGCTTGGAAAGTTCACCAAAGGCAGGAAACCTCCCTGGGTCTCACAGGGTGCTTCCCCAGCTGACATGGGGCAGAGGAGGGGCTACATCTATAGCTGTGATTAATGTTTTCATCTAGGATTTGTTAGATTGATTTAGAAAAAGCTGAGGTACATAATGAGGAGGGGGCAGGGGGAATATTTATCTTTCTCTCTTTTCTTCCCAGGCAAATGATGGGCCAAGTTTCTTTTCCCTCCAGCCATGAAGGGAGTTGGCATTAGGCTTGGGTGAGCTGTGATTTGGTGTTATCTCAAAAGAAAGCACCACTGAGTCCAACAGAGATGCTCATTTAGCAAAGCCTGTCAGCTTGAGCAGACTCATTGGCTTCAGCTGGTTTTGGGCTGCATCTGAAGTCAGATGGACAAAGCATTGCTTTAAAGTGAGGAAGAGGAATTTGACTAAAGCCACTGTAATAAATAATCTTGTGATGAGCAAATTATGCAAATTAGGTGAATGTGGACAGGCTGGGAACCCTCTGCTCAGGCCTGAGGCAGTTCAGACACCTTTGTGCCACTATGGGCTCCTGTTAGGGAGATGTGGGTCCTAACCCATGGCCCACCCCCTGCTCTGTGCTCCACCTCCTCCCCTGCAGTCCACCCCAATGTGGAGGAAGCACAGCCAGAATCAGCCATTTAAAACTGCACCTTTCAAATATTTCTTGTCCTGCACAAGTAAATCAAATCAAAGTTTTATTTTGTCACACACAAGTGAACGACGGGTTGTGCTTTGCTGTGGTCTCCTACAGGACCCGGGCTTGTCTCATTCTAAACCTGTCAATAATCCCAGTGAATTTAAACACTGCAAATATTTCACCTGGAGGGTAAATGTGCCTGGGTGTTTCAGTGGAATGTGAGAGCAGACAGCTAACACTGCCCTGTGGTACCCACTGAAGTGGTGTAACCAGGCAGAAACCCCACTGAGCCGAAAATGCCCCTTGCTCAGGAAAAGCAGAGTCCTGCCTGTGCTTCCCATGCCTGTGATGGGAATCTGCCAGAGAGATGGGAGCTCCTCCAGTGGGGTTCCTCTGGAACCCACTGCAGGTGTGATTCAAAGCTCACTCAAGGTAAAAGTGCCACTTGTTTTCTGAGGGATTTTAATGTTTTCCTGTTAAATGCACTCAGCTTTTAGGTCCTGTCCCCGGGCACAGAGCAGAGATCAGTGTCTGCCCTTTCTCTGCCCCTCACAAAAAAGGTGTTTCCCAGCTCAGCACAGTGAGAACACCCTCACCAAGATGTTCACTGCTTCTTGTAAGGTGCTGTTGTTCTGACAACCACTTTTGCTTTCTTTTTCTTTATACTTTTTTTCCTTTTTTTTTTTTTTTAACCTTCAGGGAATGCTTTAACAGCAATTTCACAGGAATTCAGTTTTGGTTTTGTTTGCAATAATTGTTGTCACTGGAGTGAAAAAGGAATCCACAGGAGCAATTACTGGTCATGAGAGAGTGAATAAATGAATTAATTATCTTCAGCTTTGCTATTATTTTCATGCCCATAAGGATGGCACAGGCTGGTGCACTGACTACAGTGTGTTTAGGGGAGGGAGAAAAACTCTCTAAAAGCCTGTGGGAGATAATTACTTTGAACCTCCCTCCGAAAATGGTGTATTTTTCTTTTGTGGCAGCCTCAATGCCAAGTCCTGAGGATGAACAGGTTCCTGTGGATGACACCAGCAGAGACAGAAATCAGATTGCCTTGGGAACAGAGGAAGAATATTTTTCCCTGACCTTCACATGGGCTGAAGCGACTGTGCTTGCTCCTTCACCTTCCAATCATTTGCCTCTCTGCCACGAGCTGCTAAAATAGGGCAGAGATACAGGCAGCCTCTGTGGCAGTTTGGCATCTAAAATTAGCTCCTGCAACAGAAAACACCTCGAGTTTGGCCTAATTAAGTTCAGCTGATGTTATTGCTATTTCTTCACTATTTCAGTAGGAGGAGGTGGGTGGGTGCTTGTGTCTTCCAGGACCATCAACAACCACAGTGACAACACAAATGCCAAATGCTATAACCAGGGAAAGTGCAGGAAAGTCACTTCCAGCACTGAAATGATCAGAATAAAAGGAAAAACAACATCCTGTGGTCACTTTGCTTTCCTGCCTCCAGCACAGCTGTTTGTATCCCACATTGAGAGGAATGAGAGATTTGTCTTTACAAACAAGCAGTGGGTCTGCTGGTAGATAAAACCACCAGTGAGAGGTAAAAGAAACAATGGGAAGGATTCCACTGATTGATGAATGGAAAAGAAGATATTTGCCTTTACAAACAAACCTTAGGTTTGCTGAGAAATGAAACTGGATATTGAAAGATGAAAGAAACAATGGGGAAAATGCATAAATGCCATAAGAATAAAAATGAAAAGGGGGGTTATATGTTAAAGGGGAATCTCTAGGTGTGAGGCATTGCGGGAAGTCTGCACCTCTCAAGTACCTCAGCCAATGAGGAGAGAGGGAAATGCGGCCGGAAAATCAGGATAAAAAGGAGGCTGTGTCCTCCAAAAATTCGAGAGACCTCAGGGGAAATGCCCCGAGGCCTCTCCCTTTATTCCTCTCCTCTGTCTCCTTTTTGGACATAAATCTCTGGCGTTTGTGGATTAATTTTCCTAACAATATCAAACTTCTTCCCACCAGTTTTTTGCTGTAGTTTCAAAGGGTCAGGGTGGTGTAGCACATTAATCTCCTTCATATTGAACAAACTGCAGAGTCTTTTTGTGCCCAACACCAGAGGATCTGAGAAACACATGATTTTTTTTTTTCCCTGAAAAGAGTGTTCTAAAGCACCCTGCACTTCCTGAGGACAAAACCTTGGTTTTGCTTAGTTGTGTTTCTATTTTGCTCCTCAGTTATGAGAGCAGAAGTTGTTCTTCAGCCGAGGCTGCTAAGGCGTGAGCAGTCAAACAGTGAAGCAGTTCTGACATCTAGTGGTGCCTGTGGCTGATACAATGCTCGGAAAAATCCGGGAATCGTGGAATTGTTTGGGTTGGAAGGCACCTTAAAGACCGTCTTGTTCTAACCCCTGCCATGGGCAGGGACACCAGGCTGGGTCAGAGCCTCGTCCTTGAGCAATTCCAGGGATGGGGCAGCCACAGCTTCCACGACCAATGAAAAATATATACAGAATGTAAATATATACAAAATAATACTAAAAATGAAAAATAGGGATACTTAGTGAAAGCTGATGTTGTGCTTTAAAGGCTAAATAGCCAGAGGGATCTCACAGAGCTCACCAGGTTTCAAGTGCTGCCATTGCAGTGTCTTCATCACTGCTGCTCCAACTTGAGCTGCAAGGATGTAAAAGGAGGATTAGCCCCTGTGGATTTAGTTTAGACATTTGTATACATTTCCTAGACATTCAAGAACTAGTCCTGAAGCAAAGGAATTCAGTAGAACATTAACTTGGCCCTGCAGAACTTTGCACACTGGCATTGCTGCGTCAGCAAGATTTCTGCAAAATGAAAAAACCTTCAAATAAAAGCTTAGGAAGGACCTGGGTACTTTTAATGTTGTCAGTTACTTTTGCAAGGACAAAGCTGGCTTCAGTGTAACAACAAATCTGAGCAAAATTCTTTTTTTCTTTAGGTGCAAGACAAATCCTGCAATGGAATAAATCTATAATCATATTTTATTCTGGGGCTGTTAAGCCTCCAGAGAAATGGTGGACCCCAGAGAACTTCTATTCTTCATCAATCCCACAGTGCCTGAAAAGAAAAGCAATTTTAGTGCAAAAATTTCCAACAGATGTGTTTGTAAAGCTGCTGTGGTCAGCTCTGGGACTTCCAGACTGCAGGTAACCAGACTGACCACTGAAAATGAGCTGATGGCATCCAATAAAAGGGAGCAAAAATGTGTAATTTGTCAACTCAACACTTCTTAGGTATTGACATATATTCAGATTGGGCAGGGCTTTGAGAAACTTGGTCTAGTGCAAGGTGTCCCTGCTCATGACAGGCAGGTTGTCTAGAGGACCTTTAAATGTTCCTTCCAACCCAAAGCATTCAATGGCTCCATGATGCAGAATTAAATGAACAGCAACTGAGCTTTGTTTTGTGCTTTGGTGTGTGTGTGTCTCCAGGAGAGGTGGGTGGACATCACTGGAACAAAGGGAATAGCCCCATGAGACTGCTGGAGGGAGAAGTTTGTCACCTGGGGCTAAGAAAAGCCACCACTTCCTGCTCCAGGACCAGAGAGTCCTGACGTGGCCTGACCAATATGAAATAGCTGATGACAATGATGGGGGAACAGGACAAAAGGGATGTAGCTGGATTTACTGCTCTCCATGGTGAAGGTGAACACATTATTCCATGTGTTTGTGACTTCTGGGGACACCAGACCAGACCTGACCTGTTGTAGGCTGTGCTACATTTAGCCAGGTTGAGACTTTCCTCTTGGATGTGGCTTTTGGGTGCTCCCAGTCCTTACCACTCTCTAATTTTCTGATGCTGATTTTCAGAAATATGGCTTTCTTAAACCCCACAGAGGTAAAAAAAAATAAAAAATCATTGCTCCATGACTAATTATACAGAGAGACATGAACCACAGCCTTTCAGGGATGCTGAGGTCAAAAGGGATGTGCCTATTTCCACTGCTGCAGCTCTGGCCCTCAGATGTCAAGGTGTTATCAGCTTTCAGCTTAACTCCTCTGAGATGCACTCCACAATCCTGAAACCTTAAAAACCTACTCCAGGGAAGAAGACTTGAGTTTATTAATCACACAGGGATTCATTGGTATACAGTGGAGTCTTTTTCAGGGTAAAGAATTAGGGTTGGAATGGTCTTTAAGATCCCTTCTAACTCAAACCATCCATGATCCTATTGAAAGAATTAACAGCCAAACTCAATTCCTGACAGCAGGGGGACAAGCCATGGCCAGAGGCTTCCCTGGGATATGCATTTCAAGGAACTTACATCCCATTGTGCTCAATTTGGGTGGCAGAGGCTTTGCAGGATCCTGTATCCCGCTCCAACACCAGGAAAACCCCATGCAGGGTCTCTGAGGACAGATTTTGTCCCAATCTGCGGTTTTCCCTCTGTGAGCCCCTCCCATCTTCAGGTCTGCTCCACTCCTCGTGACCAGCAGTGCAGCCTGATGATCTGGAAGAGCAGGTCTGCAGGACGTGACCTTTCCCAGTGCTGTGGGGCAGCCCCAGGTCTGACATCTGTGTTTTCAATAAACCAGATCGCTGTGCTTGGCTGCCCTGTCTCCAGCAGGGAGAGAGGCAGTGGGAGGTGTGTGGCTGCAGCCCAGTGAGCTGCTACAAAATCCCATCAAATGTCAAGCTCTTCTCTAAGACCTGGAGCTGCTGAAGCATTTCTGGCAAAATTTACTGAATAAAATGAGCAAGCTCTGATAAGCCCCTGATATGTGACAGAGCCAGACTTGCTTCAAATCACAGCACAAAGGGAAAAAACCCCACTATTTAGATGAAGATCACCACAGCTCTCTAGCAAGCATCTTTCTTCAGGAGAAATCCAAGCCATGATGGACCTGAAAGGATCATTTTGGGGCTGGCAGGCTGCAGGTGTCCATCCTTGGGGCTTCCCACTGAAGCCCTTCCGATGTCGATGTTGTGACCACAGCTGGTGCCAAGCTGAAATCTGATCTCCTGTTTGTGAGGCACCGTAGAAATGTCAGCCTCTTCAGAAATACCAAGCCACAGCACAGCTTAGGGGATGAGGGATAGTGTTTGTGTGCTTCTTTATTTTCATTTGGCATTAATAATTTTGAAACCTCCCCCCCCCACCACCAATACCTATACTAACAGCAGTACCACAAAAGTTTGCAGGATTTTTCAGAAGCAAAATATAGAATTTGCTTGCTGAAGGCATAATGGGGACTGCACAAAGAAAGAACAAGCTGGATGATCCTTTTCTTGCTCTCCCTACACCCTCCCTGCCATAACTCTCCACTGGTCCTTATCTCTGCTCTCTGGAGTTACAGAAGCCCCAGCAAGTCCATTTCTAACTAATTCCTTAGCAGATGGTCTCAACCACAGCTCTGTTACTGAAAACCACAGGCTGCAGGTTAAAAATAAAGCAGGTTACAGCACAAGTGTGGCTAATCCCTCCAGAGGGAATCCTCAGCTCTGAATTTCTCTGTGCTCTTTCCAAAGGAAAGGAGAGCAGAGCTCCAGCTCCTCCCAGTCACTTTCCCAGGGCTGAGATGCTGGGATTATTTTTATTTACAGCCTATAAAGTATAGAAACTCACGAACTTGTCTGTTTTCAGCTCCCCTTAGCTGCTGGAAGGTGGATTGATGTGAGGCCAGGGTTCAGCTTCACACTTGGGTTCCTGCCTTGGTTCCAGGGAGATGGTGGGGAATGACCAATTTGTTTGCACATCGTTAAATTCCAGTGATAGGAGGTGATGATGCCACTACAGCTAACAAAACCCATGAGGATTTCAAGCTGCTGGGTTGTCTTATTGAGGGTAAGATTGGGAGACAGCAATCAGACATCAGCTGATGCCAGAAATGTAGGACCAGAGTCATCATTGAGGTGAGGAAGGGCTAAACCAGCTCAGGAACTTGTCCCTGACTTAGCAATTCCCTAAATACAGACTTTCCTTTCAAGGATGGCCTTCCTGCTAAACCTTCCCTGCATTTGTCAGTGGGATGTCTTTTAGCTCTGGCCAGCACCAGGAGACACACCTGCTTCAGATTCTGAGAGGGAAATCAGGGGTGTATTTGGTGCTGTTAAATACCTGCCCACAAAGTCCAACTGTGCAGTTTGTACAGATGCCAGGCTGAACACAACCTGAAGTTTTTTAATATGTCTGAGTTTATTGTATGGATCAAGTGTGTGACTCCTGCCACAGAATTACAGAATGGTTTGGGTTAGAAGGGACATTAAAAACCATCTTGGTCCAAACCCCTGCCATAAGCAGGGACACCTCCTGCTAGACCAGGCTGCTCAGAGCCCCATCAGGTCTGGTCTCAAACACTTCCAAGGATGGGGAATTCACAGCTTTTCTGGGCAATGAGATTATCCCAAAGGATTTCTGCCTGGTGGGAAGCTCACCACAATGTTTGTGGCATAACAGGCTGCTGTTCTAAGACAGCGAGCAGTCCTTTGGCCACCCCACTAGAACTGGGTCTGACCTGAGCTGTGTGAGGCAGACCCTGCCACTGCTACCTGAGTGTTGATAATTGCTGCATTGTTTCTCCCTGGGCTGAATGGTTTCTTTCCAGGCAGTTGAATAAATCAGTAAAATTAGTGTTGGTGGAACAGAGTGTTCTCTGACAGGAATCAAATCACTGCATTAAAACAATTGAAAATAAGTTTATTTTTCCTCAATTCCATGTATGTCTGGCCAATTAGATATTGCACAGCTTGTTTCCATACCCTGAAACTTCAACAGTTAGAGTGATGATGCCTTGCACTGATGTTAATTACAGAATCAAAAGACTCTATACACAGTAAGGTCTTGAATACAAAGGACTGAAGAGATGTTTCTGCCACTGAGGTTTAAAAAATAACAAACTATCAAACCAACAACCCCTACTCTCATCTTACATGAGCCTATTAAAAACACTAAACCAGTGAAGTGATTCTGTATACAGAATAACGATGCATTGGCATCCAAATTCTATAATATCTACAAGAGTCTTAGTGAAAGCCTCAAGGCAAAATTGATTCCGAAATGGATTCAGGTATAAATCTTTTAGTAGTGAGGGTGCTCCTTATGAAATCAGTGTGTGTGTGTGCGTCCTCCTAAGGGGATCATCTGTACCTCATAAGAAGCTTAACATTTGGATGTTTCATTCATTACAGTCTCCTTCTGGCTTTGCCTTTAGGGACATGATTAATTAATAAATCAGGAAGAAATCAGAGTATGACTTTGCTTGTTTATTTTTGTTCTGAAGCAATACTTTGTCTCTTCTCAACCCACTCCCCAGAGCCCTCCCTACCCCATCTATGCCCGTAAAAACACAATTATTTGCACTGGTTATATTTACAGGACATGTTTCTGGAGGCAGCTGATGTCACGGGTTGAACCAGGTGATGCACTGTGGTTCCTCCCAACCTGACCCATCCTGTGATTCTGTGAGGTGATGGAGTCACAGAATCACAGAACAAGCTGAGTTGGGACTCCCAAGGATCAGCTCCTGGCCCTGCACAGCACCATCCCCCAGAGTCACACCCTGTGCCTGAGAGCATTATCCAAACACTCCCTGAGCTCTGTCAGGCTGGGGCTGTGACACTGCCCTGGGGAGCCTGTTCAGTGCCCAGACATCCTCTGGGGGAAGAACCTTTTCCTGATATCCAACCTAAACCTCCCCTGACACAGCTCCAGGCCATTCCTTGGGTCCTGTCACTGTCACCAGAGGGAAGAGATCAGTGTCTGTCCCTCCTCTTCCCCTCATGAGGAATTTCTAACTGCACTGAGGTCTCCCCTCAGTCTCCTTCAGGTTGAACAGGCCAAGTGACTTCAGCTGCTTTTCAAATGACTTCTCCTTCAGACCCTTCAGCATCCTCATGGCCTCCTTTGGACACTCTCTAATTGCTTAATTAATTGTTTTTCTTATATTGTGGCACCCAAAGCTCCCCCAGGACTCGAGGTGAGGCTGCCCCAGCCCAGAGCAGAGGGGACAATCCCCTCCCTTGCCCGGCTGTGCTGCTGTGCCTGATGTCCCCAGGACAGGGATGTCCCCAGGACAGGGATGTCCCTCCTGGCTGCCAGGGCTCTGCTGGCTCATGTTCAGCTTTCCCCTGACCAGGACCCCCAGGTCCCTTTCCATGGCACTGCTCTCCAGCCCCTCATTCCCCATCTGTCCGTACATCCAGGGTTGCCCCATCCCAGGTGCAGAATCCGGCACTTTCCCTGGCTGAACCTCACAGGGTTGGTGATTGCCCAGCCCTCTCATTTGTGGAGGTCTCTCTGCAGGGACCCCCTGCCTTTGAGGGAGTCAGCAGCTCCTCGCAGGCATCGTCCCTGGCGGTGCTTGAGGACAGACTGGACGTGCCCCTAGCGATGCCGTGTCGCTGCTCATACCTGATGATCCCGGAGCCCTTCCCCTCCCTCACGGCTCCCGCGCCTACAACCCCCAGAAGGCGCCGCGGAGCCGCTTCCGCCGCCGGGGCGGGCCGAGCTCGGGGCCACCGCCGCC
>VWYE01008151.1:0-58101 GCA_013398995.1 Alaudala cheleensis | reverse complement strand
GCGCTCGGCCCGCGGGCACCGGGGCGGGACTCGGGGCGGCCCCGGCGGTCCCCGCGCTGCTCCCGGCGCTGCTCCGGGCCCTCGCTGGGCGGTCGGAGCGGGGCAGGGGAGCGCCTGGCTGCGAGGGAGCTGTTGGTTAAATGGGGTGGGATAAAGTTTTCCCGTGCAGGGTGGGCGGCCGCACGTGTGGGGGCACGGAAAGGTTGTTCTCGGCATTGTAGCCCCGGAAAGACTCCAAAGGGCAAGGGCGGAGGGAGCCCGTAGAATTGGGGCTGGTTACTGCGAGGGCGGGAGGCCTCTGGAGGGCCTTGAGTTACCCTGCTGTTTCAGCACTGCGCGGTAAAGTTATTTTTCTTGTCAAGAATAAGGTTACAGGCTTCCCTTTGTGGGAACACTAGACTGAGACTAGTACTTCAGCTTGAAACATTTATTATGTGTTGTTCTGCACATCACAATGAAAAATAAAGTGTTTTTCTCCCTTCTTTTATTTTTCTTTCCATTGTGCTTTTTCTTGGCTGCATCATTTTGAAGAGGGGACCTGTAGTGATAGAACAAGGCTAGTGGCTTCAAAGTGAAAGACAGCAAGTTTAGATTGGATATTAGGAACAAATTCTTTACAGTGAGGAAACTAGGACAGGTTTCCTAGAGAAGCTGTGGCTGCCCCATCCCTGGACGTGTTTTAGGCCAGGTTGATGCAGCTTGGAGCAACCTGGTCTAGTGGAAGGGGCAAGGGTTGAAATGAGATGGTCTTTAAGGTCCCTTCCAATCCAAACCATTCTGCGAGGTCAGTGTGAGTATGCCCAGGCACAAGAGCAGTTAGTAGGAATTTAAACAGACGTATTTGTGCATTAATGCGGTTCTTGCAGCTGAAAAAGAATGAACAATCTTAAACCTACCTCATTTGACAGCACACAAAGTGTTTTTGTCCCAGTGGGATGGTGACTTGCAGGTAATGTGATCTCACAGCCACAGGCTGGGCTGGGTAGTTCCTGTGGCACACCTATTGTCTTGGTGAGGATCCATTTCTGCCCCTTGTTCTGCACAAACAGGAGCAGAAGAGTCTTTCTGCTGTTAATTTCTGCCACTTCAGCTTTTTGAATTGTCTCCCCTGGGCCCAATAAGGATTGGTTCTGATGGAGGGGAACAGATGGGAATGTATCACCTTCCAATTCAGTTTAATTTATACTCCCAGCAAAGCTGCTCTTGGGTGCAGTTTTATGTGTTAAAACCCCACATTGTTCCCTTTACAAACAGCAGTAAGAGATTCAGGGAATAGTTATTAAAATTATTTTGAGGAGTAGAAAGGATGAAGAAATCTAAGTGGCTCAAAAAGTGTCTTTTTGCAGCTGTTTATGAAGTCTTTTACAGAAACTCCTGCAACATGAAATGATCCTTCGTTGGAAATCTTTGGTTTGATACTCTTTTAAGACCGCTGGAACCTTAAATTCAGGCTTTGTACATACATTTTCATTAACATCTGCTTCTCTTACTGATTTGAAATGATGAGTGTCCAGTGTGTTCTGTTGCAAAAGAGATGCAAACCTCGTTTCTGTTGGTGCACTGCTTTGGGAATCAGGCAGGGTGTGTATCCCTGAGGCTGAGAGCAGGAAGTTGTGGAAATGGAGTATGAAATCTGTCAATGAATGGTGAGTGCTGCTCAAAGGTCAGCTCAGAGCACTGCTGGTGTATCAGAGCAGAATCAGGAGAGATTGTCCATATACCCTTGAAGAGTGTTTGTAGGTATCTGAACTGACTGGAGAGTCAGGTTTAGAGGTTCCATGGCCTGGATGTGTTAGAAGGCTTTGGAGAGCTCTTAGATTAAAAGATTACAGTAATTACGTGAGTAACCCTGGCAAAGGATTGCTGCAGAAATAAAAATCCAAACTGAAGAATTCTTTAATTGTTTTTATGTCAACAGTGGAGAGGGAGGAATGCTCTCAAACCTCTACCTGCTCACATTCTTGGTGGAGGATACCTGGGGAAAAGCAGCTTGTTGGCTCACAAGAAACAGGGGATTTGTACTGAGGAGAGACTTCGGTTAGGAAAGAGATGTGTTGAAAGAACTGAAATTTTTCTAACTGTCATTTCCCACTAGTCCTAGGTTTGTTTTAATGTGATGGGTGTAGTGTAGGCATTGCATCTGCCCTTCACAGCCTGATTAATTTACTTAATTCCTCAACTCCTATTTCATAGTCACAGATCTGGGTTTCCATAATTATCAGGAATTTGGCAAGGGAGGGGTGAGAGAAGAGAACCTGGGGGCTGATAAACAGGAATCCTCAGGGTGCATAATCCTCTTAAAACAAAGGAGTAAGGTATTCTGAATAATCCCTCAATAGCATGAAGGCTTTTTTGTTATCAAGGAGCATCTTCTGCTGATGTATCTGATAACTTCAGGGGTGAGTTCTGGGGGTGGGTTTGTGCTTCCTCTGCACTGCCAGGAGCTCCCCAGAACTGCTCCTGTTGTGCCTTCCTCAGGCCTTGCATTTGTTGGCAGAGGAAGGAGAAAGGAGATGGTCATAAAAGTGTAAATTAAACTTGTAGAAAACATTGAAAGGAATTCTGAGGAGCAAGCTGAAGGCTCATAACTGATGGGAGATAAAGGGGGGGGGGTTGGGATGTGTGTGGGGAAACAAAAGGCAGCATTTTAATTAGCACTTCTCATACCTCAGTCCTTCCCTGAGCTTCCCCTGCCTTGGCCTCCATTTTCCCCACTTACATTGCAGCTCCTATGATTTCTAAGGTTTTCTTCTTTCCTTACATAGGTTATAGAAAAGAAAAGGAGTGTCTTCCATCATCTCCAAGTTCTGTGGCTATTTCAAGGAGCAATAGAGGAAGAATTTCAGTCTTCTGGTGTCTGCTCAGGCCATTGTGGAGAGGAACCTGCTGTTTCACCTTGTTTTTATACTGGGCTTGTTTTATAAACAGCCTCAGATGCTACCTCAGCTTCCCAATTTCCTTGTTTTTTTGGTTTGGGGTAAACATGGGTAAGAAGGAGACACTTTGATGGGATTTGTGTCCATAGGAAATGTTACAAGGAGCCCTGAAAATAGTAAGTTTTGAGCTTTGTATAGTTTGGATGATGAAGAGAGTCAGCCTTTAGTATCTGTGCTGTCACCTGGTTTCCACAACCCAAATAGGAGAGGGCTTGGCCTAGATGACCTTTAAAGGTCCCTTCCAACCCCTACCATTCTATAATTCCATGAAATGTAGCTTGAGTTGCATTGTTCTAAATGAGGTTTGTGCCTGAGAGGTGTTGCTGCTCAAGGAAGGCCTGAAAGCTCAGTGTAAATTTAAATTCCTTGTGTGCTTTAACAAACCTTGTAAATGGATCAGTTTTCTTTTTAACATGTACATTCCTGTTTGGACTCCATGATAAATAATAGGGTATTTTTCTAGAAAGGCTTGTTAATTGTAATACACAAGTGAGCTTTAAGTCCAGCTTGAGCCTAGGGATTGAGAGATTTTTCCTAAGAGGTAAATGAGGTGGGTTTTCCAGTTATTTGTACTGCAGGGAGTTCTGCTCTTGGCCTTGTTGCCTGGAAATGCCAGAGTAACCAGCAGCAGTGTGTGGTGTTGGAGTAACCCTGTCCCTTAGTTTCTAATAAGGTTTCTTGTCTGTAAAACAGCTGGTGTTCCATATACAGGCTTATGCCCCATTGCTAAATTTAGATACTGCTTTTCAAATCTCCCCTGAGACAGCAGGGGTTGGATACTTGAGCACTGTTCATGACTGCTTGGTTTTCCTGTACAATGGACCAAAGTAGGCTCTTGCCACAGCACATCTCACTTTTTATCTGTATAGAAGTTGAAGTACTGAAAAGCCAAAACAAATGCATCTTGTTATTTGTATAACTTTATTTTTAAGCCTCAAACTGAACAGGGGTGGGGCAGAAATGAAAGCTGTGCCTGGGAAAGATTGTCCAGTCTCTTATTTTATTTTTAATACACTTTACTAAAGGTCTGTTACAGGCCTTTGCTGGACATGGTAATGTCCAATCTTAGAACTCTGACTTGACAAAATATAACATTTTCCCTGTGCCTTTGGGCAGAATTGGATTTGATAAGACTTGTCCATATGCTCTAGGACTTCATCTGGAGCCTTCACCTTTGTAACTTGGCCTGTAATTTAGATGTGAGCATTAAAATAGCATCACCAATGGGTTTGGCCTTGCTGGTTCACAGCTGAAAAGCATTTTTTAATTTTTTTTTTTACCTCCAGTCTTCAGGAAGCAGCATGCATTTACACCTAAGCACCCAGATTTTTTTATTGTAGGGAGATAATTGTGTGGATGGGTTTGGAAGTTGTGAAGCAGATCCTGGGTGGAAGCTGAGACTCGGCTTCTATTTCTGCCTCTTACCTGCTGTGAACTTGGGCATGCCATTTCCACTTCCCACCTGTTTCCTTCTCATCTTGTATCTGTCTGAACTATTGAAATTGCCAGCTGCTTGCAGCCAGGGCTTGCTGTTAGTGCCACGTGGAGCAGAACCTCATCCTGACCCATGGCCCTGCTGCTCCCACTCTGCTGATAACTGGGGCAAACATTGCTGCTGCAGGCAGGCCCAGGAGCAGAGCAGAGCTGTGTCAAGCCACTTTAAAAACCCCCAAAACTCAGACTCATCCAGCCCAGAGACCCCAAGGTGATTTTTAGTTTGTGTTTTTTTTTTTCCCAGAAATTGCTTCAAAAATATTTTGTTCTCCAGACATTTGCCTGTGCTAAGCTGCCTTTCTCTGGAGACAGCAAATGGCTCAAATCTATAGCCAGGATTTTTGAACCATCTGTATTTTCTCTGAAGGAAGGCCATACAAAAATGTAAGAAGCACATCTGGTTTTCAAGGCTATATCCATACAAAGCTTAAGTTCTAAGCTGCCATTTAGATATCAGTTCCTAAACTTTTTTTTTGATAGTTTAGAAAATGCTTAAGAACTTTTTATCCTTGAAAAAGATATTTATACAGTCTTCTGAAAATGGAGGATTTTCAACCTTAAGCTTTCAAAAACATTTTTGTGCAATGTTATAAATGTCTGAAAATAGATCTGTAATGACCAGTTGAACTGGGACTGTAGAATTGCTATAAGGTGTAGAGAAATGTCAGCAACAAATGTCAGCAACAAAGAGGCTGTGGAGTCTCCCTCTCTGGAGATATTCAGGAACCATCTGGACACAATCCTGTGCAATGTGCTTGCTGTAGGATGACCCTGTTAGAGCAGGGTACTCCTTTCCAGCCTTACCCATTCTGTGATTTTTTTTTTTTTTTGAAGTGCTGAAGTTTCTCAGTGGCAGATGAATGGGTAGCAAACATCCCTCTCTTACTTTGCAGGTGGATTTGTCAGGGGTTGGGCACAGACTCTGTACAACTTCTGTCTGAGTCAGTTTATGTTGCCTGTTTGTTCTTTCCCCTTGCAGGCCCATTTTCAGTTATTCCCTTTCTCCTGGAAACCTGGAGTGTTCTCCCCAAGGCCTCACTGGTGGTAGGGACTGTAACAGCTCCTTCCCAAGGGGATGGATCATCCTCTGCTGTCCTCAGGGCTGGGTTTCACCCAGACACATCTGGTGACAGTGAGGGAGTGCCTGAGTGGCTGGGCTCAGGTAGATGGATTCCCTGCTCTCCTGACCAGCATTCCAGCTGTTCCTGGGTTTGTTTTGCCTCTCCTTTGCTGGAGGCAGGCTGCTTTTCACCAGATGTGCCTTTGAGTTGATGGAGGTGCAGGGCCTTGCAGCCCTGCCTAGGCAGGCCAAGTCCTCAGCTGAGGACAAAGATCATCCTGTGCTGTCTTCTGTAGCACTGGCTTCTCTCTCTCCTCCCACAGCCAGCCTGGTAGCTCTGTTCATTAAATCTCAGCCTTAGACAAATTTTCATAAAATCATAGAATCACAAAATTATTTGGGTCAGAAGGTGATCTTAAAGATCATCTTGTTCCACCCCCCTGCCATGGCAAGGACCCCTTCCACTTTGCAGGTTACTCCAAGCCCCATCCAGCCTGGCCTGGAACACTGCAGGATGGGGCAGCCACAGCTCTGGCCAACCTGTGCCAGGGCCTCACCACCCTCACAGTTCAGGGTTTTTTCCCTAATATCCAATTTAAATGTGCTCTCTTTCACTTTGAAGCCATTCCCCCTTGCCCTGTCACAACGTGCTCTTGTCAGTAGTCTTGTCCCATCTTTTCTGTAAGTTCCCTTCAGGTACTGAAGGGAATTGGGTCACCCCAAAGCCTTCTCTTTTCTAGGCTGAACAATCCCATTTCTCTCAGCCTTTCCTTTTAGCATCCTCATAGCTCCTCTATCCCTCTCATCAACTTCCTGCCCTCCTCTGGATTCATCCAGCAGCTCCAGGTCGTTCCTGTGCTGAGCCCAGAGCTGGACACGGCTCTGCAGGTGGGGTCCCACCTGAGCCGGGCAGAGGGGCAGGATCCCCTCCCTCACCCTGCCCACCCTGCTTTGGATGCAGCCCAGGATACAACTGACTTTTTTTGTGGCTTTTCCTAAGGATTTCACATGGATTTTGTCTGTTACTGCTTTCTATTTCCTGGCATAACGAGTTCTGCTACAGTGTTTGTTGTGATTTAGGTTAAAACCCTGCAGGTCACTAAGCTGAAGTGCACTTTTGCCACCTTCCTTACAAAGTTTACTGCATCTTAGTCTGTACCTTTCTGTATGGAGTTTTACTCTGTGCCTGTGTGAAGTTGAGGATTTGCTGCAGCTCATTAGAGAGCAGCAGAAGGTGGCTGGAGTTAAACCCTGGGTTTGCCAGCACTTTCTAAGAACAGAGGAAGGACTTTAGGTTTAGCAACAGCACTGAGTTGTGTAGGCTGCTTCTGGCGTGGTTTGGTTTTTCTATTCACTCCTTTGAGTACAACTGAAGCATAAAAGCAGTGCAGCACTAAACTTTATTTGGCAAGAGAGAACTGTAGCTCTGTGATAGAAATGTGTGTGTACGTGGATGTTAAAGGGTTTCTGCATATTTCCTAACCTGTAGAAATTCTGTTGTTACAATAATTTAATAATGCATCTTAACAATTTCTGTGCATTATCATAAGAAGACTTTTTTTACTTCTTTCTCCTTAAAAGCTTTTTTTCCCTTCCTAAAAAGAAAAAAATATTCCCTTGTTCAGATGTGCCTGAGTATGTATATGGAACAGTATGGGGGCCATGGTTCAGGATCTGTTACTTTGATTTAGATGTGAGCATTAAAATAGCATCAGGATCTGTTACTTTGATTTCAATATTTACCTCCCTAAGTCTTAGCTGCTAAAGTTTTAAAGGAGCTAAAGGGGTAAATTGTAACATATTGGTGTATATAGTGGAGATCCTATATTAGGATTGTGCCTTCCCACGTTCACTCCATGTATAAATCATAAATTAAGGTTTTTATGTCAAACACTTGCAGGGAGTAAATTGGTTCTGATCCCCTCAAAACTCTGGTGTTTGAAAAACCATATGGTAATAAATTTATGTGTGCATCCTGTTTATACCAGAAACTCTCTTCCTCCTCATCTCAGGCTTTCTTCTGTGGTAACATTCTGTGCATTTGCTGTCATCATTCCTTTCCTTTCAGCACAGATGCAGTCATTCCCTTTGGCTTTTTGTTGCCAGCACACACTGTGCTCTTCTTCTACAATTGTGTTGTTTTCTTCTTTCAGCACCAGAGTGGTGAGAACTAAATTGAAAGTCACTCTGGTGGAGTATCTGGGGAGCTGTGTTTCCTCATGAGCCCAAATGTGTGTACAGCAGTGATGCCATAGAGAGGAATCTGTTGGAAAAAGATCTTTCCTGTCTTGGTTGGCATCAGGTTTTTCCTGGGCTGAGGGACCCTCGAGCTCCTGAGTGTCTCTTGTTGTCTGCTCTGCTCACTGGAGGTGTCACACAGTGCCAGTGTTGCAACAGCCTCTGGATATGGGGATTTGGGTTCTGCTTTGTCACTTTGCAGAATATCTGAGAAGATAAAAAGGTGTTTGTTTGCAAATGAAAGCAGTGGTTAAGAAGTTGTTTCTGTCTGTCAGCAGGAATCCTGATACCAAGTACTCAATATGAGAAACCTCTCCTAATTTCCGGAAAACTGAGTAATTGGCATTATAGGGTGAGCTACAGGTGTTTAATGTCTTAGAATGACAAGCACTGAATGAGTCTTCAGAGCTGCTTCTGGAAACATGAACTGCCCATGATTTTTTTATACAAGCATTGACTGATCTGCACTTACTTGGTGGGACATTTTTTGACACAGAGTCCACCAGAGGAGTGGATTAATGCTTTGTGCTCTCTTTTCTCTCCAGTTCAACAGAATGGAGTCCGACACTGCTCCTACACAGCATCCAGGAAAAACCTGTATGTCAACAAAAACACAAAGGTTATCTGTCAGGGGTTTACAGGCAAACAGGTATGTTTACAATCATTTCTTCTACCAGCCTTCAGTCAGAATGTTAATTGCTCAGAAAACATAATTATATGTGAAATGGATTGTATAGTGTCTTTGTGTTGGTAGGAAGCTGGACTTCCTTCACCATCAGGAAGGTCCCTTCAGCACTGTAGTTTACATTCTTTGGCCCAAATACTTGTGCACAAGCTTGAAAGTTGGTTTTGAGTCATCTCTATTATAGTGCTTTTCATTTTTGTTTTTCATATTGTATAACAGCTGAAAGGGTTTCTTTGTAAAAGGCTATTTGCAAAAAGAACTGGAAAAACCCACCCGTTTTTGAAGTGCTTCTTTCACAAATGCATTTCAATATCAATGCCTATGAATTAAATTTTTTGTTTTTATTTCAGGATATTTAATAATTTTCTCAGATTCACTCTTTTACACATTTGCAGGCAGAGAAGGCTGCTTTTGTAAAAGGAGCTAGTCATGGATGAGCATGCTAATTTCTTCTATTTCACTGTAGTGTTTGTCATCTGCTAGACTTGATGTGGAAAAGAAACTGTGCTGTGTCTGCAGGTGTGTTAGCAGCACACAACAGAATACCCTTCAGCATGAAACTACAGTGCTCTGAATGAAAAAGAAAAAAAGAGAAGAGCATATTAGCATATTCCAAATTAATTTAAAACATGTGGATGCATTCTCCAAAATATCTGATTACATATATATGTGTGTGTGTGTGTGTAGTGAAAACTTCCCTTCTTATTTCAGATTTCAGTCATATAAATTGTCTACAGAATTACAGATAATTTCAAACTTTTTGGTTAACTTTATTTGCTGTTATGTGCCTTCTAACTTTACTTATTTTCTCTCTCACAGGGCACCTTTCACAGCCAGCAGGCATTGGACTATGGCACCAATCTAGTTGGAGGAATTTCTCCAGGGAAAGGGGGAAAAACTCATCTAGGTCTGCCTGTGTTTAATTCTGTGAAGGAGGTAATTTGCAGCAGTGACTGGAGGGCACAGAGTTTAAATCTGAAGGGCTGAGGGGTTCCTGATTTCATTGCTCACACTGGAGAGACAAATATTTGAGCCATGGGTGTCACTGGGCTGAGTGAAATAGAAGCCTTGTAAAAGAAGGAGCATTCAGGGTGGTCAGGCACAAGCTTGGCTTCCACTGTGAAGTTCATTGAGTCTTTATGAATGCAGCTAATTTCTGATTGATTCTGCTGTGCATGAGGAATATTTAGCAAACTGTTATGTGAGAGTATTTATGGTGGTGATCATGGGGCAGATCCTTTCCAGACAGTGGTCAGTCCTCAGTTCCCTGCTTGTGTCCCATCTTCAGGGAATTTAACACTTGCTTAGATTATAGCAGATTGTTGGGAAGGATGAAAGTTTAACAGGAAAACTTTATGGATGGGAATGCTTAACAGAAAGCTCTTTGACTGTAGAAATGGAAGTGGAAATGAAAGCAAGTTTTGATATAGAAGAATAGAAGATGTTTATAAAGCAGAGATTGCTGAACCAATTGTTACTAGTTAACTAAGAAAACAGAGGTTGAATAAGCTATAAAAAAGGTTTTTTGACTAAGACCAAAGGATATGCTGGCCACAAACAAAAATGTTTTTACCAAGTAGAAATAAGTCTTAGCAAAAGCACAGGCAAACAAAAAACATGTTTTTACCAAGTAGAAAAGTTTTCCACTGCTAGAAAACAGAAAAATTACTTTGGGCTTAAAATGTAACATACTAACACATAAGATTGGATAATTACTAACATAATATGGTAATTTCAGTAGTTTTGATAGGTTATAGGTAAATGTAGAAGTACTGTATATGATACTGATTGGATGTTATGTATTAAGATATTCAGCAAAAAATATATATATAATGCACTGTCACCAGAACTAAAGTGGCTTCAGACTTCAGGCTCTCCTGTAGCCAGCAGCTTCAGGCCTGTTGTACCACGACTGCTGTAACAATGCAATAAACAGCATTTTGAGGAGCCATCTGGAGTCCCACATCTCTCACTTAGGCTCTTAGAGTAGATTCACACACACCCTTAATTCAAGCCTGAGATTGGATGCATTTTAAAGCACTCGCTGTCCTTCAGCCCCACTGAACGCTCGATGTGTTTCTTTGTTGCGCCCGCTGCAGGCCAAAGAACAAACGGGTGCTTCAGCCACTGTCATCTACGTCCCTCCCCCCTTTGCTGCTGCTGCCATCAACGAGGCCATCGATGCAGAGATGCCCCTGGTGGTGTGCATCACCGAGGGCATCCCCCAGCAGGACATGGTGCGGGTCAAACACAGGCTGGTGAGGCAGGGCAAGACCCGCCTGGTGGGCCCCAACTGCCCCGGAGTCATCAATGTAAGTGACCTCTGCCTCTGGGTCATGGCTTGAGCTGTTCCTTGTGGTGGTTTGAATGTTCCATCTGACTTCTCCCACTCTTTCCTTAGCCTGGAGAATGTAAAATTGGTATCATGCCTGGTCACATTCACAAGAAAGGAAGAATTGGTGAGTTTTTGGATATTTGTGCGTCATCTAAAACACAAGTTTGGTGCTCTGGTGTTCTTCCTCGTGAGGCAAGGCACATCCTGCTCTGGGGAGAGTTGATAACACTGTGGGACAGCTTGTCTGTCCTCAGTTTGTACATTAGTGTTAGCATTATCAATCCTGAAGGCCCAAATTGGGAATTCTTCCATAGTAGATACAGGGTGCTGGTGGTAGAGGCAAAGCATTTGGGAATGTGTTTGGCTTGGTATCCTCAAAGCAGAGCCTTGAGGAAACTTCCATTTTTCTTGGGATTTGAGAGCACTAAGCTCTCCTCACACTATGCCTTCCAACAGCTTGGCTGCTTGGGAACTGGAATCCTACTCTTCTAGTGATCTCAGTGCTACAGCCAAGAGAAGAGACTACAGACAGTTTATAACATAATTTAGACAAGTATGAAACCATCACAAATGTACCCAATTTTCAGGCAGTGTGGTAAAGGGCAGGAAGGCAGTGACTTGTTCATAATCAATGTTGGTCACATTGTGTGTAATGAGTTACACAGCCTGTTAAATGCAAGCCTCTTGTCCTGACTTCTGTCAGCTCCTTGTTGCAAACTATAGAAATAGCAACTTGATTTTTTTTTTCCAAATAATGCAGTTCAGGAGCTGTAGAGAAAATTCTTCTGAAATGTGCATTTGTATTTAGGGAGAGCTTCAGAAATATTGCTGTAAACAGCACGAGTTGCTGTTGCCTGTCAGCAAGGTAACCAGTTCCACTTGAGTACAGTACTACCCTTTACAACATTGCCATTTTTCTTGATGGAAAGTGTGTTTATTGTGGGAAATCCTGATCAATACTATGGAACTGCAGGGACTCAGTGCAGTTTTTCTAGCATGAGGAGCTATCTGCTATGTAACCTCTTCTGAATTAGGATAGACAGCACCTAGGGAGTGCTGGAAGATGTGTTAACACTCATGTTCCAAGATGTGTTCCACCTCCAGCTTTCACAAGCACCCATAAACCTGAAACTGAAAAATCAAATGGCTGCAGTTACACCCTTTATAAAAACCACTGAGACATTGCTCTGTGACTGTAAAAGGTAACATCAGCCAGTGTTGCCCTGGGCTCCCTTCTGAGTCAAAGTTCTGTTCAGTTTTTCTAACTATATACATGATACGGTTGCAGTCACTAGAATCTGAATGCAAGGCACATCAAGTGCAAAAGAATATTTAAAATCTTGAATCCAGTAGCTCTGCCATTGCTGGATGTGTTTTCAGTGGTGATCCAGGAATCAAGGAATAAAAATGTAGATTTGCTCCCCTCCCAGTTTCATTTAATGTGTGACCTTTGGTGATGTGCTCTCCAGCTTTCTATTACTGTGAGGCATCCAATAATCATCTGAATATACTGTGGTGCAAGGTATAAAAATAGCCCCAGTCTTTGAACTTTCATCTGTAGCTTCTCTGAGGCAATCTGATCTTAGTGGTAAACAGGGAGGCCTTTTCAAACATAGCAAGGAAAAAACCCTATGCTAGAGCACATCTGAGCTGGCCAACAGAACAAATTGTTGCTAAAATGAAGGTTCTTAGTCTAGTGGTGTATTTTCTCCTCTGTTCATGCAATGGCCATGTTATATTCCTTGTTATATGGCTTGAAGTAGATGGAGATTGTGTGTGTTTTTCCTGAAAACCTTCCTTTTGTTGTGTTAACAGAAGTCTTGACTTAAAAAAATGAACAAAAAGCCATGCAAATATTTTGCCCCTGCTCTAAGCTCTGTGCTACCTTCCATCCTGAATTTAAAATTGGGGTTGTGGGCTCTTGTGATATTGTAATGTAAATGCCAGATGTGTTTTGTAGAGCAGCAACAAATACCTTATTAGTGATAATTTGCATTTGTGCAGCATTTTTCTGGAAGATCTCTTGTGTGCCTGGCCATGCTGGGGATGTGATTAATACAGAATTCTTTTGTTAACTCTTGAGGTTAAACTCTGTTTCAAGTCCTGTGCATCAGCTACTCATATACAAGATAAGAAGCATGTTCTTTTATTTGCTTTTCAGTTTTCTTTCCTGTTAAGGCTTTAGTGTGACTTTCTGGGCAGCTTTAGTCCATTGACAGTGAAGTGTCAAAAGGTGTGAAAACCAAGGAATAGTACAGAAAGAATCTTACAGAGTGTTTTGGCAAGGACAGCTGGAAAACCAGGAATCTCATGGTGTTTATTGAGGTGATTTTCATTACTGTAAGAACAACTGTGTGCTGTGTTAGTTGTAAGTTTATCTTCTTTTCTTTCCTCAAGGTATTGTGTCAAGATCTGGAACCCTGACATACGAAGCTGTTCATCAGACAACACAAGTTGGGTTGGGGCAGTCTATTTGCATTGGTAGGTTCCCTCAGAACTAGCCTGTTGGACCTAGACTAATCTGCCTTTTCTTCACAAAAAATCCGAAATAATTCCTTTTTGCAAGTGTAGAATTTGCTGGAGGGCAGCTGTGTTGAGAAGTGGGATCCCTGTGTGCTGTGAAGACTACAGCCCTTCTCTGTTACCATTTCCACATCAGTTTAGTAAAGGCCTTAAAACCAGCTTTGAATAGAGAACTGCCAGCAAATATGTATCTATTTGGAAACAGATTGTCCAAAGACAGTATTAGTATTACAATTTTATGTATATAATTTAGTAATTTTAAGTATTAGGGCATTCTTAGGCACTTAGTTGGGTGTGTTAAGTAAAGTCAGTTTTCTTAGGCCAAAATTGTGGAGCTGGGGTCTTGGTCCTGCAGTGTTCATAACATTTTGTTTATGATTTGAAAGGTGAACATTCAGATATCAAAGCTTTCTGTAAATTGTGGGGGAGGTATTTGGAGCAGGAATTTGGCACACTGATGTGGGTAGAGCCTTCAGAGCTGCCTGTCTTAGGAGCATTTGGGAATACTTCTCATGCTGAAATTTACTTTTAAACTTCTGTTGTAAGTCCAATATCTAGTGCTTGAGTTACTCTTTTTTTTTTTTGTGGTTTTAATATTTTTTTTTTTTAGGTATTGGAGGTGATCCCTTCAATGGAACTAATTTTATTGACTGCCTTGATGTCTTCCTGAAGGATCCTCATACTGAGGGGATCATATTGATCGGGGAGATTGGAGGAAATGCTGAAGAAGATGCAGCAGCATTTTTGAAAGAACATAATTCTGTAAGTCTTAAAACACTTTGCTTCCAGACAGCTTCATAGTGAGCCAGCTTCTTTTGCCACATCAAGGAAAACTGAGTTCAGTCCCTCATCTTTATTTACAAAATCCCCAAACAGTCATGTGTTTTTAAAGAAAAAGAGTTGAGATTAAGAGTGTTGTCCAGATTAAATCTAATGGTTGGCCTTGATTTTAGAAGTCTTTCCAGCCATATTCTGTGGTTCTGTGAACTGGAGAACAGTGTCAACTTTAGAATTTTATTCCTGTAACAATATTTGTAGTGACTTTTTTTATTTTTGGTAGCATGCATGGGTCTATAGAAAGATTGAAAGTTTGTTTGCTTCTGGTTTATGATGATCATCAGGAAAGTATTCCACACTTCTTTGTGATGTGTGGGCTGTTTAATAACTTTGCCTGGTGAGTTGATACTTAAATAAAAAATACAAAATGAGCAATTTGCCAGGTGGAACTGCTTCACCTCTCACCCTCTGATACATTCTTGCATGTGGCCAGAGTGGAATGAGCCACATGGAGATGTATCAAGTCTGAGGGTGTCTGCACCTCACAGAAGGGGCTTATAAATAATTTGCAAGATGGCTCCTTGGGTATGTTTTATAAAGCAAAAGGTTGAATAAACGGATAAAATAATAAATGATAAAGAACAACACAACCTGAACACAGGTACCTGAAAGCACTGCACCTTGCTATGACATCCCAAGAAGCTCTGAGAAATTCTGTGTTCTGCTTTATGTACTGAAGGATTTGGGTGGGCTTTTTGGCAAACTGCCCAATAGAGAATGGCCACATTTCTGAGGGACAGGTAAAGAGACCTGTCAGTGTTTCTGTCCTGGCATTGAGCCAATGGCTGCCAGGAGAGCAGAGAAACTTCTCGGCCTTTTTCCTTTTTAGTCCTATGGCAAAACCAAAACCCTTTTTCCTTCTGTGGAAAGCACCTGCTTGATTTAAAGCTGCCTTCCCACAGGCCTCCTGTGTGTGACACCCTTCTCTGTTGGCAGGGCCCCAACGCCAAGCCCGTGGTGTCCTTCATCGCCGGGCTGACGGCTCCCCCCGGCCGCCGCATGGGCCACGCCGGGGCCATCATTGCTGGGGGAAAGGGGGGAGCCAAGGAGAAGATTGCAGCCCTCCAGAGTGCAGGGGTGGTGGTCAGCATGTCCCCTGCCCAGCTGGGCAGCACCATCTACAAGGTTGGTTCCTCAGGCATTGAGAGCAGGAAGCCACTCCTGAGGGAGTAGGAGCTGGGAGTCCATCTCTTAACCCAGATAACTCTGTGTTGCTCTGAACTTGCCTAAACATGAGAACTCTGTTGGCTGGACAAGCTGAAATTACTGCATAAAAGATATGTGCACAGAGTTTTATTGAATATTGTTTTATAGGAAAGTAAATGTAGCAAAATGGAGAAGGGATTACATTCTGCTTTCAAGCGTAGCTACTTATTGAAATTGTTTTCTGGATGCAAAGAGCCTGAATTAATGTAAAATGTGAGAGCATTATTTCTAAATAGGGTATTTGAGGAAGGAGAGCCTTGGCATATAATTCAGAGTTATGGTTGAATATATGCAACTGAAAAACTGAGGTGTGGAATGGGATTATTTGCATTTTACTTAATTCATATCCAAAAAAGGGGTTGCTTCACAGCTAGAGGAGATGTAGAATTCAGCTCTGTTAGGTATTTTTTGTTTCCTGTGGTGACTGTATAGTACAGCATCTCCACAGGCTGCTGTGGGATTCTTCCCTTCTCCTGGTGTGCTTTTCTTTACTGGAATTAAAACCTTGATTTTGTTGCTTCCCTGGCTTGAGTCCTTTACTGTAAGGATTCTGCTGCAGTTCTGATGCAGAATTGGTGTTTTTCAAGCCCATTATGCTGTGTCTGGGAGCAAATGGTTCCTTGACAGCATTGCAGTCTGGCACTGACTACAGTCTCTCTTTCCAGAGCTGGCTTGTTAATGTGAGGTGGGAGAATGCTCAGTTCCCTTTCCCCTAAATTTGCACACTTTTATGCTTTTTATATTTTAATTTTTAATACCAATTTTTAATTCTTAACATCAGGTTTCCTAAGATACACACAAATTAATTTGAAATAGAGGAATAACAGAAGCATTTCCTGTTTTCCCTGCTGGTAACATCTGTGTGCTCTTTGCAGGAGTTTGAGAAAAGGAAATTGCTGTAAGAGAAGACACTTTGGAATACTTTCTCCAAAACACCAGTGCAGCACCTGGCCTCTGCTTACCTTTTGTCTGCTAATCTTCAGTTGCCCCAGTGACTTGACATTGGTCAAGGAATTTGACTCAGAAGCCATAAACCTCCTGGCTAAACCCGTTTTGGTATCTCCTTGTTTCAGACGTTGTCACCCCTGTTGTAAATCACAGCAAATTAATAAATCTACTACTAAATCTGATCCATCTTCTGAATTCCTGAGGCAGAGCCGGTTTCTTCGCTCATCATAAACAAAATCTTTTGTAACTTAAGCACTGCCCCTTTTTAAGGTAAAGTTGCTTGTAGAGCTGCTTTTAAGGATCAAGGCACTGACTTTATGCACATACCACACTTGACTTTATTTTTAAGAAGTCCAGTCCTGCTCATTCATTGCTGGCCAGTACCTTTGAACAACAGGCCAAAGTTTCCGTCCATTAAACCAAAGCTGCTGGATCTGAAGGGGTTGGTGGAGAGCTGGATGTGCCTGAGGTCCAGACTTTCTCTTCAAGGCTGTTTAGCCATGCACAGTGCAGTCCTCTACTGGCAAGGAATTCTGTTTGTTGTGTATAGAGATGGAATTGTTATTGATAAAAATTAATATAATTTCACATGCAAAATATATATTCAAAATTGTCTGTAACTATGAAGATGGTTGGGTCTTTAGCTGATGTTACACTGATTTCCACTTTATCTTAACTAGCATTGCACTGCTTGTGTTCTGAAATCCAAGTAACAATAAGACATAGTGGAGGATAATTATTATTCTCCAGAAAAGAACATAAGGTAAACTTCTTGTTAACCACTGTAATGGAAACCCCATTTTTTTTTTACTGTGGATATAGCCCAAGTATTGTGCCTATAAATGTTGCAAGTTTCATCAGAATGGACTGAGACCCCAGATTGCTTTATATAGAGGACTGAAAGTTCATGTAACCTGGCACTTGTTTAAAGCTAACCTTGTGTTCCATAAAGGTGCTGTTAGCAAAACCTGTGTTGCTATTTATTTACAACTGTTCTTAGTTTTCCTACTCAAAATAAATTCCCTGTGGAATTTCTCTTCCTGAAGGAAGCAGGTGTGTCAGTAGTGACACTTGCAGCTCCTAGAGCTAAGCCCTGATGAAGTGCGTAAGGGGCAGGTCCTGTCTCTGCACACTGAAGGTGTATTCATGCACTTGATGTATGGTCTGGTGATCCAGGCCTTGGGACACAGAGCCCAGGTGCTGCATTGTTCACCTTGGCATGATTTACTGAAATAGACCTGACACCTGTCACTGGGCAGCTGAAAGCAGCATTGAGCAGTAAATCCTTTGATAAAGCCTATGGCAACAGATAAGGGTTGTTCTGAGTTTTTTGTTTGTTTTTTTTTAACTAGATCTGCTCAATTTTCTGGTGGTGCCTGTTATAATCTGAAACAAAAAGACTGACAGGTGCCCTTTAGAGAAATAGCACTTATAAATTGTCTCAGTCTGTCCAAGAGTGCAATTCCTCTGCAACCAGTGTCAGGGAATTGCAGCCAGTCTTCTTCTGAGCCTGATAATCAAAGTAACTCATGGTAGAGCTGTGCTGGTGCCCTCTGTGATGAACTGCCTGAATTTCATCCCTCTAACAGATGCTCTTCCAGGGCAGCTGAGGAAGAGGGAATTTCCTGTTGGGGATTGCTCCTTGGAAGCTCTTTTAGAGGCACCAGCTCTTTTAGAAGACAGCTATAAACTCCAGTGATAGCTGCACCCTGTTTCCTTCTGTCTTGAGATCTGAGGATGGGTTTACCAGTTCACCCCTGTCTCTGAGGTTTGCAGCAGTGTCCAGTGCTGTGCTTCAGCAGCTGCCTGGATCTGCTCCAGCCTGGGCAGCAGTTTGTGCTGACCTGCAACTGATGTCACCTCGGGATGGGGAAGGACCCTGACCTTGGCTGATAGAAAGGCTTGGTCTGCACAGTGTTTTCTTGCTGCCTAAAAATGTGTGCTTGACAAATACCAGCTAATTAATGACAGCATCTCTTTGGAAAATATCCACATCTGTTTAGTACCATATGTTCTTGTGGGTAAATATGTAGAGTAATCTGATCTGGAGAATTGTTTATTTTTTTTTAAAGGCATAATGTAAGTTAATGTTGATCCTCAAAGCTGTTACTAGTAGTTAACCTATATAACTATAACCTGGTTTAACCCAGGGAGTTTTTATGTACAAGAGAAGTGCTGCCAGTGTTGGTGTTCCTTGTAACATTTTATGAAATACCCCTTTTTGTGTTTCTTGATCTACACTTGACAATGGTGTCAATCCACAAATCACTTCTGAGACATGAATTCTGGACGTTCATTTTGGTCAGGGAAATTTATTGCCATGCTGATTTTCTACAACAAAGAGAGAAGTGGGCTGTTCCTCCTGGAGCATCTGTCCAGGGCTGGAAGTGCTGAGGCAGCCTCTGGCTTTGGGATGACTGGAAATAGCTGATGAAGAGAGAATAGTCCAGGTTTGATGTTTCCCACAGAAATGTTAACAACAAAAAGTCTCTTGGGGATCACCTTGCAGCACTTCAGTAGTAATTAAATGAGGTTTGTGCTACTGGCTGTGTTGTTAAATAATTTCAAAGTTATTGAATAAAGGATTGAACTGTATTTCTCTCTCAGAGGTTACACCCCAGCACAGGGTGGTGCAGTTAGTTTGTAATTAAGGCTCCAGGCAAGAGCATATTTGGGAATTGCTGTTTGATTTGCATCCAACCTGTGCTCTGTGCAGCCCAAGGCTCTGAGGACCATTCACAGAGGGCTGATTGAGCTGAGGGGTGGGGTTAAGGTGTTTTCACAGTGTAGGGTAAATGCACATTTATCTGCCTCTTCCTCCTCTCCTGCCTGGGCTGTATGAGTGGACCATGGAGCCCTGTGACTGAATGTGTGATGGAGGTGATTCTGTGACACAGGAATTAAAACCTGTGAGGTACCACTGTTAGGGAGAGGTTACTTCAGCATCTCCCCTCTCCTTTGTATCTCTGTGAGTTTGGTTTAGTGCTGAATTGGCCTAAAATCAATGGCATCAATTTTGGAAAATTTATTGACTCAGAAATGTTGAAACACTTCCAGTTTTCTTAAGGAATTTGTCAGCTTGTCCCATTTGAACTTTAGGTGCAAACAGGATATTTCCCTAGAAGTGGAAATTTGAGACTTGCTCAAGTTAAAAACCTCAGGGAACTTGCTCAGGGTTGCACCAGGGTTGTGCTTTGTTTGTTTGTTGGTTTGTTGGTGTGGTGTGTTGCTTTTTGTTTGGTTGCTTTTTTGTTTGTTTGGTTTTCAATGGTTTTGTTTGGTTGGTTGGTTGGTTTTGTGTTGGTCTTTTTTTGGTGGTTCCAGGTCCCAGCTGACATTTTTTGGACCTGCTGACCATCCATAGCTCACTCATTCAGACCCAGGCAATTCTCTGCTACTCAGAGCATCCAAAAACTCTCATTAAATCTGACTTTATTTCTGCAGCAGTTACATGATCTCAAAAGAAAAGGCAAGAGATGCCTCTCTGTTTACAGAAGCCGCATAAATTTCTAGGGCTGGGAGCAAACCCATGTTTCTGTGCTGTAATGAGTGACCACACAGAGCAGTGTTGGTGCTGGGAGTAGGAGCAGGTTCCTGTAAGGATGTCTGTGCTGTGCAGATACACACCTGAGGGTCTCTTAAAACCTGTTCTGTTGCTGTAAAACACAGCACAGCAAATTTATGGTTTCCAGCACGTCTGTAACATTATGAGATAGTTGCTTTAAAAAACCCCACCAGCCTCCAAGCCTGCTCCTTTCCATTTGCTGTTCTGCTCTCTAGGTGGCAGGTTTTGACTCCAAAACGTGGGTTTGGTTCCTGCTCTGAGCTCGGGCTCAAAGTGTGCTGGAGAAATAAAGGATGGAGGCAAAGCACTGCCACTTTATTTCTGTGTGTTAGATTGATTTATGATCACATCTTTTTATATGAGTTGGAGAGAGGTGTTGAAGGACCTGCCTGGTTTCCTCACAGTGTTCTCACCACACTGGTGACGTTGGAATGTCGTCTTGTTTTTCCTGCTGTTTGTTGTCTGAACTGGGTGGGTTTGGCAGTCAGATGGGACCTGCCTTAGAGAAACACCTGTCTTCATTTTGAAATGGGCAAGAAATGGCTCAGACTTGTTTCTTCAAGGGCTTAGCAACTCTGACTTTACTTTTTTTAAATTTTACTCAGCTGTTTGCTCCTTGGAAGAGAAGCATCCTCTGTGCTGCTGTGCCCACCAGGCTCTGTCACCTCCAGGGCCAGCTGTGCCCTCAGGGCTGCCACCAGTCCTGCTCCTCTCAGGGCCAGCTGGGCATGAGACCAGTTTGGTTTAGTGGGAGGTGTCTCTGCCCATGGCAGAGGGGTTTGGAACGGGATGATCTTCTGAGGTCCCTCTCAACCCAAACCATTCTGTGATTACTTGATTGGAGGTCTGCAGCGCCAGCTCTTGTATGGAAGAGGCTGCCAAGGCTCTTGTGGGCCAGGAGCTGTGCCTGGGAACAGCTGCTGTGTGTGTGGAGCCAGCTGTGTGCATGTAAAAGTGTCTCTGAAGGAGCTGTACCCTGAGGGACAGTGCCTTGCTCAAGGTCACCCTCTCCTCCCTTGCTCTGCTCTCAGACTGCAATTATTGACTTGAGCCCTAGCTACAAGGAGGAGATGCAATAGGCAGGAGATTTAGCCTCCAATCACTTCAGTCATTTAGCTGAGTGTATTTTATTTATCTTTCTGTAGGCAGCTGTTATGTTTGTTCAAGACAGGCACTAAATTTTTTTCTTCCCCAGAGTACAGATGACTTGGATGCTCATAGATGCCAGCCTAGACTGTGGCTCAGCCCTGTCCATGGAATCTGGGGCAAGATCCATGCCCATATCCTGAAGTTTAGACATGTGGTAGAATCCAGTGCTTGGGGAGCACATAAGAAACAAGGCACAGACAGCAGAACCTCTGAAATGGTCACGTTTCAGGCGTGTTTGATCACTAACCTCTCCTGGCCAGGGCAGAAACTCAGACACCCTCGCCTGCATGGAGGCAGCTACACCTGCAGGACAGCTTGGCTGGCTCTGCCTGGAGCTGCAATCTGCCTCCCCTTGGCCAAGTGACCTACCCAAAGTCATGATGGAAGTCAAATTGCCACTCCCACACTTTCAAAGAGTCACCTGAGCTTTCCTCCCAATTTTAAATTAGTGCCATTTTACTCAGTATGAGCTGTGCCTTCCTCATCTCTGATGCACTGAAACACAGCAGCAGATCTGTAGTTTTCAATTTGCCCTATTGATGGTACAGCCCATTTCTGTTGCAAAAACACAGTTAATAATTTATTTAAAGTGTCTTTTATAAAACACTTGCGAGCGCCGAGATCTGATTTTGTGCAGGGAGTGAAATCATACAGCATTAATCCACTCTCTCGTGCAATGATGGAAAACAATATAATTAGAAGCCATCCTTTCAGCCTGGAAATTGTAATTGGATTGTGAATTTTATAGCGTCAGCCTTCAAGGAATAAACAAGAATTAGTCAGCTAAAGAAAATATACTTGGCTTGTTTCCAGCAGGGGCTGTTTTCTGTGCTTAACTTTAGGGGTTACTGTTGTTTGTTCATTTCTTTATTTGCTGCTGGCAAATAAGGCATCCTTAGAGGCTTCAAACAGGGATTTTTTTTTCCCCTAGGATAACCTGCTATGGTGCCAATCTCTCAGCCTGGAGCACCTGCAGTCCTCCTGTCCTCTTTGCTTTTGCACCTTGAAGTTTGCTTGGAGCACCTCTGGGTGTATCAGTGATCCTGTGGATTAGGTTTTGAGATTTGGTGGGGAAGCCAGTGTGCCCTAAATGGGGTTGATACAGCAATGGCAAAAATGAAAGAAAATACCTCAACCCCCAAAAATGGGAGTGTTGGAGAGCAACAGAGGCAGCAGGAGAATGGTGGAGGGGAAGGGGCTTGTCTGTATTTACTGCTCAACCATTTAAACTGCATTGAAGCACAGAAAAGAAATTGCTTGCCAAGGTATTTATTAGCTCTACGTATGACAAATGGTAGAAATTACCTTGTGTGAAGCACTTAATGAGGACTGGGTAGAAAAAGGCTTCTCCTCCAGTGGGAATCACAGGATCATTTAGGTTGGAAAAGGCCTCCAAGATCATCAGTTTCAACTGTTAACTCAGCACTGCCAGGCTCCCAGTAAACCATGTCCCTCAACATCACATGTACGTGGCTTTTGAACGCTTCCAGGGATGCTGATTCCACCACTGCCCTGGGAAGCCTGTTCTAATACCTGACCACCCTTTCTGTGAAGAAATTTTTCCTAATTTCCAATCCATTTGGAGCTTCTTTCTAGTCCTGCCAGCCCAAAAATGAGGGTGGTGTGGACCTACAAAGCTGTGGAGGTATCTCAGGGCATCTCCTGCACAGTGTTTTGTGTCCCAGCAGCCTGTGGACATGGGTGTTCTTCCTTGAGGAACCCCACCCCACTCTTCCCTCCTTAACCTTGTCTCTGTTTTCCCGGATGGAAAGCTCTCTCTGTTTCCAGCTCTCCCCAGACCAAACCCCACACTGTGACCTTACACAGGAAGGGCCCATTTGAATTTTGTGTCAGACAGTGCAAAGTGAGCTTTTGGTAAACACTGCATATCCTGGAGATGTTGTTACCTTTGGTTTACGGTTAAATAAACCCAGTTAACAGCACAGTCTCTTGAAAACGCTCCTACCCATAAATTTGAGATCCTCCACTCTCCCCCCAGCCCATGAGGCTTTGCAATGGTCCTCAGTACATCACTGTCCCACAGACAGGGCTGGGGACCCTCCCTGACAGCTTTATGGCTGATGCCTGAAGAACGAGCTGTTACTCCTTGCAAATTATTTTCTAGATTGCCACCAAAGTATCCATCATTGTGTCATGGGATGGCAGCTATATTAAATCTGGTTAGATAGTTAGGGTGGGCTGCTGTCATAAATCAGCCCCTGCCTGCCTGCCTTGCTGTGGTGGAAATACAATCAATAGTTGTTGCAGCAGTTTATAGAGTTAAAAACATTCCTTTTTGCAAAACAAATTTTTAATACTTTTCCAATTCGTTAGCATCCTGCCTATTGAAAAAAAAACAACCCCAAACACATCCTCTCAGGAGTCTGCATTGTCACTTCAGCAATGCATCCATAGGAACATTTGGAAGTCGTTAAAAAGGGGAATTATTTCATCATGATAAAAAAAGAAGGATGAGAACAGCTCAGCTGAAAAGATTGCGTTGTCAGTTCTGATTTAATGTGTGAATAATGCTTGCAAGATGGGGAGAACATCTTCTGCTGGATAGATTGTTTTTATGCTGTTAAGAGTCTGAGTGCTGGGATTTACAGCTTCAAACTGTATTTCTTTTTTTCAGAGGATAGTTGTCATGAGTTGGGGTTTGTTTCATTCCCCTTGACCATAAGGATCTCCTGGATGCCAGTCATGCAGAAGCCTGAAGATGGTTTGGATTAAAGGAACTCAAAGTTTAGACCAAAAGCCCTGCTGCCAACTCCCAAATTCTTGTGTGTCTTGTAACTTAATTCTGCTCCTCAAGTGCCCAGCTCCAGGGGCTGGCATCCAGGAGTGTTCCATGAGGCTGCCAGCCCATGGCAGTGGCTGTGTCTCCATTTGGAGAAAAGCCTGAAAACCTGACCTGCCTGAGAGCTCAGGAACTGGAATGAGGAGAACTCATTCTCCTCTGGAGACAGAACAGCCATCAAGGCCTTTTGAAGAGTTTCCTTAGCAGAGGCATAAACAAGGAGACAGTTCTTTAGAAGGTTCAAGAGCTGGAGTTCTGAGGATCCTTCCTACCTTGCAGTAGGTTCCCACCTTGTTAAGCAACATGGCCAAAGATTCCAGGGAGGCTCTGAACAAGGAAGAAATGGGAAATGTTTTGTTCCTGACCACACCTCTGCAATGGATGTGAGATGTGAGTGAGCTGCCTCTGGGGGTTACAAGGTGGCAAGAGATGGTTTCCAGGTGGTTCACAGAACCAGAGAATGGTGTGGATTGGAAGGGACCTCAAAGATCAGCTGGATCTTCAAGTCTTATCCAAAGGCTGGGTGAGACTTGAAGTCACCTGGTCTAGTGGGAGGTGTTCCTGCCTATGGCAGTGGGGTTGGAATTAGGTGATCTTTAAACCTTCCAACCCAAACCATCCCATGATTCTGTGATAAAACACCCTGTTCCCATGTTGCTGGACAAATATCCAACTCTGAGGATTCCAAGAATTCCAGTTTGTGGAGGTTTTTCAAGGACTGCACAGCCTGGACAAGCACCTGTTTCAGCAAAAGGGTTACAGTGCCTCTTTCCTACACTGGCATCCTCTTAAGGGATTAAGACCTTCAGGTACCTCAGTTCTGAAGGTGTTTGCAGTGCTTCTGCATTTATGGGCAAAGTGGTCATGGCAAAGAAGTGATTGGTGCAGAACACTGGCTAAAATGCTTTTGTCTGTGTGTTCAGGAGGTCACACTCAATGGCCATGATGGTTTTTCTGGCTTTCAACACCTGTTACATCATTTTTACCCTGCACACGTGGTTAGATCCTCCCAAGGCTCACTCCTAATGCTTGGTTTGGTGTGTGCCTGCAAAACATTCAGAATAGTGATTTGTACCATGGATTACTGCTCTGCAAGGGCTTTGACAAAGCCTCTGAGCACTTCACCTCAGGGAAACTCAAGCCAAGTACACAACCAAGGTGGCAGGAGGTGAGTGACTGGGGGATCACAGTCTCCCTCTCAAAGCAGGGTCAGCAGTGAGGTCCCTGCAGCAAACCCAGGCAGGCAGCAGCACCTTTTTTCAGAAATTTGCTGTTTGAACATGAAGCTGCTCTTTGTTTTGTATCCCCACTGTAGTCCCATACTTCAGTTCTCTGTTTGCAGCCTGATTCTGCAGCACCCCCAGCAGGGTTTGGGTATTTTAAGCTCTATGTGGACACTTGAATTATTTACTCTGGTTGGGCTTGGCTTCTTCAATACTCATTGTCTGCTCTAGAGGTGGGGTGACTCACCTTCAAGCTGTGTCCAAAGGAAAGGAAAGAAATCCTGCTGCTCTTGCCCATCATGGTTAATGCAAAAGTTGTGCTTCTGCCTCACAATCAGTTTTGCTTCCTAAACCCTCTGAAGGTGGCAAAATATGAATTTCTTGGCTTCCTNAATCAGTTTTGCTTCCTAAACCCTCCGAAGGCAGCAAAATACATCCAGTGAATTTCTTGGCTTCCCTTTCATTTATCTACACACCTCAGGAATTTACAAGTGAGATATTAAAAGGCTTCAGACCAGTTTGGCATTAAGATTTAAGAAGGGACAAGAAGACAAAACAGTTTGATGTTGAAGATAGCATGAACCACAGCTTCACTGAAGTGTCCTTCACTCCTAGAGCATCCTGAGCATGCTCAAGCCCATGAGCAGCAATCCCAGCTCCATTTCCTGGGATCCCTCACCACCTCTGCTGGTGCAACTATTTCAGCATTTTCTGTAAACAACCTGCACTTTTTAAGGCATAATTGTAATTCTGAGAGGAAAACTAAGGGAAGGAGGGACACAAAAAAGAAGCTCTGTTGCATTCTCTTTCCTTTTAGTTATATTCTTCTTTTAGCCCTCCTTTTCTCCCCCTCCCTCCACATGTCCCTGGCAGTCCCTGCAGGAGATTATCAATTTGAATGGGAGCAAGTGCCACCACAAGGTAATTGTGAAGAATTACAACCACGAACCACGATCGTGGCAAAGGAGCTGAGGTGTTAAATTCCAAACTGCTTGATTTGCAGAGCCAGGTGCTGATCCACGGGGCTCCCTGCTCCAGACAGAACCATTCCTGTTTTCCATGTGCAGGGATGGACTTTGCAGCATCAGCCACCGTGCAGGGGAAAAGCCTCTGCTGGTACTTTTGGCAGCCCTGTGAAAAACCTCAGCAACAAGAAGAGCTCAGGGAAGGAAAATTAAAAGAATCAGCCCATGGCAAAAAACCTCTGCTGAGAGAAATGAATACAAATGATGCTGTAAAGAGGTGAGTCTATCATCCAGGCTTTTCTAGCCACACTAGAGCTAGGAGCCTCCTAATGAAACACACTTTAAAGTGATGAAAGCAAACCCCTCAGAACAAATACAGAAGTACCTGAAAAAAAATTCAGCAGGAGATTTTCTTGAGAAAGGCACAGTGAATTAAAAGAACTGGCACTTTTACCAAAAGTAAAGTCATCACATCATCATGGGAAGGGACATCAGGAGAAGTGGAAGAGCTGCCTGGGCTGGGGACAGGTAGAGGGGAAGGAGCCAGCTGCAAAGGTTGACACAGGTGAGCCCAAGAATATTTTTTAACAGGCTTGGAGCTAGTGGTGGTTTTAACCCTTTGTTATTTTAATGAAACTGAACCACCTGATCTGAGCCCTGCCTGAGAGGCAGCTGAACCTTTGACATTTGAGTTAGGAAGCTTTGCTCTGTCCTGGGAAGAAATCTTCCCTTCTGTGAGCAGCAGTGTGAGAGTTCCAGCTGTGCAGGTTACCAACCTTTACCTAAATTCCCTACCTCTGGAGGCAGGTTCCCAACCTTTGGAGCTGTCAGGGGCTGGCTCTGATTTGGCAGCCCCTGTAGAACAGATATTCCCCCAAATTCCCCTGCAGAGATGTAGCCCAGCTCCGATTCAGCTCACACAAACTTAAGGCCACTTTGCCCTTTTTTAACAAAAACATCAGGCAGAAGTTCCAGATAGTTCAGGAAAGGCTGATATTACTCAGTAATAGAGAAAATTTTGTCCTGAAGGACCAAAAAATTTATTATGGACAGTGCAGCAAGAGGAAGAAAATGTTCCTGCCTGCTCTCCCTAGCACTGGGAATGCTCCCACCTGGGTGCTTGCTCTCTCCTTGGAGAACAGTGGCAGCAGCCTGCTGAACAGACCTTCAGCTGCCGTCCAGTCTGCTCTGAGCCAAGCACCCTCTGGAAAATAATGCCCTGACTTGGTGAGTTTATTCATGGATCAATGTCTATAGGGGCTGATTCCCTTTGGGAATCCTTGCACCACCTCTTCTGCCCCTGGACACCCGGTTTGAGAAGTGAGCTGGGTGGGAAGGGAGGTGCAAAGTAGATTTACAAACTGAATGATTTTCCACTCATTCTGAAGCTCTGGAGCTTTTGAAAAGCTTAATGGGAGCAATTCCTTACACAGCTCCATCTGACACTCTTTCCACTTGGATATTTTGCCCTCTCTTTTCCCCCTAAGATTTCCTTGTATTTTCATTCCCTTAACCCCATTTTATTTTTCTCTCAGGGCTCTGCCATGTGCATTCTTCCTGCTGACATGGGAAGTTTTTCCTTTTCCACTGAGAAATGACTCATTTGGTGCAGTGGGGGTCCCAGCTCTTCCCCAACTGTGTACAGATGCCCTTTGAATCGAGCTTTGAATGAGCCTCATGAATAATAATACAAAAATAACCCAGCGGCATGATTTGACTTTGGCTCTTGCAAAACCTATAAATCATCCTGAGCACAATTGGTTAAAAGAGCCCACTGTGTGCCAAACCTGCAACCTGTTTACAAGGCTTTTACACCCAGGCAAGTGGGGAAAGTAGGTCATTTTGGTGACATGTGGAGGCTTGGGCACAGCACTGAGAGCCATGAGAGCTCTGAGAGCTGGGGGACATCCATCCCAGCTCCAGGAAGGTGTCAGAGTGCAGATGGCTCGTGCCCAGCTGGGGATGGCAGAGCCAGGGGAGGAGGGTGTTGATGGATATGGAGCAGTCTGAGCTCAGGCTGCTGACACCTTCCTGCTCAGCTTGGCACAGGGGCAGGGCAGGCCCACAGCAGAAGAGAAACTCTGGGGCTCTGCTGCCCCATGGAGGGGTGGATGGCTTGGATTCACAATCTGTTTCCATCCAGGAGGTGGGTGGGGGTGCTTGGCTGGGCAGCCCCACGAGGGTAACCCAGCCTGGGGCTGTGCTGCCTCTTTGGGCTGGATCAAAGGTGCTGAGAGGAAGAGACCCAGCAGTCCTGGCTTTGCCTCTTGGCCTGGCTCACACCTCACAGACAGAGGAGTGACAAGGCTCTGCCCATGAGGATGGGGAGATGAAGTGGATAAGTCTTCCCCACAGGCTCTGCTCTGTGCAGTGCAGATATGAGCCCTAAAGGGCAGCTCATTTGTAAGCAACACTTGAGTCTCACTGGCTGCATTCTCATGGATCCTTTGGGGTTAATTTTTCCTCCTCTTCTGCTCTCCTATTCATCAGTGGCCACCAGACAATGAGCCAGTCTTTTTTAGAAAAAATAATTTAAATTTAGCTTTCCAATTATCTCCTTTTAANAGTCTCACTGGGTGCATTTCCACAGATGCTTTGGGGTTAATTTTTCCTCCTCTTCTGCTCTCCTATTCATCAGTGGCTACCAGACAATGAGCCAGTCTTTAAAAAAAAAATAAATAAATTTAGCTTTCAAATTCTCTCCTTTTAACCATTAAGGTTTTTTTTTTTTTTTTGAGGGAGAGGGGAAATGCTTCTTTTCATGAGTTGTACTTCATGAGAATAGTCAGTTCATAGGTCCCTTTTTTTGTCGCCATATCAAGTGTGTAACTTCTATAATTCCAGCAGTATCCTTCTGGCTGGAAGCTCAAGCAGGATGTGCAGCTGAATGGGCAGTTTTAGCCCTGTCTGCTTCACCTGTGCCAGTCTTTCAGCTGCTCCTGCATCTGATTTTGAGGGAGCTCTGGTTTGCTGGTGAGCTGATTTGATTCTGAACCCCCAGCAGTTACACCCAGTAGCATCTCCCAAATACCCTCTCTATCCCCTAGCAGCCCGTCTCTGAAATGCTACATTGGCCTTGCAGGGACTGAGGTGAGAGAAGAAAGAGTTCTCCCTGAGAGTTAAAGGGTTTTTTTCCCTCATTTTTTCTTCTTGGTGTTTAGTGGTTGTTTGCTCTGCTAGTGGGGAATGGTGTAAATACCAGAGAAACCTCTCCCCTGTGAGAAAGCTGTGGGTGAGCCCCTCCTTGCCCTGGAGCTCCTTGCTGTAGCTTTGGCAGCATCTCTGGGAGCTGAATGCACAACTGGTCTGGCTCTACTGGAGCCTGTTACTGCAAAAATTGATCTTTTTGGTCCTGAAGTGCTTATTCTCAGGAACTTTATTGGATGTGTGCGTGCGAAACAGGACAGCAAAATTTGCTGGGCAAACAAGGCTTTAACCATCACCTCTGCAGATCCAAGGATTACTGATAGTCCTTTCCTTCATGGCCTGGTGAACACAGCAGAGTTTGATAGAGAGCAGATAAATGGTGATGAATATAGCTGTGCGATAATGGGCTGCTTGCACCTCTGCCAATGTCATAGATCAAATTTGGTTCAGCGTTTCCATGTTTTGACTAAACTGAGATCCTGAAATATTGTGTCTGCTAATTGTGACTTAAATGCTTGAACCCAGTGGAAGCTTGCTGGCTGACTGTGATTAATTGTCATATTTTAGTGCCATTGATGTTATGGACCATAAAGTTTGCTTCAACAAAATGCCAGAGAAAGCAAAAATTAAATGTAATAAAAGACAGGAATGGTAAAAGGGTCTGGGCAGAACACCAAGCTTGGGACTGGCATTTTTTTTCCTTATTCTACTGCTGAGTAACTATAATAAATTTCCTAGGAGTTTCTTTTTTTTTTTTAAATTATTTTTTTGCTTCATCTCTACCCAGCTCAGGAAAGAGACTGTCTCTTCACACCCATCTGCCTGGTGCCTGGAGAAATGGGGCTGTAAATCCTGCAGTGTGTCTGCAGTAAAGTCCTGGAGTCAAGGCATGGCAATTGAGTCTCCCCATCTGAAATGTGCTCCTGTCACAGAGCACACAGTGCCTGAGGTGGGAGGAAAAACAGCTGGGGAAGGTCATGGAAGGAACTGGGAGCCAAGCAAGATGGGGATGGGACAGGTCTGAAGCACCTCTGGAAAAAGAAAGACACTTGTCCCACTTGTCCCAAGTGCTGAAGTGGTGACCAGTGCTTTTCTTTTTTTTTCAGTATCTGAAAACATGAGGGCACCTGGCAGTTTCATGGTGAGCTCAGTTCAGCCTTTTGGGGGGCCCAGACTCTGTGACTTCTCTCTGACATCCAATTTGGGTTGCCCAGCCTGACCTACTGGCAGCCAGACAGTAATCAGAGCCCGTTCCTGCTGCTGCTTCTTCATGTATTAAACTCAAATTCACTTCCTTGGGACCCTGTGTCTCATTCTTTCAAGACTTTTCCTTTTCTTGGCAGTGAGATCACCTACTCCAGCAGTGTGCTCACCTGTGCTCCCCTGCAGTATCATGGGATGCATCAGGGTAAACACAACCCAAGTCCTGTGGTGTCTTTAGGTGGGAAGGGGCCTTAATTGCAGAACTCATTGATTTTTACCAAATTTTGAGACTGCCTGTGGACTCCAGACCTCTTTAAAGACATTGCTCAGCATAATGNTTTTAATTAGGAGGAGAACATTTGAAGAACTCATTGATTTTACCAAATTTTGAGACTGCCTGTAGACTCCAGACCTCTTTAAAGACATTGCTCAGCATAATGTTTTAAAAGAGATTATTTCTTGTTGATATCCCTTATTTTGTTTATCTAGTGATAAAAACAACCAGGATCAATATGAGAGATGGCTTGACCCTGGTTAATGTTCTGTGCTGTGTTTTTTGCTTGTGCTGAGCATGGGGGTTACAGATACTGACTTTGTCCATCTGGGAGAGAGATGGGTCTGGCTGTGGCATGGATTGAGGCAATACTGATCAGAGAAAACTCCCTGGAGGGTACGGAGGCTTTAAAGGAGAGACCAGGTGCTGCCTGAGATGTCCCAAATGCCCAGATTAGACAGAAGGACACAGAGTTCCATCAGTCCTGTGTGGTTTGTGCCCACTGCAGGAGGTTTTCTCATGTCCCAGTGCATCCCAGATAGCCCAAGGTACCAATTCTCGCCATTCAATTGTGCCTTTGCCTTTGTGTCTCTTCATCTTTTGTACCCCCAGATGGAGGGGCCTGCATTCACTTTTAGCAGTCTGGTAAGTGGATAGACCCACCAAAATCTGTGTCCAGTGCTCACAAAACCAGCTTCTGTTTCATCACAGCCAAGCCCTGTCTCCCCCACCAGGGCAGCTTTGAGAGGCTTTCAAGGCACTTGAGACAGGCTCTCCTGCTGTGTGCCCTTTTGAAGGACACACATTCCTAATTTGAGTGTAATCTCATCCCTCTGGTGCTGAGCAGAAAGCCATTAAGTATGTCAGAGACATATTTTAGCTGTGGGAAGTCCTTAGCACGAGATCTTAGACAGTTTGATCACTGAAGCAATTCCTAAATGCCTCTGATATTTCTATTGCTGTTGTATCTTTCCCCAGCTGTTTCCAAAGAAGATTTTTTTTTTTAGGAGGAAATTGGCAATTAATTCCAATAACAATGATGATGATGATTAGCTGTAATAAGAATAGTGATAGAACAGAGCTCACCACCCACATAAAACGCCACCAAACCCAGATGAATGAAATCACTACAGGAAATATATGACTATTAAATTCATAAAGTAATTTCCCTCAGTGTTGCTATCACATCTTCTGGTGTAATCTGAGGAAATAGATGTTCACGTGGCATCCATAAATATTCATCTGCACGAGGAGATTTCAGCCCCTTGCCTCCTGCTATTGGTCTTTCCAATTGCCAGGAATTTTGATTCCCCTCAAAGCTGAGTGTGAGAAGGCACCGGGTGCACAATTGCAAAGTTGGAGATAGTGCTGGCTGGAATTAAATTCACTCCTGATGAAGGCTCCTTATCTCCAGAGCCACTCCTGCAGAGAAATGTTTTTATAATCTATTTGGCCATTATGAGGAATGAAAAGGGCTCGTGGGCCTGTTTCATTCTGGAGGGAAGGACGTGGACATGTGCAGTGCCCTGTGTGAGCTGCCCCAGGTCCTGCTGGCTGGCTCTGAGCTCCTGAGTTAATGCAAACAGCATTATGTTCCCTAAAGGAGTTTTAGAGTTAGAAAGAGTTATATGGTAATAAGAGTTATATAGATGCAATACACCTGGGGTGTATAAAGATGCTCAAATTGCAACCCTTTCAAAGAAGTTATCATCCTTGGAAGTGGCTATAAACATGTGTGAGCAGGGACTGAGGGCTGGAAGGGGAAGAAAAAGTCAGCTGAAGTTTTCTCTTCCCACTTCGTCTTCCCCTTCCTGTGAAATTCAAAGTTATATCAAACCCATTGAAATAATTCAGAGCCCTGTATGATGGAGCAGTCCCATCTTATGGGGAACCATAATCCTGGTAAGAAGCCATAACCATACAAATAACCCCCCTCACTCCCAAAATAAATTGCCATAACAAAAAAAAAAATCTAGAAATGCAGCTCTACACACAGCAATATTTCATTTTTTCTTTTTAGAAACATGGTGGGAACCCTACTGATGTTGCTTCAACTCATTTTATTATACATCTATTTATTTTCTAACCCTCTGAGGAAAATAAAGGAACATGTACCTGTACTTTTATGTTAAAAAAGTTGGTTTCCATTCTACCTCTGCTTCCACTCTGCAATCTGTTCTTTTGAAAAGCAAAGTAGATTAAAATATTTGCTTTATTTGAAATTTTCCTGCTGGAAAAGGATTTAAAGGTGACAGCCAAAAAATATTTCATTGTAGAATGTAAATTCCTTTTGACAAAAACCTGTTTTCCAGCAGAAACAAACCGATGCATAACCCAGTCACCCTCACTTCACACAGCAGTGGGGCCATGTAATCTTTCATATGAAGTTAATTTCAGAGAGAGGTTTTCTCAGCCATTCCTGAAGAACCAACATGGCAAGGCCTTCACAAAAACCCAAAGCAAGACTTTAATGGAAATCATCAGATAAGCATAAACCCTTTCTTCTTTTAACATCCAGGTGCATACAAACCTCACTGAGGTGCACAAGCAAGCTGGAAAATCTCCCTTCCAAAAGGCACCGTGATGGTAGGGGTGAAAAAAGAGTTATTTTTTTTCCCCCAGTGAAACTCAAATGAGTAATTTCAACTTAGGTTCGAGCAAAAAAAAAAAAATTAAATCAATTTATCATCATGATCTCCCTTCGAGGTGGGTTTTAAATCATATTTAAAACACATTTGAGGCACATGATGTTGATGAGCTCACGTGCTCGAGTTCCTGCTTTTCTTCATGTTTCTTAACCCAGTGACACAAATGATAGATGGTTTCCAAATTCATGGGGACCTGTGGGAGGTATTTGTACCAAGGAACAAGAGACAAGGCAGCTGCAGCTATGAAGTGCTTGCAAAATGGGTTGCATGTGTATTAACAGTAATTATTATGAATGGCTTTTGCATAAATGGTAATAAAAAAGTTAAAAATGAAGTGAACGCTGTTTTTTGAGAGGCAATTCAGTTCCACTTCTTTCATGAAGTTAAAGACACCTTTGCCAAGGTGATAGCTTTGAAACACACAGAATCATTTCAGGGGAGCTCTGCTTGCACAGCAACAAAAACAAGCAAAATTCGAGCCACCTATTTTTATTGCTGAAATCAAAGTCTCTTTCAACACACTCAGAAGCCTGGCAGGCTGGATGGAAGATGAATGACAGCTGTGGGGGAACTGCTCCAGAGTGTTGTTCTTAACAGCCCTTTTACCTCCAAACCAGGCAGAGCAATAGCCATGAATTAACTACTGCTTGTGCTAGGACTCAGCAGTAAATCCAGGCTCCCATATTCCATTGATTTAGCATAACTACAGTCGCATTTATGGCACAAAAACCCCTGAGTTACAACTCCATTTTTAACCTTGCTCATTGATTTCTAACTATGTCAAGTTGAGAGTGGCTGTCTTGTGAACAAACTAAGAATTGGAGATGTCAAATAGTTTCTGAGATAAAAACTTATTCCCAGCTTAACCAATGAATGCATCTCAAGGCTTTTTACCCTACTGCCTTATCAAGGGAAGCCCAAATAGAAGCCCAAATAACATTTCTTGAAGGAAAGCCATTTGTACATCTCTATCCATACTCATCACCTGAGCTTGCTTCTCATGTAACTCCTGATAAAATTCCTCACAAGAAAGCCCTTCCAGGCAGGAAACTCACCAACATTTAGGTGTATTTTAATACATCAGTGTTAAAATTGATAATGTGCTTTGCCTTTGGAAGGAGTTGGAGGACACAGGGCAGGGGAAATGTGAGTGTAATCCTCTGACTCTGTCTGGAGCAGTCCTGGTGCTGCAGGACCACTGTGAGCAGCGTGGGGCTGTGAAATGCTGCTCAAATTGGGCAGCTCTTGGCACATCAGTTTGAGTTCTTCAGTGGGATTCGTCTGGGCAAAAACAAGTTGGATGTCTGTAAGATCAAGGTGGGATTATCCCAGGAGTGGCCCTTGGCATTCCCAAAATTTACCCAATTCTGTCTTTGCTTTCTGAGCCTCAGAGCTTTCATCTGAACTTCACAGGGCTCTTGGTGGGAGACTGAGGGGGGATTATTTTTTATGATTTCATGGAGCAGGCCCTTTCTCTCTTTTTGCTGTCTGTAGCCAGCCCACTTTCCTTCTTAGAAAGAGCAGTAATGAAGGATCTGGGGTGTTAAAATTGACACTTGGGGTTTTAGTTTTATAACCTGGAGCCTCCCTCTCTGGCCACTGAGAGCATTGTGAATTAGTCAGGAGCACAGTTACAGATTTATCCAGAACACAAATAAAGCTGCCTGGATGGGGGCAAGGGAAACTGCTCTTCCTTGCAGTTATGAGTCTTTCTATCCCAGGAAATTATATTGGTTTGCAGAAGTGTCTTTCAGCACTTTGGAAAAATCCATCCTGCTGGTTCTTACCTGGAGAGGATTACTGAGCTGATGTTGAGTGGGGTTTGAAGATATAAACTGATGTCAAGGTCTCCTTGCACTGGTCAAAGCTCAGACAGCCAGTGCTGGTGCTGGCCCTGCTCCAAAGTCCTGTGGTACTGAGGCATGGAGCAGAGGGACAAGAAAGAGAAGATTTGCTCTTGGTCATGCTCTGCTCTGTCTCAGCAAACTGGGGGCTGGAACCTCCCCTGCTGGAATGTCTCAACAGCAAAGTCATGTGTGCCATGAGCTTCCTGGGCTCAGCTGCAGGGCCAGCCTTGGGCCTTTCCTCCCTTCTGCATCTGCTCCCAGGGCTTCCCAGCAGTGTCCAATCCAGCAGCTCCATTCCAGCTGCAGCAACTCCATCCAGTGATGGAGTTCTAGGCTCCCTAGAACAGAGGCTAGACAGAGTGAGAAAATAAAGCAGTAATTCGTAGAAAAGCCTTCAAAGGATACACCTTGGGCAGTACAAGAGCCTGGCCAAGGCTCCACCCAAGAAGAATCNGGGCAGTACAAGAGCCTGGCCAAGGCTACACCCAAGAAGAATCGTGGTGACCAGTTTTTCAGACAGATAAAGGTTTGGTCTATTTACATATCAGGGGTTATTTATCCAATTACAGTTCAGGCAATGAAGTCACATTCCCTCAGTTTGCTCTCCCCAACTGACTTTTGTTTATGCCTTTCAGGCCTGAGGCTGAGATGATGACCTCAGTTCCCATCTGGGAAAGGATTGTTTTGTCTGATCAAACTGTGAAGGAGCTTACCAACGCTCTGTATGGAGTTCAGAGTTATACACTAATGCAGGGCAGGATCTGGAAAATATAAAAGCTAAAATTCAGGGCATCAGCAGGAACAAGGTACCTGGGAAGATGAAGGACACATTTCTGTATAGGGAAAGCTTCCATGGGGGAAGGTTGAACTTCTTTCCCCTTCTCCACTGCTCGTTGAGCTGTGAGGAGGATGCACCTTGCAATAAATTCAACATGGTAAAAAGATAAAACGTCCCAACCTCCAATTTTTCTAATGCAGAGCAAACATAAAAAAAGATGGGAAGGGAGATGAAAAGGGAAAATTCCTGGTTTATGTCTGCTTGCATGCAAGTTTCTTTTTCCTCCTTTAAACTGCACCTGATGTATTTTTATTGGACCAAGATGTAAAACCTGAATTTGATTGCAGCCATGATTTCTGACCCACTAAACATTACTGGGAATTATCTCTGGAGGCAGAGTAACTATTTAATACTGAACATCCCTTGTGTTCAGTCATGAAAGCTGCCTACAGGGTCTAACATTTTTAAATTGAGTGATTATCTATTGGTAATTGCACTCTCCAGACAGACCTGGGGAACAGACATACGGTTAGAAGAACAGCTCCATTTTTTCCCCCTCTTTTCTTTTCTTTGGCTGCTTACTGCTAACAACAGCACTTCAGCTGTTTCCAGGCTTTGAAAAATGTTGTAAAATCTGAAGGAGTCAGGAAAAAAAAATCACAAACAGCAGCTTCCCTTGGCAGAAACACTGCTACCCCTGTCACTTCAAGGTGCTTTTATGCCACACAGCCAAGCTGAGCACAAAAGAAGTCTAAAATCAGACTCTTTTTTTTTTTTTTTTTTTGGTTTTTTTGGCTTTACTGGCTCTTCTAGATTAGAGCACTGTTATGTGGACTCACCTCATTTCCAGTACAAATCTGTACAGGAAGAAGTGTGTATGACTTGATCTTTGTACCTTAACTCTGTTTTGCTGAGTCACACCCCTTCATCTTGCAAACAGGAATTAGAAACAGCCTTGACAGCCTGAGAAGCCCCATGGCATTTAAAATTATTTCAGCATGACAGAAATGTGGACCTCAAAATGTGAGCTAGGGCAGGGTGGCTCCTAGGGTAGCTGCTGACCCCAGAGAAGAATGGTAGCAAAAACTGCTGCATGAAAGGGTAAAGCTTTGAGTTTGTGGCCCTTATACAAGGAAAATTCCAGACAGCTCCTGTAGACTTGCCCAAGAGTCCAGCTACAAGAGAATTTGCAAGTTCTCTGCTAATTATCAATGCTCAAGTACTTTTCAATGGCTGTGGTTGTTGCAGCAGCCCTCTCATTAGAGAGCAGAAATGAGCCAAGACAGCCTTCTTGTTTATCAGAACATAAAAAGGGCCCTGGTTTGTTCTCCTTCACAACTCATCCATCTGCTCCAACTGCTCATTAACTCTGCCTATAGCAAACTCCCACTGGAGGTTTCCCTTGCAGACTCTGACTGCAGGTATTCCCTGCTAGACTGTGACTACAATTATTCCCTTGCAGCCTCTGACTGCAGGCTTTGCTCAGCCAGACTGTGACTGCAGCTTCCAACAACAGGCTCTAACTGCAGAGCCATGCTGACCTCACAACAACACCCCTCTCCAGTTTGCTCTACTCTGACCAGCCAGCCCACCCCTTTTATCACTCTTATCTTGATTGGATATAGCTGTGACTCATCAGAGGCAAGGCTGTATTGAGTAATTAACACACCTGCAACTCATCAGGGGTGAGGTCACCTGTAATTCCTTCTCCTCCATGTGGTGATTCTGCTTTGGGATCTAAATACTTTCATGGCCTAAGTGAATGCNAGCCTCTGACTGCAGGCTTTTACCAGGCTAGACTGTGGCTGCAGCCCCATACTAACCTCACAGCCAGACCTCTCCCCTTTTTACCCAACCCCCATCCTGACCAGCCAACCCACCCCTTTTATCACTCTTATCTTGATTGGATATAGCTGTGACTCATCAGAGGCAAGGCGGTATTGAGTAATTAACACACCTGCAACTCATCAGGGGTGAGGTCACCTGTAATTCCTTCTCCTCCATGTGGTGATTCTGCTTTGGGATCTAAATACTTTCATGGCCTAAGTGAATGCATGGAAAATCTGGAATTAATATGCATGTGGGTCTATGAAGTCAGTGTCCAAGGCTTTGTACCCACTGAACCTGTGATAACCTCACAGCTACTGCTCAAGTAAGAATTTTGAGGCATCACCAACCCTGTTCCCCTTGGAATTATGCCAAATCCCTTGAAGTTTAAGTCACCTTCTGAAGTTGTCACTGGAGTGATGCAGTGAGGGATGAAGGAACACCAGGAGGTCAGCTGGTGTGGGTAAGGCTGTTGCAGTCAGTGCTGCAACAAGGGAAAGTTTTCCTCCCAAATGTAGTTTGGCTGGAGATAGACAAAGCACCAGGACCTGAATCAAGACCTGTGAACTTCTGGCCATCCTTNCATGGAAAATCTGGAATTAATATGTATGTGGATTTATGAAGTCAGTGTCTACAAGCTTTGTACCCACTGAAGCTGTGATAACCTCATAGCTACTGCCGAGCAAATATTTAGAGCCATCACCAACCTTGTTCCCTGTGGAATTATGCCAGTCCCTTGAAGTTTAAGTCACCTTCTGAAGTTGTCACTGGAGTTATCCAATGAGGGATGAAGGAACACCAGGAGGTCAGCTGGTGTGGGTAAGGCTGTTGCAGTCAGTGCTGCAACAAGGGAAAGTTTTCCTCCCAAATGTAGTTTGGCTGGAGATAGACAAAGCACCAGGACCTGAATCAAGACCTGTGAACTTCTGGCCATCCTTGGGGTCTTGGAAAGCTGCTCTCTCTTGGCTTTGTGCTCCAAAGGGATCTTTAACAGAGTGTGAAAATCCACTCCGTGGAACCTCTTAAGCTCTCACTGCAGTGACCTTTCCCTGCCCTAGATCTTGCAGATCACCTGCTTGTCCCTCCATGACACATGACCTTTCTTTATTTCTCCAAGGTGACCTTTTGAGACAGGGAGCTGTTTCCAGAGGCCCAGTGAAGAGGTGGTTGTTTAGTGCTGTATTTCTGATTTTCAGCATGACAGTGTTTGGCATGCAGATACAAATTAAAGGATGAGAAACAGGTGTTTGGATTGGGAAAAGGCTTTTAATTATGAAGAATATTCTTGCTGACTGGTGGTTCTGTGGTTGAATGGCTCTGCCATCATGCTCTTGAGCTCTGTAAATAAACAACACCCAAACATTCAATATTAATTAGAAATGTTACATAGGCATATGCTAATATAGAAGCACCTCAACATGTTCACAGATTGCACATCTGGAAATAACAGCGAAGTTTTAAGAAATGCCATCCCAGCTAGAATTCCCTGTCAGGAAAAAAAAAACCAAACCCAACAAAACATCACCACCCCCAAAAACCCAAAACCAAGCAAAAGCACTGAGGTGGCAAAATTCCAGGGATAGAAACTGATCTGCAGAAGTTTGGTCAGACTTTCAGTTACTTGGCCTGATGACAGTGTGTGTGCCCAAGAAGTGAGCTCTGTGTCCCAAAGCAGATGTCTCAAGATGTTGCTGTTTCTCTTTGTGCACCCCATCCCCTTGGCAGGGGATCAGAGAGCTGTGGAGCTTCTGAAACCACCACAGGTGGCTGTGACCTGGTGCACCTGAGCCCTCTGCCCACAGCCATCCCCTGCACTGGAGTCACACCCTGTGCCTGAGAGCATTGTCCAAACACTCCCTGAGCTCTGTCAGGCTGGGGCTGTGACACTGCCCTGGGGAGCCTGTTCAGTGCCCAGACACCCTCTGGGGGAAGAACCTTTTCCTGATATCCAACCTAAACCTCCCCTGACACAGCTCCAGGCCATTCCTTGGGTCCTGTCACTGTCACCAGAGAGAAGGGATCAGTGTCCTCACCCTTTGTGCAGAGACTTGTTGGCCTTCAGCCGCTTGAGTCTCCCCTGACTGTTTCCAACCTTGTTCCTTCTAACTTTTTTTGTTCTCATATGTTAGTCCTGAGACATGTTCTAGTGTGATAGGAGAGAAATCATCATCTAGGTTTCAAGATCCATGAGGATTCAAAAGCCCTGGTGGGAGGAAGGGGGAAATGCATGGACTTATGTCTCTAGAGTTAATCCTTCAACTGAAATTTAGTCATTAGTCAAAACCCCAAAAATATTCTGGCAGCTGAAGTTAGAATCATTAGTACATGAGTGATGATTTACCTTTTAATCATCTAACATGTACCTTGTTCCAAAGAGCTTTGCTGAAGTGGCTGAAGCCTGCAGAGATGGATGGGGACCAGAGTCAGTCAGCAGTGGGTCACAGCCCACCTGTGAGGAGAAGCAGCAGCCCCTGAATTATATGGACTTACAGAGGGACCTGAGTAATCACACAATGGGACTGAAATCAAGGGTTTCATGGGGAGTGGGAAGGGTTGTCAACCTTCCAGGACTCTCACCAGGGTAAATGGCTGCAACAGCCTGAGTTTTTCCTTAATCAGGAGGTTATTAGAAGGGCAATTATTATGGCAGGCTGATTCCTTGGCCCTTTGCAGGGTGGTCTGCTGAGAGCTGGCATCTTGTTTTTCCCTTTGCAGATGGATTTTCAATCGCGTGAACCTGGGGCTCAGATGGCCAAGGGTGGCAGAGCTGGCACAGTTAAATCTGAATTTCTTCTCAGGCAGTGCAAGCACAAGGCACAACCCATGCAGCATCAGCAGTGATCCTGAGCAGCCTGGCTTATGTTGTGGCTTGTCCCTGGATTAGGTGGGCTGATGACTTTCTTTATAGTGTCATTTTAGAGTGTGTTTGACTGTTGTGATCTGGCAGTGTGGGCCTGATCCAGCCTCTCTGTCTCTGCCTCTGAAACAAGCACTTTTGTGCTGTCTGAGACTCCTTCCAATTCCACCCCACACCACATCATTCTCCTCCTTGGCAGCCTTGTGTGAGCTGAGGACTGAGAGGAAGCAAAAACCCATCTAACAAAGACAAATGAGCATTGCCCATGAAAGCAGCTTGCCTTGAAACTTAAATTGGTTGTTGACTTTCTTCTGGTTTTGGCAGGGGAACTGATTATTTCCAGTGCCCCAGCCTCAGGAGCTTGGCTGCTTTTCAGTATCTGACTGGGGCTTCAGTGCTGGGAGTTTTATTGTCTTCAGCACCTGCAAAGGCAAAGCTAATAAGTTACTGAAGTTTCAAGGTGAAGGTAGGTGCTGTTTGGTTTGTTAATTGAATATTTAGCCTGACTTCCTAAGGAGGCAAGGCTTGCTGGGTGTTTGTATATGTCTTGCCATTAAATTTTAAACCAAGAATTGAATAGGAATGATGCCCAGGACACATAAGAAGTGTCCAGTTAGAAATGGGAACTCATTCCTAGTCTCCATAACAGGAGAAAAATGGCAGTGTCAGGGCTTTGAGTATTTCTGGGCAAATCCACCTAAAATTACACTGCCTGAGGGTCCAATCCACAAGAGAGGGAACACTGACCTTGCACCATGTCCTGTTGCATTTTAACATTTTTTTATGAGCCATTTTAGTTGCAGGCTGAATGATTTTGATCCTTTTGATCCTTGGCAAATATCTCATGCCTCCCATGTGAGGGCTGAGGTGTCAGATCTTCTTCTTCCTGTTCATTCAATTAAATGATATATTTTTTGCCTGCTTTTTTTCCTCTTGTGAGACAAAGAGATATTTATATAGAAGAATGGCACTAGAACCAATGACACACCTACCTGCAATTTTTCCTACCTCTTTAAACATCCTCCTAAAATGGTCAATGTTGAGCTAAGATGAAATCAATTCCCACAGGTAATAAATCCCAGACACTCAGCTCACCAGGGCCTTTACAGTTGGTTTCTATTCANTGGCTGCTCAGGCCATCAAGGGTTCTCTTTCTCCTTCCAGTAAGAGATGCCAGTAAAAGGCTTGGGAATAGATTCTGGGTCTGTGGTAGGAGGTAGAGAAGTAAGAAAGACAGTCACTGAGGTTTTCTGGGTCTGAAAACTAAACACCTCTTCTAAAGAGTTGCTCAAGATACTGAACCAAGCAAGGTGCCTTGGTCTCTGAGCATGATCCATCCCAGAGTAGTTGGGAGCAATGACTGCAGAGGCACTTAGCAGTCAATAGCTCTTGATACACTGATTTCATGCTCTGTATTGTCAGTCCAAGCCTTGCAGGTAGACTAGGCTCAGCTTTGGGGCTTATTTTTTCACTCCTCCCATCCCTGTCAAAAGCCTGTGGGTGACTCTCCAGAGGCAGGAGAGTTTGGTGCCATTTGGTTTAGGCAGCATTAACTTCCACAGAAATATCCATTTGCATGCAGCTGCTCTGACTGGGTCATTTTGAGCTGAGAGGAGGCTGATGTGGGATGCTCTGCAGGTCCTCACACAGGGCAGATGTGAAAGTGAGCTCTCCTTCCTCTCTGAGAAGGAGCAGTGATCCCACATTTCTCTTTTCTTTGGCTCACCCCGGTGCAGGCAGCAGAGCTTCCAGCCTGTGCCAGGCACTGAGAGGAAGAAGGAAGGGACCTGGGATAAATGAGTCTGTGTGCCTCTCCGTGGACAAATTAAATCAAATAAATATATGAAGGTGTGATCCAAAGCTGCCAATTCCCAGTTGTCCTTAAATCATCATCACTTTATTATTTTCTGAAATAAAGCTTGTTTTTGATAGTTGATGTGATGAGCTTCATGTCCTGTGCTGAATCAGAAGGACTGGACTGACAGATCATCCACTTTGGAAACACATTTTGCCCATATTGATGTTTGTGGCTCCATCAACCTCTCAGCAAAATCTGCTGCAGAAAGCCTTTGGCCTTAATTTCTGCACAGAACAAATTCAGGTCCAGTATGGATTTAAGGAAAAAACCTGAAAGTTCAGCTAGAATCCAGATATGCCCTCTAAATAAATCCAGTTATCAGGAGCAGACAAGCCACCAATTCCTTTTGATTGTAGCAATTAATAACTCACACCCTTTGTGAGTTTGGGATTAATGTCAGGATTAACACCAAACACCAGCTCTCCCCTCCAGAGCTCAGAAGCACAGGAATTTTGATGCTGCATTGTAATTAACCCGTGTGAGCAGCAGAGGGTAGTGTACTACACAGAAAAATTTCCATCTGGGTACCAGAGGCTGTTTCGGAGCGTTTTTCAGAAAAGCAGATTGATGAGAAGGATTTGAAGTCAGAGCAGGACAGCCCCTCTCAGCTGCAGTCCTGCCTGGAGGGGCTGCTGCCTGCGAGCCTTGGCTGCTGCACTGTTTAAAGAGGATTTAAAAGTGATATTTATTTGGGGGCAGCAGCTTTGTCTGTGGTTAAATGCTCCAAACTTCTGCCCTGCACCAAGGTCTGATGTTCTTGGGCTGGTTCCTTTTCTTGTTCTTGCCAAGGTCAGGATGAATGATACGTGGGAAACAAAAGTTCAAGTTCAGACTTGGTGATTTATTATCTCTTCTTATCTATTTACAGAATTTTTACAGACTCATTAGCCATGAGCTCTAACTAGAAAGCCAGAAAAACGAGGCAAAATGGGCTCTATTAACTTTTTCCAAGGTTTTTAAGCACTATTTACCCAATAACAAGATGACACCTCTATTATTGATGTTTTTGACCCAATGATGACCAGTAAAGGTCTGCAATGGGGACTTTTTCACCCAGTTACAGAAAACCACCTAAACCCATAAAGAATAAGGAAGAAGAAGGTGAAAAAAAGGCCTTAGACAAGGCCTTAAATCCTCCATCTTGGCTCACACACATTACTGTATCCTAAAATCTTAAATCTAAGTTTTTCACCCTGTGAGATCACACAACACCATTCAAACCACACACCCACAGCCCCTGTGCTGTCACTCAATCTCAGAGCCTGTCCCAAGGTGTCAAGTCAAATGTGGTGCTTGCTTGAGGGTCAGCACCTTTTAACACAGAAAACCTAAAACTTTCAGCCTCCAGGGTTCCAACAGTCTGATGCTGGATTTGAAATTTGATTTCTGGGTGTCCAGGCAAAGGTTTTCCAGGATTGCATCTCAGCTGTGTCCCCTTCACACTGTGGGAGAGGCTGGAACGTGTCCTGTGCTCCCCTCACACAATTCACCCTACAGGGGTGTCACAGCCCCCTCAGAGGTCACCAGGGTCACTCAGCCTGGGCCATCAGGGCTGTAGAGCTCAAAAACACAAAATCACAGAATCAATAAAGCTGGAAGAGACCTCTGACATCCAGTCCAAGCATTAACCCAGCACCACAGTGTTCATCATTAACCATGACCCCAAATGCCACAGCTGAGCATCTTTTGAACACTTTCAGGGATGGTGATTCCAACCACTGCCCTGGGCAGCCTGTTGCAGTCTGACAGCCCTTCTAGGGAAGAGATTTTCCCTAATATCCAGTCTAAGTCTCCTCTGGAGCAACTTGGGGCTATTTCCCCCCATTCTGTCCCTTGTTACCTGGGAGAACAGACTGACCCCCATCTGGCTCTTTTCCCTTCTCTGGACATGGAAAAATCCAGCTGCTGCTCAGTGTGAAAGTGGCTTTAAAGAGTTCAGTGCCTTGGGGGTTAAGAAAACATCTGCCTGGATGTAGTNTTTTTTTTTTTTATTTTTTGCAAGGAAGTCCTTGTATAACAAACACTACATGGAGTGTTTGGAGCACTAAAGGCAAGAGCACAGAGGATATTTTAGGGATGTTGGGAAGGACTGTGATCACCTGCTTTCTCTCTCTCATTGATGCATCACAGTAAATATCCCACTGGGAGACATCCCTAGGCAGGATGTTTTTTTCTTGCATCTCCTTTTGCATGAAAGAGGTCAATGAACAAGCTTCTTCTTGACCTTTCTGATTTCCTCTGGAAGATTTGAATGCTAATTTAAAAATCTAAGGAAAAAAAGTACATCTTAGGTGTTACCTCTATCCCCCTTACAAAGAGACAGCTTGAATATGGCCAAAATGGCATTTTCCAACAGAGTTTAGTAAGGAAACCCNCTTTTTGAGATAATGCACGTGTATTTGCACATTAATATTTACAAATATACTCATACATGAGAGATTTGCTTTTTTTTTTTTTTATTTTTTGCAAGGAAGTCCTTGTATAACAAACACTACATGGAGTGTTTAGAGCACTAAAGGCAAGAGCACAGAGGAATTTTTAGGGATGCTGGGAAGGACTGTCATCACCTGCTTTCTCTCTCTCATTGATGCATCACAGTAAATATCCCACTGGGAGACATCCCTAGGCAGGATGGTTTTTTCTTGCATCTCCTTTTGCATGAACGAGGTCAATGAACAAGCTGTTCTTGACCTTTCTGATTTCCTCTGGAAGATTTGAATGCTAATTTAAAAATTTAAGAAAAAAAAAGTACATCTTAGGTGTTACCTCTATCCCCCTTACAAAGAGACAGCTTGAATATGGCCAAAATGGCATTTTCCAAAAAGGAAACCTTTACCAATTTCTGCTGGCAGTGATGATGGAAAGGAAGTCAAAAGGAAAAGGAAGTCAAAAGAAGGTGAGTGATGCTAAGGTGGATGTGGAAGATGGGATGTACAAGCACTGGAGCCCCTTCTGGGCACTCTCCTGTGCCTGGATGGGTGGTGCTCAGTCAGGACCATGCCTCTCCCTGCTGCTGACTTTCTCCCTGACACAGAAATGCAAAATAACGTGATCTTTTTGTCTTAATGAAGTGGATTTGTCTCTCCCATTTCTTAATGAGGTTCTTGAACACCCGCCAAGATGCTCATAACAAGAAATGTTATGAAGCCCATTTCCTAAATGGTTTGGGGTTTAATTTGGTCCTTGTGGCCCTGGGTAATTTAAAGACTTTTGATCTGCTTAATCACAGTTATTTGTTTTATGGTCTGAGGCCTTTGGGTCTTGCAACAGTCGTTCATCCAATTCTCTTGCTAAAATGCTGCTTTCTGTCCTTAATCATCATCTTGGTGATAAAGGTGATTTACAACTTTGCTTTTCCCTGCTCAGAGGGGGATGTGACAGCTACAATCCCTCAGGTGTACTGCACCCTCCCTCAAGCAAACCATTAATTCTAGCACAGCAAAGGTGTCAGCCTAACTGGTCTGGAGGTCCTGAGACACGTGGAGCTCCCCTTAGATAAATGGAGTCAATTAAATCTCCCATTAAGATCTCCTACTTCCACAGATGGTCTTTCTTTTTCTCATATGATAATCATATTAAAATTGCATGCAGAGCCATTTGTACACGTTCACATTAACGTTTGCTGCTCCAAATCAGCTGGGGGAGGAGGGAATTGTCACAGTTTTCATCAGCCTCTTCTGCTGTCACTGAAATCCTTCCAAAGGGAGCCACAGCAGCCCGAGTAATCAGCAGCTAAAATCTGTTTGCATGGGCAGGTGAGGAAAGTGAAAAGGCAGGTCCAGGACTTTCCTGGGACTCCACTGTAAAGTGTTTTCTGATCAGTTATTTCTGGAGGGAATGAACAGGGCCAGGGGATGCCCTGCCCAGATGGCTCTTCTCAGATTCTGTTGAGCCAATACTTTCAGCAACTGAGAAAAGCAAATTGGAGCCCTGGAGTTCTCTGCTGCCCTCGAATCTGGGACTGGCTGGTGCTGAGTGCCCTCAATTTTCAGTTGTTATGATGACAGCTTTGACAGTGTTGGAGAGCACAGCAGAATGAGGTTGGAATTGGTCTCATGTGTCAAGTTGTCTGTAATAAAAACCAGCACCTAATACTCTCCTCTCAAGAGAGGGTGAAGTTCTGTCTTTAAGAGTTTGTGGTTTTTTTCCCTCTTCTTTAGTCTCCAGCTGGGACTTGACTTAGGGGAACTTGTTTCTAATTGCCAGTTTAAATATATTAATGGCCAATTTTCCAGCAGTGTTTTTCTTTTTGTCTGTTTTCCTTCAGCTTCAGGGTGCTTTTCTCTGTTCCTTGTTATGAACCAAGAGGAATTAAGTCCCCTCAGCTCTCTTTGCCAGGCAGGGGAAGCCTCATTTCAGAAGAATCATTATTCATCCACATCTCATCCTCTCACCAGTTTTCCACCACGTCTCCTGTTTCAGCCTCATCCTCTTCTAGGCATTTTAATTCCTTTGTAAAATGGCTTTGCTGTATCTTTACCTGTGCCTGGAAATACAGAGGTGCCCACCTTGAGTTAAATCTTACCAAAGGGCTGACAGGTGGATTTTGGGGTAGGGTACAGCTCGGCTGACTTCAGCTCTGTGCTGTAGCTGTGCCTCCACCTCAGGTTTCCTGAACAAATGAAGTTCATTGTGGAAGGACCTGTCTATTTTATTGGCCATGAGGAACTTGGGTTTCACCCTTGCACATGCAAGGTCATCCATGGGGTCCTGAATGTGGCAGTTTGGGAAGAAGTAGAACAAGTTCAGCTCTAACAGTTCTCAGTGATTTCATAATCTAAGAAAATATTCCATCTGTGCTACATGAAATACATCATTCCTAGTGGTTTTCTAGGAGGGGAATGCCCTGGATTTACAGTTCAAGGACAGAATCTTCATCAAAACTTAATAAAGATTTAGTTTCAATTCTCAACTATTTTCCTTTACAACATTTGCAGACAATCAGCTTTACTGCTTTAACAAAACATTTCTTATTATAAACCTGTCAAGCCTGCTACAAAAAGAACACTGGTTATTTTTTTCAGTGCATACCAAGGGGATTTATTTAATATTTTGTGATCACCTACTTACAGTTTCTGCCACAGCTTTCAAAGCAAGCAGACTGGAGGGTATTCCTTCTGCACTTGCAGCAAAAAGGGCTGCACAGTAAGAATACACTGGTGACAATCTCAACATCTCTCTTTGGTGCTGGGTGCTCAATAATTTTTGTTTGTCAACTACTATTAAGTATGGGACTAGAAACAAAGAAATTTGGATCTTGTAGTATTCCATTATACCCTGGGGCAGTTTCACAGCTCTCAGTCACTTTCTTCATTTGTGAAAGGAGAACATAATGGAGATTCAGTGATGTGCTAAAATTGATATGCACAAAAGCCAACAATGTGGAGACAACACTTCAGCCACTTCTGAAGCAGCTCCCACTAAATCCTGTGCAAAAGAAACGTGTGAAATTTAATACTAAACAAGACACAGAGCTGTGCAGCAGCTTGGGATGGAGAGGGAAGAGGGGTTCAGAGGACTGAGGTGGTGCCTATTTCCTGTGTGTGGTGGACAGGGAAAATGATGCAGTTGGAAATGGTGTCCATAAACACTCGTCAGGCTGACAAGTCATGGGAAATACCCAAGTCCCACTGAACCCATAAAGATCTCCCTGACCTTGGTATCCACCTGCAGTTTCTTGTTGGCTTCCTCTTTTTAGCAAGAACTTCTGGACAAAACCATACCTCTCATCTTTTAATTTTTTTTAAACCACAAAAAAACTGGCCATTTACTCATTAAAAAAGACAGCAGGTATCAGTGATATCTGTCTATGCATGAGAACCTCATAAGAGTTTGGTCCAGAAGTAGTATATTTCTTTGTGGTAATTTTCTTTTAAGCCTCAGGGGTTGAAACTTGCATTTACTTTGCTTCCCAGGCCCCTGGCAGAGGGAGTTTGAACCCACAGCTGTGGTGTGGCCCTGTCACCTGAGCCCTGGTGGCTGAGAGGAGATGGGTGGATCAGATTTCAGCTCAGATGAGTTCCTCCTCTTCTTCATATCCCAGAGCCTGGACCTGGTGCATGGCTGATGTGCAGGGGGAGTCACTGTGAGACCTTTTGTTGGCTTCAGGGGCCCTTCAGGGGGAGTTTCTTGAGAGAAATGGAGTCTCTGACCTTCCGAACTCTGGAAAATGCCTCAATCCATGAATTGTATGTTTAAAACAGCCCATCACAACTTCCCTGCAGAGGGGTGACTCTGGTACAGCCCACAGTTCATTGATCTGTACAAAGTAAAAACCTAAAAATCTCAGAAATGGTTTTTGGTTTGAGAACTGGATCAATACAAGTTAGGGCTAAACTTTGCAATACAATTGAGTCCCTGGCTACTCACAAAATGCTGCCACTGTGATGACAAAAAAAAAAAATAATGACAGCCATCATTATTATGGCTTTTTGTGGAAAGGTTTAATGGAGAGCAAGTTGAAGAACTTAAATGTCAATAAACTTACTGTGGTTCCATGAAAGTTCTGCCTTCCAGAGGTGAAGTGGCCAGTGTTAATTTGGCTCTAAGCATTAGGATGATCTTCTGAGGTGAGTCCAGCCTTCCTCAGCTGTCAGAGTGGGTCTCATGTGGTTTGCAGCCCCCCAGCTGCTGGTTTTTAGGGAGCCTGCCTGGGCAGTGCTGTGCTGTCCTGATTTCCCCCTCTCCAGGCTGTGGATGCCAGGCTAATGCTGTGAGTGACACCAGTGTGTAATTGCTCACAAAAGCCTCATCAAGCCACATGTCCCTTCAAATGACACCAGAATTCCTGCTCAAGTGGCACAGGAGTCAATGGTGACTGCCAGGCCCAGGCTGAAATCTCTCAGTGGATGGAAAAGATAATTATTGGTACTTACAGTCTTACCTCCAGACTTCATTGTTTCTGTGTCTTATTTTCAGAGGAAGGAGGGGACAATTAGCAGCACTTTGATGGGGATACAGAGTGAGAGTTATTACCCACTGTTCAGTATTTGGTTATTCTTTTTCATTTGAAAATTAGAAACAAAAACAGCAGGGAAAAAGAAAACCACAAAAAGCCACACACACAAAAGACAAACTTGAAAGCATGACCTGTTCGGGTAGGATGAGTTCTCTGTCCTATACTGACATTTTTCTCTAGGGAAAGTCACCTCTTAGAGTCAGGAGGCTTCTCAAAATGGCCATGGAGCTGCTCCTTTGTAAAGTAAATTATAGCTGCCTAAAAGCTGGAAGTGCTGCTGTTTTTGCTTTACTTGAGGTTGTGTCAGTCACTAGAGAGCAGGGAGTGTCCCAAGGCCAAAAGAAGGGGGGAATGTTGGAATATTGTAGCTGCAGTGAAGAAAATTCCACTCCAAACTGAACCAGAAGAACAGAAGTCTTTTATTGGAAATTATTTACAAGACTGTGCATCTTGTTTTGGTGGGCTGTGAGAGTGTGTACAGAGTGGGACATTCTGGTGATCTCCAGATCCACAGTTCCTGCCTTGACTTTGCTCACAAGATCTTCCTCCTGTGGCTGCAGCCTCACAAGCACCATCACTCCCACTCTGAAATACAGACTTCCAGGGGGTTTTGGCAGTAGGTTTCAAATATATCTTTTTGGGAAGAGAAGAGTGGATAGTCTGGGCATGGTAGACAGGTGGAAAAATAAAAGTAGTCAGAGTATTTCAGTTTTGTAGAGATTTTCATCTGACAAAGATATGCAATCTTTGCTTCCTCCTGCCCATTAAAGGGTTATGAAGGGGTGTTGGTGTTAGGGGGGAGCATCCCCATGTTTCTCCACCACTGTTCCCTCAGACACCCCAAGTCTCTCCTGATTATGGAAGAAAGGTGTGGATACAATGGATCCCTCACTTTCCTCCTTTTCACTCTCAATCCTTCCCAAGCAACCAACCCACACATCCTCACTTTTTTTTTTTTCCCCAGTGGTCACAATTTTGCTGTGTCCACCCTGAAACTTGCTGGTTTTGACATGGTTATTTGCTACTTCTGAAATTTGCAATCTCATTTTTTGCATCACTGCTGATTCAGTTCCCTTGGAACTGCTGATTTCATTGCTGATTTCAGCTACACTTGGATCCCCAAAAGGTCCCTGGTGTTCCCATCCAGGTCCCCAACCCATCTGGCCACTCCTCACAGCACTATCTGTACAGTTATTGGTTTCTCACATTGTAAGTTAACACATCCAGCACTTCCTTGTGTCACACCTAGCAGTTTTCCACATCCATCCAGTTATCCAGACCTCAGCACTCCCAGCAGGGACCTGGGTGGGCAGGGAGGAGGCATTGCACTGCCTCATTCATTTCAGTGCTGAAAAATCTACTCTCTTTAGGCTTTCTTTATTAGGAAAATTAACTATTTCAACTTATATTTTATTAAAACATAGCTTTTGGGGGCTGAAAAGCCTTTTCAATCTCTTTAAGGACACAGGCAGAAGGTAAAAGCACATCCCCATTAGTCCTTGTCACTGTCGTTGTTGCTTCACTGCTCAGGATCAAATTTCTCTAACAAATTTTCCTTATTTCTGGAGACTTATGCCTCAGATCTCTCCCTGGGAAACACTTGTGGCAGGAGCAGCTTAAATCCTTCTGACAGGAGCTGTTCTTTTGGGAAGCACGTGTGATTTTGGAGCTGTGCACCAGTGTTGGGTCAGATCCTGAGCCACCCACTGCTGTCCAGGACGGTGCTGTGCAGCTCAGCCCTGTTCATGCCCAAATGAGGCTGAGCAGTGTCACAAGGATGCTCAGCTTGATCCACCAGTGCACACTCACTGGTTGAGATGGGAATGAGAGGAGGAGGAGCACCCAGCAATCCTTCACTGACTCCTTACTTTGGCAGAAATAACCACTCTGTAAAATTAACAGCTCTTGAGTCATTACTTGCACATGTTATTCAGTTCTTCTTCAGGACTGATTTTTTTTTTTTCTGGAGAGAGGAGTGAAGGAATATCTTTAAAAATTTCAATTATAATTTTGTTCCCCCATTACTTAATACAAATGGCTCTGTGACTTTCCTAGGGGCTGCTTGCCCTAGTCAGGAACAACTGTCTGTGCCAAATATTCAGAGATGAAGCTTTACAGCAAAAACAAACAAAAAAACAAACAAAAAACCCCCAAGAATACCAAGCCAAAGCAACCAAAAAGGAATTTTACCTTTGAAGTTCAATGAGACCAGGTCAGGAGGGAGAACTACAGGAATACAGTTCTTCTTATGCCAAAAATAAATAAGAAAATGAAGGGAAATTCCCCAATTCAGGGTGGTTAGGTATTAATTCTGTGAACTGAGGCCACCCCATACACTGAGCTCCAGTGAAAGGATGGCACAGTAAGGGATGGNCCATTTTTCCAGCTGCTTGTGAACTTCACGCTGGACAGAAAGAACTGAGAGATAAGATTTGTAAAATAAACATCTGCAGTCCACAACCCAGACGTTCTCTGATTCCTTCTTTCAAACATGGGCAGGTGAGAAGAAAGATTTACACTGCCGGGGTTAATCTCAGAAGAGATAACTCCGACAGGAAATGTCCCAAAAGGCAGGTCCCTGTGGGTAGGAGCCATTGGAGGGAGCCTATGGAAAGAAACAATGCTTGGCTTTCCATGTGTGCACGTGGAAAACATCCATCATTATCACTTGTGCTCTGCAGGCTCATTATTAACATGCAGCTCACAGAAACTAATGGCTAAAAAAATCAATCTTGCTCATTGAGGAGAATGGGAAAGAAAGGATTTTTTTTTCCCCTTCCAGCTGTTTGGAAGATGGCTGTTTCCACCTTGAAATGTTGTTCAGAGGGGTGGAAAAATAAATGGGCGGAGGGAAAAGGAAAAGAAGGGAAAATAAGGGAAAATAAGTAAATTCATGTGAGCAGCAGGCTCTGAAAAGCTCTTCTGGTCTGTTTTAGGAGAGAGAAATGGCTCATAATAAAAATGGGTGGAAGAAGGCTTTCTTAACTTTTCAGTTTGGCAAGAAGTTATTGTAGAATACCTGGGCCAATACTCACCTAAAGCATATCCCAGGTGGTCACAGAGCTTTGGCTGCTACAGAAATGTGATGTGTTTTCTAGATAAACTGTTTGCCATGTTTTCTTTTCCTCTTCCAAGCTACTTTGGCAGCTGCTGCCCAGCTTGTCTCACATATTCCTTGGAGCAGGCTGGCACTGAAGATCCCCTCATGGTTTAGGACCAGCAGTTCCCAGAGCTGGAGAACACATGCACCAAAGGCAGGGGAAAAAAAACAAACCAGCCTCCAGTTCCCATCAGGCTTTAAATCCAACACCCCAGAAGATGCAGGATCTGTTTAAACTGGGATTTCTTGTGGGAAAGCAGAACAACTCCAATGCCTGGCAAAGCTGTCTGACTGCCAGTTGGTTAAGAGTTGGTGAAATTATGCTTTGCTTGAAAGGGACAAAAAAAAACCTGCAAGTTCTGTTTGTTTATTCAGGTTGTACAGATTCTTATAGCTCATTAGCAGGATTTAATAACTTAGAGAAACTAGTTTTATTGTGGCTCACTTGGGGCCTTGCAGCTTTTGTGTGACTTGCTTTTTCAAAGGCTCAAACTTCTCCTAGACCAACTCCTCTGACACATTTTTTCATGAAGTAGAGCCAAAAAGGAGGAAATTATTTTTTTTAGCCATCATCAAGATGGTCAGGAAAAGAAAAGAAAGCAGGATCTATACTCACTCATTCCTCTGAGTGTCTCCCAAGTAATCTGTGAGGAATTCTGTTCCAGGTATTATGAATGTGCTGTGATGAATAAAGCTGCAATTTGAACATTATCAGTGCAAACTGGGGGAGGATTCAGAGATCACACACAGGCTGCTGAATGGGAGAAAGGGATCTGCTTAAAATTCTGCTGTGTTTTCTGCATGAGTCAAAGCAAGAATGAGCTGGTGGGTGTTTGAATACCTGCACACCTTTTATTTTATAGATAATGTAATTATATTCTCACTTCAGCTCACCTATAAAAAGAACTCAGATTTGCAATAAAAAGATCTTTACCCCTTTTCTGCTGATCGTTGCTTAGCAAAGTATTTCACACAAGAGGTTTGTTATCTTTAATAGCACTAAAATGACTTTAAGCAATTACCTGCATCATTTTAAACTCTACAGAGGTTATTAAAATATTCTCATGGCAACTATAAAGAAATAGGAAAATAAGTAAAGACTAAATTGCACTTAGCCTCAAAAAGTCATTTGCCTTAGAGCATGTTTGGTCCTTAATTTCTAAACAGGCATCTTTGTTTCCTGAGCTGAATATTCTCCTCTATGTTTGACCTTCCATGTTCCAACTCTGAAGGTGGGTCTCTTCTTACAACAACCCTTTCAATTTCAGAACAAACAGAAAAAAACCCAAACATATACTGCAAAATACCATTGCATGGCCAACCTAACAGTGACATCCCAGTAATGAACCTGAGCTTTGAAAATCTACTGTTAAATCTGTTCTTGCTTTAGTGTGAGGAGCCAGAAATTACCTCCTTCAGACTAGAGGTCATATCCTACATGTGGCTTTGACTGCTTTTCACAGAATCACAGAATTTTTAGGTTGGAAGGGACCTTTAAGATCATGAATCCAACCCATGTTCTAACACCTCAACTAGATCATGGCACCATTTCTCTTTAGGTAGAAATTTCTTACAGCACCCAGTGGCAGAGGCCAGCTGAGCAAGAACTTTCCACTACTGGGATTTGCTAAGTACTGGCCTGGACTCCCACCAGGAAGGGGGGAATTGTACAAGAATCTGTTTAATTATCAGAAAAATCTTGTTGCTTTACAATCCTAGAAAATGAAGCAGAGTGGTGAAAGTCTCTTTGCTCCCTGTGGTGTGTCCTCTTTACTGTTCCTCTTTTGATTTCCATCTCCCACATCAACAACGTGGAGCTGAAAGAGTGGCTTTTTATAGAATAATGATGTTGAAGGAAATTAGCATGGTTCTAATTAGGGGATGAAAGGAGCAATTAATTGAGAGAGTTTTAACTTCTGTGCCAGAGACATCAGCCCAGCAGACCTCCTGCAGCAGGGCAGGAACATTTCAAAGAGCAATGCTGCAACATGGCACAAGTGTCAATGAACAAGAAAGCAAAATTAATTGATAGAGTGGAAAATCTAGAGCAATTATGTTACCATTTCATTTACTTTTACATGTTCTGTCGAGATGGCAGATTTGTAATATCCACTGCAATTCAGAATCCCATTTTTTTTCACAGTTGTTATTAAACCCAGTGGTTTCTTATTTTTTCCTGCATTGTAGAGCCCAGTCCCAGAAAACCTGGAGGCAATATTCCTCCCGCATTGTAGAGCCCAGTCCCAGAAAACCTGGAGGCAATATTCCTCCCNAGTGGTTTCTTATTTTCTCCTGCATTGAAGAGCCCAGTCCCAGAAAACCTGGAGGTAACATTCCTCCCAAGTTCCTGCAGAATCCAGGGCTGGGTGGCATCTTGGTCATGGCATGGTGATTTCCCCCTGCTAAGCTGGGACATGGAATCAGTCACAATCACAGTGGAAGAGCTGAAACAAACAAAAAAAAGCAGCCCTTTCCTGGCAGCTTTGCACTTAGTGCTTCCTTGTCTCCCACCTCCACGGATAAAAGCTGGAATCAGAGATCAAAACATCCCCAAGCTGTTAAGCTTCTGACATCTGCAAAGCCCAGAGTTCAGAGACAATGTCAAAATCATTATCTGCAACTGAAGGAGAAACATTTCTTTTTGTTCACAGTCACACAGGCAAGTTCTTTTTCTATTATTTTCATATGGTTTCACAGGGTTTGGGGCCAGAAGGGGTGATTAGATAGATCATCTAATTTGTCTTGCTGTGAACTGCAGTCACTTCTTCCTTCTTAGATTCTCCCAGGTGACTTTGAGCTCAAGCATTCATCTCCACAGGCAACCAAACCTCTGGGGAACAGGAGAAATGGACACAAACTTACTGACTGAGGCTCCTGCAATGGCAAGGAACTAACTCATAGTTCTGTGTGTGACCAGAAAAGTCCTAATTCTTTGTCCCAGTGCTGCAGAGAAAGCCAAACTCCAAGTGAACAGGTTTGAACACCCAGGAGAGTACAACTGAGGGGAGAGTTTTTCCTCAGGCATCCATCTGCTAAAGCTTTTTGGGTGATCCCTGAGCTCTGCTGATCACTTTGGTGGATCAGGAAAGCCTGAGTGTACTGAAATTAGCACAGGTCAGGCTGCCCAGAGCTAACTTTGAAAGCTTCCATCTCCAAAGATCTTCCTAAACATGGAGACACTGCCCTGCCCTGTTAATTTCTCTGCAGGAAACAACAACTCTGTTTTTAATCTGAATTAATCTAATGTAGGCTTTTCACCAGCTCAAATTCTCATTTCACCTCTCCAAGCTAAAAATCAGTAGATTGAGGGTGAGTTTCACTCAGGTGCCCAAAAATTATGCAACTTTTAGGGTTTTAGGGTACTCCCCTTGCCCTGCAGCAACTGCTCCAGAAGAGCCAAGGTCTCCTGTAGGTCCTGTGTGGTATCTGCCAGGTCTGAGCTCCCTGAGATACCCCAAAACACCTTGGATACCTGTTTTAGGTGATTAATTAGAAAACTGTGTCCTGCTCTAAACTTCATATTGTAAGACCCACATTATAGGTGTATCATGTGTAAATGGAGTGACTTTTCCAGGTTTTATTACTAATTACAGCTAACATGAACCCAGTATTTGATATTTTTAAGTATAGCACATTAATCAGAGATTTAAGTGCAGGCATAAAGGATTGAAAGAATTAAATTCTGAGACTAATTAGATTCTCCATTCCAGAATTCAGACAAAACTCACACGTGGAATTGTGAGTCTAATGTAAGTCTAACAAAGTTGGCATTATTCACTAGTCCAATAACAAAATTTATGTATTAAAAAGGAAAAAAAATGGCATCATATGGATTTTCTAGTGTGGCTGTAATAGTGAGGAAGACTTCAATTTTTTTCAGAGGAACAGAAGTAATTCCTTCTGCAGGCTTGGAAATCATCAGTGGAGAAGAAAGAATTCCTGGTTGCATTTGTTGATTTGAAGATGGTTAAGGACCTTCCAAAAAAACAGTGAGAAAACTGGGCATGAACATACCTCACAGAAGGAATTTCCAACAGAAACAGGAAATTATGTGGTGCTGTAAAATCTCATTTAGGATGATGACATACAGTTCTAGCCACACATATTCAAGAAGGATTAACTAAAATGGAAATAGGTGATGGAGAACATACCTTAGTTTAAAAAAATGGTAATAGCTTTGCTTATTTAACCTAGAAAACTGCAATTTGAGGGGAATGAGAGTACATTGACATAATGATATGAGAGACTTTGTAACTGCATCAGAATCATTGGCAGAAGTTTAAAATAAACACCTGACAGCAGTGCAATAAGATTTAGAAGGATCATGGCTGCATTTCACCTGGATATTTGAAGGAAGCTGAGCTCCAGAATGTTGTACAACTGCAGTGACTTTTCAACAGGGACAGCAGAGGAGAAGCCTGGGGTTTTAGTTGTAGCACACAGTTGTACAAAACACATGGAGAAAGGACAGGTTGAGCAAAGAAATTCCTGTTCATGCCCTACATTGAAAAGTATAACTTTTTGTCCCTGATTGAACTAATTGGTGATTTTTTTAGTTTGTCTTTTATTTTTTTTCTAAATATATTTCCATTGCACAACACATTTAGGCCAGAACGGGTTTGATATTTTCTATCTACATTCTTGTAGCTGATGACAATTGATGTTCTTTCACTTGGGTTTTCAAAGGCATGAGCCTCATGATCAATTTATGCCTCGCCACAATTCACCTCAGGACACGATATATACCTGGCATCCAGTTCCTGGGTAACAGATCTTTGGGACAGCTTAATGACTGATGCAGCTGTGCAAGTGGAGATGATGAAAAGAAAATCCATATTTCAGTTTTCACTCAAAATAGGGGACATTCAATCAGTAATTCCGAGGCAGGACAAAGGCAGAGATGTGGAAGATTTTGTCCTCTGCTCATTTTTAAAGCTGTCACCAGAAATAGTTTATGTGGGCTCCTGGATTTACTCAAAGACAGGGTGCAGATGGCCTATTTGTCATTAAAAGAGCATTTTAATGCAAGCTTGACCAGGTCTGAGATGTTATCATTTAGAAACACTGCGAAATGTCACTGACCTTTCCTCACAGAAGTTGGATGATCAGAGATAAAGTGAAGATGAGAGTGGCAGTCATGTCAGAAATGTGGTGAGGGAAGCTGGGGAAGTCAGAGGGAGCACTTTGAGCCCAGTGGCCCCAAATCACCAAATTTTATGCACGTCTGACTTCAAGCAATGAGACACATGGATGTACACAAAACAAATCACCTGCCTAAGATGGCCCTGTCTTTAATCTCAGTCTGGGATGAGACCCAGAAAAGAATAAAGACAGTAAATTGCCTAGAAAGAAAAGTAACATGTACAAAAGTTGCTGTTATTTACTGACATTAAGAAATGTCAGCAGGGAGTTCAGGGCTGGGCAGTGCTCAGATCACTGGCCCCTCTGAGTCACTCAGGCTGTGCTCAGGAACTGATGGCCAAGCTGAACTCAAAAAAAGGGCAGAAAAATGGATTATTTTAATCATTGCTTACAAACCTGTAATTAATTAAATTCTGGAATATAAATTTTGGGCAGATTTGTGGGAAGTAGGACAGGGAATAACATTAGAAGCCCATCAGAGATGCAACTTGTCTCAGT
>VWYE01008150.1:225046-287858 GCA_013398995.1 Alaudala cheleensis | reverse complement strand
AAAAAACTTATTTTATACCACCTTGAATTTAAAAATATGGAATGCTGCACATGGATTTTAAAATCATTCGTAATAACTTCCCTTATACTGGAAAGCCTTTTTATCCCTATTTGACTGAAGAAACAGGAATCCTAACAGATTAGCATACAGCTATATCCTAAGCAAGACAGCATAGTGATCATTTTTGGCTTTTTTATGGCTTCTTTTATCTCCAATATTCTGATCTTCAGTCTATTTGTCAGTAACCATGTACAGGGAACACAGGCAACGTCCCACTGGAAATCTGCATAGAAGAAAGACTCTTGCGCAGGAAACAGCACAAAATTAAATTGAAGAGCACCATTCTTTCCTTTAACTCAATTTTCTTGCTCAGCATTCTTTATATACATAATTTTAAACTAAACCAAGAAAACCACTGATTTTCCTAAGCTGAATCTTTATTTTTGTTTAAAGCAACAGGAGAAAGAAACAAAGAAAAAGCTTTTAGATCAAGATAAAAACAGGGAGATTACTTAGCAATTACCACCATGGACAAAGCAGTCATCTTAGGGAGAGTCAACTTCCCTTTTGAGAAACAAGAAGACAAATGTTAAAACAACACTTCTCCTCCCTGCATTTCCCAGGCTCAGCTTCACTTTGTCTTTCCAGACTCCTCTACCCATCCCAATGTGGCACAAGTGGATGGGAGGTGCAGTCAGTACACATTGGGTTTTTTGTCCTCCACCCCTTCCTTCTCACAGTTCTCCTCCACTCCAGCATGGGTGCCCCACAGGCTGCAGTCCTACAGAAAATCTTCTCCAGCATGGGCTCTCCACAGTCTACAATTCCTGTCAAGGAAAAGCTGCTTCAACATGGATTCTGCATTGGCTGCATTCCTTCTAGAATATCTGCTCAGGCATGGATTCTCCACATGCTGCAGGGGAAAATGTGCCCTGCTGCCGGGAGCACCTCTTCCTTTTCTCCTGTTTCTCACTCTTTTCATTTCCTCCTCTTTTGTCTGCCTGATTTTTTATTTTTTGCCTTTTCCTAAATGCATTTCCACAGAGGTACCAGCTTGGCTGATGGGCTCAGCTCTGTGTGTGGTGGGTCCATTGCAGAGAGGATGTGCCAAGCAGGGGACAGTCCCTGACCTCTTCCCACAGAGGACACACCTCCAGTCTCCCCACCTTGCTATCGAAACCTCACAACAAATATCCAACACGAGAATCAACTAACAGAAATACAGGGACATAAAATCTCCCTCAGAAGTTTACCTACTGGAGACAGAGCAGCTGACAACCTGAGTAAGGCAGAAGTATATTCTTAGAAATAACAGATGGGGTTAATAATGGAGATTAAAAATCAGAATGCAACAGAGGTTATTGGTTTTATCACACTCAGAGTTCAGGTGTGAGCTGGGAGGCTGCAATCATTTGTGACATTTCTTAGTGAAACTAATTCTTTCAATCAAACTTTTTCCACTGGCACAGAGTTTAGAAAGTTGCTGCCAAAGAACTTACTCCTGACTACAAACCATGGACTTAGCAATGTTTAAAAAACCATGCTGTGGTATNGAGAAGTATATTCTTAGAAATAACAGATGGGGTTAATAATGGAGATTAAAAATCAGAATGCAACAGAGGTTATTGGTTTTATGAAACTCAGAGTTCAGGGGTGACCTGGGAGGCTGCAATCACTTGTGAGATGTCACGATATGCTTCTTTCAATAGTTAGNCATTTCTTAGTGAAACTAATTCTTTCAATCAAACTTTTTCCACTGGCACAGAGTTTAGAAAGTTGCTGCCAAAGAACTTACTCCTGACTACAAACCATGGACTTAGCAATGTTTAAAAAACCATGCTGTGGTATAACAAAAAACAAACAAACAAGAAACCATAAAAATGCTACCAAAAAAAAAAAAATCAAGCAAACCAAAAGAACAGCAACAAAACATCTGCAAAAAACCAAAACCGCACCATGAACCATGACAGCTTTTCTCAAAAAACCTTCTTTCAGCTGTGGGTAGAAACTAAGAATGCAAAATTTCAGCAAAGAAAAAGTTTTAAAAAATTCAAATTATATAAAAACTGCAGTCACACAAATCCAAAATTATTTATAGTCACAATATGTTTCTTTTAATAGTTAAGCTGAAAGATACTGAAATGGAAACAATGAAGTCACCTTATAATGCAGATGGATCATATCAGATATAACTGACAGTTTTCAGGATAACAACTCACTTTATCAATACAAGCAAATTCAGTGTTTATAGGTCAAGCAGTCCATGGAGTACTACAGCAGGAAGCTGTATAATCAAGAGAGTATTTCCTGAAATCCTGTAACAAGGAATGTGAACATCAGTTTTGTAAAAGCTAGATGAAAGAAGAAAGTGGTGAAGGTAAAGATAGAATGATTACCTTCCAAAGCTATAAAAACACATGCTGAGATTAAGGAAAGAAAAAAAAAATCTTGGCACCCATGGAGATTTTAATACATTATTTTTACTTTTAAGACACAGAAGTCTTTATTCTAGCAACTAAAGCACCTATTTTTTACATCTGCAGATTTAACAAGAGGCAATCATTTAAAAAGTACATCTCTTGAGATGTAAATTATTACAAATATAACCCTACATTTTGAAAATAACTTTTCCTTCACATGTAAATACTACCTACAGTAAAAATCACATTCCATTCTATGATTATGTAAATTTCTTTTCTTTTTTTGTACATCAGTAGCTTTTTGTTGTCCTATAACTTTTTTAAGTTCTCTCTCCAAACTGATAGTTCCCAAAATGACAGAACAGAACAAGAATTTGAAGTTTTGCTGTAAGACCTGCAAGGTGTCAGTTTTGGTATTAATGGATTTCACAATGCTCTCTGAGCCTTTAATATTTTCTATACTAGGAAACATAAATCAGCTCAAGACAATGTCAGAGCCACACAGAGCTGAAGCATTGCTGAAAAGGGTATTAATGCAAAAACAGAAAGAAACTACCTTAAGCTTACTTCAAAAGGTCTGTTGGAGCTCTGCTGACTGTAAAAGTTTTTCTGAAGGTCTAAAGTATTATCGAATTAATTGTCCTTAAGTGTTAGGAAACACTAAAACAAAATTCTGACCCAAAAACCACTTTAACTGTGTGAACTACTGTAGATTGACACCACATCCATTGGTGCTGGCTAAAAGCTGACTGTGCACAGGATGAAGTGAACCTGCACAGCAGCCATGAGCTGATGGAGCAGCCTGTATCATCAGTTTATTTTCTTCTGCTGTTTTTCATTTACTGCCTGATACAACAAAACACAAAACCTGAAAGTGACAGCAGCTTTGTGTTTAGAAGTCCAAGCACTTTCTAGCTCCTGGGTACTTCACTGCACACAACACACACAAACTATAAGTTTTTTTGCAAATCCCTATCCCCTTATATTTTTTTTATGTGCTGAATAGGGAAAAGCGCAAGTTCAAAGTGTCCATTTTCCAAAACTGAAAACNCAAAAATTTGCTATATTAGCATTAAATAACCCAAAATTTTATCAGCCTCTGATATTCCATTTTTTGAGATGCATTGACAGAAATCACAACATAGCTGTAGATATCAAAAGCTACTTCTTTTAGGAAGTCTCCATAAAAAAAAAAATCTTTTCTTGAAACATAACATCAAATAATATTATACAAGTATTACCTTGTATCAATACTGTTTCCATTAAATTAATTTAATCTCCAGAAAGCTCAACTAACTTGCATATTCTAATTAATACCCTGCTGAAAATAGTTAATGATGCTAAATTACAGCAATCTTTTTAAAAGGGTCAAATTTGTCGATCTGCATTTAAGCTATAAACATCAGGCATGAAAATGAATTGGTTTTGAAGTAAGACTAATTCTGAAAGGTCCCACTTAAGAAAATTATTTCCTTCCACAATTTTTCTAATGTTTAATCAAGCCACCCAGCAGAGGATTATAACTAAACTGCAGTGTTGTACCTCTCGTCCTATTGCTCTGAGCAGAACCCCTCATTTTCTTCCCTGGAGTTTTAGAGAAGTTCCTGTCTCTCCACCAGGATCTATGCAGGCACACAACATTGCACAGCTTTAAAACTGTTAACCAGGTTGCTTCCTCACATCTTAAAGATGTTTTTATTAATGTGTAATTTTATGCCATCGTATATATGTTCCCACAATATAACAATTCCAAACTGCACAGACCAGCACCAGGAACTGCCAGCTGTTAATTCTCATAATGAAGTAGCATGCTCTAGAATTAATGAGTGCTAGTTCACACACCTCTACTTCCAATAAATAGCTGTCTTAACAAGTCACTCCACTACCTGTTGAAATTCTAAAAGATAACCCATTGGAAAAAAGATGAAGCAGCTATAATGAATGCTCTGCAAAGCAGCACTATTTAAAATCAGTGTTATGTTTGTCAGATACAGAGAGCTATACAGAATACGGAATTCTTCAGTTCCTTAAACTCTGAAATGTAACTCTGCATTGGTACATGCAATTATGAAGCCACTGAAATGTATTTGTCATTCCACTATTCCCCAACTATGAATTGCCATTCTAAATGTAAAAGTGTTCACTTTGTCAACACAGTAGTGAAGCCCTGCCATTCTTTCCAGCAATATCAACATGTCGGAATAGACTCAGTGGTTTTAATCATGATAAAATTTCAAGAGACTATACCCTTCTTCAGATATTCAAAATTAAGCAGCAGAATGAAAATATCTCATGTAATTTCCAACTGTTATCAGGAAAGCTGGCTGTTAGAGGGATGAAAAAGTAGCTTTTCATTATGGAACAGAGAACCAGAGATGCACAAAGGACGGATGTAAGAATGAAAGATCTGATGCTAGTTATTAAAAAAAGAACAGAGGACAGAAGCAATGAAAATTAACATGACTAGGAGTCATTGAAAGATTTTATGCTTGTAAAGGAGGTTAAAATACCTCTACAACAAGCAGCAGAGGATTACTAGAAAGGGAATTAATCACCTGCATTTCAGAACACGGTAAAGAGGATGTGCCATACACAGCATAGAATTCACATAGATCAAGGAAGATAAAAAGGAAATAAAGCAAAAGCACTTCACTCAATGAACAATATCTATTCTGTATACCCTAAGGCAAGATTCTCTGGAAAACATAGTGTCATCATGTAATTAAAGATTGTATCACCAACTGCACACACAGCACGGCCGTGTGGAGGTTACCTGCCTCATCTTAAATCAGAGCTCTTGGATCATCTTAATGGCTGCTGCAAAGAGGGTAAACACATGCAAATAATCCAGATGGATGCTGAATGTCATCTTTACTGCTGGGTAATCAGAGATCATAAATACATAGGACATGCTAACACAGGATGCTATTTCTCAAAATCTGAAAGGAGGAATAAATTTTAGTATTTTCCTTAAGGTACAGCAACAAGCTTCTGCCACCTTTTTAGTGCACATAACAGACATGAAATAAACTTCATAGAAAACAGCTACAGCAACAAGATATTGCACTTCTCACAAGAAGCTATTAATGCTCCCTTCCATGCACCAAGAGGAATTAATCATCTCTTCTGCAAGTAGAAGGCATGTCTTTGTTTGGTGTCCAATTAATTTGTTATACATCAAATTTCAAATACTGTTTTTTCATTCAAATGTATTACTTATGACAACCTCACTAATGGTATTTCTCACTAAGTATATAGCATCTATTTTATTTTAAAATCTATTCAACAAAAATGGCTTCTAGTTTTTAACCAGAGAAGATGACCACATGATTTTTTTTTTAATATAAACAAAATAGTCAATACTTATTCTTGCATGAAATTTAACTGTAGGATAATGTCATGCCTTCCTAAAGGGAATGGTCTCTGTTACAACAAGCTCAAAAAATACTTTTTGCCTTTAAATTCTGTTTTGAGTGCCACAAAAAGAAAGCAGAAATTCACACACAGCACCATGGAATGAACATTTCCTTACAGAAACAATTTTCACAAAAGTTCAGTAAGAGAAGTATTGTTTATAAAAGAATATTCTTTTAACACAAGAACAAACTGTACAAAATTAGCATCTATTCTAAACTACAAAGAGAGAAAAAATATACTTACTTAAATACAGCAAACATCTGCCCACTAGAAAACAACTTATTGCAAAAAAGCTGAATAAACAAAGTGCTATGGTGACAATTAAAGTCTCTTTATAGTAAATATGATTAAGTAGAGGATAATGTTTGTCCAGTAGACAAGAGCACAACACCTTGGGTATTTCTTTTCATCAAGCAACACATTGTTAAAATGAGAAAGGGAGCCTTTCTTTACCAGCAAAAGTAGTTTCTGTTTCATTTGGGAGACCTTACAGAAACAAAAGCTAGTGGCATGATCAGGCTTTCCAGCTGGAATCAGTTTGCCTCACATTTAAGAGTGTTTTACTTAAACACAATGACATATGGAATCTTCTCCAAAAGACACTGAAGTGGAATGTCAATTATAATGCAATTAACACTGAAAATACATGTTTTACTGCTGCAAAATGTTAAAAGAAGGCAGCCCATAATAAGCAACTGACACATCGAATGTGGATTTTTTCAAAAATGTCTTTAACCATGGTGCTAGAACAGGATTTAAGCTCATGCAGTGTAAACAGCATGAAACAATGAGGAAACAAGGCTTTTGCTTTCCTCTCCTGGCAACAGGATTATGAATGTATTTTATCTTGTGCCTTAGATCATTGAATTAATTCCAAGAAAATAATCTTAATTTCATCTGTACAGAAAATATTCCAGTTCTAGAAAAAGAAAATTAAATGCTGAAATCACACCTGGAGTTCAAATTAAAATACTGACTAACAGTTCAGCATCACAGTATGTTATACTCCATAATATTTTTTAAGAAATGGTCATGAATAATTCAAGTCTCTGTTTTAGCCCTTCCATGTTCTCAAAGCTGGTGTCAGACAGAATAAATAATAATACAAATAACTCCACTTAGTACAAGCTAGTTTGTCTAAAGAAAAATCCTAATGTTATTGGACTTATCATGAATACCTCGGCCTGTTTCTATGAAGAAAACTTGCATGTGTGTCCTGTGCTGGACGACTTTGTCTGTCCTCCAGGTATGCCCAGAGGGCAATGTAGGCTATAATGACCCATCTGTTCACTGCTGGCAAGTGGCAAACTTCTAATGAAGACAGATGTGGGTCACCCTGTACAAGAAGGCTGCAGGGTGCTAATGAATCCACCTAATGGTCACTACCTGCCTCTGCTGACTGATGGATGAGCAAAAGGGTTAAGCTTCAAAAGCACAGACAAGTATTTCAGGTAATCATTAGTCTTACTAGGATATCTCTGTCACACTGCTTAACACACACACACTTACTTTAATGTTGTCTTCTCCCATTAAAAAAAAAAAAAAACTTTTATTATTTTACTTCAGACAGCATGAAATAACCTGAAAGCTCAGCAGAGGATCTCATGAAAAACTCACTGCTGTTATTACCCAGAGAAATAAAAGTTTCCAATATTCATAGGAATTTACAAACATGACCTCAGACACTAACAGTAAAGCCAAAATCCTTAAAGGAAATAGCTACTCGTTGCAAAACCCTACAGCTATTCATCCTTTCTAAACACTACAGTCTGACAGTGGTATATGGAAGAACTTACAGGGAACTCTATTCACTCAGACCTCAAGTTAATGGATTTTTTTTATTTTTTTACTAACAGCTACTACAGAAGCAAGTGAGGATTTGACTCATTCTGTCGATTTCTACACGAAGGTGATGGCACCACAAAAGCCAGATACTTGTGACAAAACATTGCTGGAGATCCAACCATTCATCAGTTCAAGCAGTGAGCAAATGTCAGGAAGAATTATGATAAGGAAACTCCAGAGAGTGAAGTTCCCTAGAGATAAAGGGAAGGTAGGGGAGGGACAAAAACCCACAACCAAAACAAACAAAAAAATACACACCACACCAAAACCAGCCTGTCGTGAAAAATGTTATGACTTTGAGCTAGTGTGGGGTGAAACCTGCAGAGCATATTGCCATCTGCCAGGATTCACCAGGATTTTGTTAATAACCAGCCACAACAAAGCAAAATCACAGCACTACCCAGACGTACAGAGATGTAATAAAATGATTAATAAAGCTAAAACCAGAAGGAAATACTTTTATGCAAGAGCTTTTGAGGAGAAGTGACTCTCTTGCTTTCAGAATCAATTAATTTCTATTCAAAACACAACACAAGAGTCTACCCATTTAATTTTGGATGTAACTCTACTAACAGTAGGTAGGAAGTACAAATTTACCAAGGGCTGCAAATGATCCATTGGGAAAGATTTCTTAGCAGCTATACCAGGTATTGATATATTAAAATACAATCCCATTGTAATATTAAACCAATAACACATTGCATAAATAGCTGGTCTTATAAAAAGGCAGAAGACATCCTTCCTAGAAAACATTTTATTCCTTGCCATGCTCATCTGTTGAATAATCTCTAATACACCCGTTAACCTCATTAAACACCCCCACTCTTAACTGTGAATTGAACATCAAGATACCAGCACTTGCATTTCACACAGCTCACATTCTTAAGTGGAGGAAAATTCTGGCATTTTAGGAAAAAAAAAAGTAGTTGAGAAGTAAAGAGTGGTTACATCCTTATTCTAGGCTAAAAATAAAAGAGAAGTTATGACTTGATAGGACTCATGTAATGCTTATCTAGGTTAAAACCTAGTAGAAATCCTAAAAGTTTTGATAAAGAAAAGCTAACACTGAACAACATTTAACTCCCAGAATAAATACAAAACCCAGCCATTTCAGGTTTTTAACAGAATTGGACATAGCTGTAAATCTGGTCTATGTGTTGAGCTTGTTTTTGCATCCATAAAAAACTAATGAGCTGGTGACACTCAAAAACTTACCTTGCATATAAACAATGATTTCTAGTAAATATAAGGAAATTTATGCCTACTCTGAGGGTATAAATTACAGTTTTGCCTAGTATATGCTAAGAGTGACTCCAGTGTAAGTTGCCTTTTCAAACAGATTTAAATTCACAGATGATTTACCGTTGTACCCAGAAGATAAATGATTAAGCAACCTCAGAATTTTGCCTGAGGCAACAGAAACTCTTCAAGATCCAGTAACTCCAATATACATGAATCTGAGGATTTTATTCTGCAAGAATCTTCTAATGTTACATACAAGATAAAACTAACCATATATGATGAATTCATTTATGACAGGTGATTTCACTAAAAGGAGTCAGGTAAGGGAGGAAAAAAAAAAAAACCACCAAAACAAAAGAAACCTCAGGAGCAAGGGGCATCAAACATAAGTGAAGTATTCCAAAAACAGCAATTTTGTATTCATGGGATTAGTCACAATTTCACTGGCAAACAAAAGCTACCACAGTCTAGAAAAATGCCCTTTAACATTTAAAAAAAAAGAAAACCAAGTGTTCATATCATCATAATAACATGTGCACAGAATATTCTGAAGAGAACTGCTATGTTTGTCACTTGGTTCTCTTGCCATATGATGGGGACCTGTAATTTATTAGTGAGAAAAACTTGTTATTCCAGTTAAATCTGGTTGTTTGGCACACATTGACCTGTGTTCTATTTTTCTCTATTATATCCACTTTCCCTTAAATGTATCATTACAATTGACAAAGTACACAATAGCTTTAAAATTTTGCAGTACACACAGAGAAGACATTCCTACATGGTTGAAACAACTAAACTGACAAGTTTTCGTTTTATCTCACTTGCCTTTTCTCGAAGAATAAAAGAATCTATTCTAAATCCTTTCAGAAATTTGAATCTAAAATACAATCCAGCCAAAATCTTCAATGAGAAAGGAAGTTGATTTAATTTACAAGTCTTCAGTAAGAACTCTTCCAAAAGGCTCAAGAATCTGTGCTAGGCCAAAGCTTTTATTTTCTAACCTTGATTATAGATGGATGGAGAAATCACATTATTAATTTCTGCTTCATTTCAGAAAAATTTTATATAAGTGAAGATTACTAGCAGTAAGATTATTACTAATAACTCCCTCTTTATTCTTTACAGTAATGAATACAGCTCACTCACTTTTTTCTGTCTAGGAACCTTCTCTAAGTGTCTCATTACTCTCATAACTTTCTTCTAAACTGGCTCTGATTGGCCTCCACATTTTATACTTGAAATATAGTGACACCATACTGCAGGTAAATACTTGCCCTTTGTAGCACAGCTCACAAGAATTATTCCTCATCCATTGCAGGCCAAACTTCTTTGTACACATCAGCATCTGGCCATTTTCCCTTTTTCACTACAATGACAATTTTTACACACATCCAGCCTAAAAATTGTTTTTCCTTGGTATCGTTCAAAGTATTTGGAACAAAGCTACCATTAAAGACATCTCTATAATGGAAGAAATGAGAAACTGGCAGCACTTCTCCAAGATGTACACATTTTTCTTTTTACTCGATCAGCAGCACTACCAACTGAAGTCTGGGTCTCCAGTCCTTTCTCTGACATTATTCAAGAAAATATTACTTACTTTGCTTTTGCTCGGTCAAAATTATTACAAGAAGTGTCTTCGAAAGCTTAATTTCTTTAAGGCAAAGTATCATACTGATACTATTATAAATGAAAAAAGAACCCAGTTCTATGAACTTTTCACCACAAAATGGGATGGTATTACATTTTTAAGTGTTTCCAGGTGAATGCTTCACAGTTTTAGTTCAACTCCTCTTTTTTCTGAGACAGTATAACCCCCTTGCCTTCCTTCCTACTTCTTAGTAGGGAAACAGCCTACACATGCTTCTTAATTTATAAGCCATTTCATTAGTTCCAGGTTGATAGTACTTTATATTAAGCACATATTTCACAATGCAAAAAATTGTCTAAAAATACACTAGGATCAACAAACTGTCTACAGACTGATTGAAGTCCTCACAAAAAACATGTACATAACTTCCTCATTGCATAATGAATACTTTCTTGTTATGCAAAGGAATCAATTATACCTCATAAAATGCCAACATCAGTTGTCTACTAAAGTTTGATTTAGATTCTGTATGTATAAATATATATATATATAAATAAATATATATTTATTTTGCCAAACTCTACATGGAAATTCTCTAGCATGGCAAGGTTGGATGCCTCTGTTCTCTCCACTCTTTATATAGCTTTATATACTTTTAAAACTGCAAAATATACTAACGTGCATGCATAAAGCATTCCTTAAAAATTCAAAATATTTTCACTTTAAAAAGTGGGGGGGTTTGTATTGTAGATATTAGAGAAAGTATCTGTTGCCTGCTCTTTTTAAATACATCTGCTTTTCAGGATGTTATTGTGAGCACAGAGAGCTAGACAAAGTAAAATTGAATGGACAGAAGTCACCGTAAAGTGTTCTTTAGTTTGTGTTTGCCTGATTTTATTATTCTTTCACTTTAAATATAAGAAAAATGAAATTTTCAAGTCCTTCCACAGTTTGAGAGAGTTTTTTTTCCCAGCACTTCCAGCAGGACTGTTGTACCTCCCCAACTGTACTACTCTATTTTTCACCTGCTTTATGTAAAAGGTACAGTTTCTTATAAAATTTTATCTTTTTCCCCCCATCAAGAAACCTTCAGGAGTAGGGAAGCAGAGGGAGAGAAGCAGTTCATAGTGAAAAAAAGTTATCATGCAAATTTATAGCTGGCAGAAATCACATTCTAAAATCAGAGAAATCCTGTAAACTGCACTGCCTCCTTTTGTTTTTTACTCATTAAGATACTTTTAGAAATTTATTCATCAAAAAAAGGGGGGGAATCTTATACATATTATATTAAAAAAAAAAAAAAAAAACAAACCACACATAGCACCTAAAACTCATTATACAGACACTACAGCAAAACTAAACACTGCAACCTCTGGAAATCCTAATTCAAGCCCAGTTTAAAGAAAAAAAGCAAATCCAAATATTTTAAGACATCAAAACCTCAGTGAGGTAATTTAGGAAATCCTTGTCTTGTCCAGACAGGACACTATGACAAATAGACAGTTAGAACTGCACATTTAAATATTTGTAAATCTAAATGAGAATGAACGGATGATTAACAACACTGCAACTTGCAGCCTGGTCTTTAGAGGAAAAAAATGGATATGCTTTCAGGTTCAGCAGTCACTTCATCTTTTCTTGATAATTTTTAACCTATTAGTCACTCTTAACCAAATTTGACTAAGAACTTGCTGACTTGTTGACATTAAATTAAAGTTTTGAGAAAAGAAGGACTGTGAAAAGATATTGCTCTGATTAATGGGCTGCACTGTAAGCTCAAGTCTTAGCATAAATCTGTGGATCTGCAGCAAAGTGCTACAAATGCCTTTAGAATACAAAAAGCCTACATTAGCATGCAATCTTTCCTGGGCACCAGCAAATCCAATCCCAAAGCTCAGGGTTACGTTTGGTTCCAAGAACGACTTTTCCAGCTCCTGCATTCAATCCCAGAGCATTTGTCTGACTTCCCATGGCTATTTCCCACACACCCATTTGAGCTGTGGGTCTCATTCCAGCTGAGGACAAAAAGCTGGTTGTCACCTGGTCAGCTGTGCTTTCCATACCATGAAGAAGTGAGATCTCCAAGATAATTACAACCCACTGTTCATCAGCTTCAATTACTGGGATGTACTCCTGGTTTTAATTCTCACTTAAGAATGTCTTTTCCTCATAACGTTTTTTATAATACATTTTTATGCCTTAGCACGTAGCAGAAACCTGAAAAGAATATTGTAATCAGACATCTTGTGTAATTTGAAAACATGAGGCAGCTTTTATTCATCAATTCTTTATTGAACTTTAAAGCAAGATAAGGAAAAAGAAACCACATTCTCTTCCTCTGCTAACATGCAGTAACAGACACCTCATTTTTTATCAGTTCCTGCCTACAAAGACCAGTTTTCCCCTTCCTCCCAAATCTACTTTTCTGCTTTGCTTCTTCCTTAGTAAGAGGAGCTCTAGGCTATCTCATCTCTCTGGTTATCCCTTTACATCATTCCTTGTTTTCCTCTCATGTCACAGGCAGATTTACACACCCAAGGAAGACTGAACTACTTTACTAGGAGGTTAAAGAATGGAGCATAAAAGAGTCGAGAAGGTAAAATCTTACACTTAATCCCTTAAAGCCTTTAGCATGGCACACACCTGATCAATGCCAAGAGAACAGCTGCCTCCCACCAGTGCTGTTCCCCCATCTACATCACTGTTCAGTCCTTCAGTCTCTTTTCTTAGTGAGACAAGGTGGTAAATTCCCCATTAATCATCATCTGAGAATATTCCAAATAAGAAACCAGGTTTCCCAGTGTATATTTGAAAGACATCCTTGTTATTTCAAGAGATCTCAGACAGGTTTTGCAAGTCTATGCCATATTAATACTTTCAGGATTCTCTGTATGGCAGGCAATATAACAATCTGAGTTATATTAGCCTTCAGTTGCAAGGTTTGTGTGCCAGAAATAGTGATCTTTCCTCAGTTTTGCATCCACATAAACAGGTTTTCAAAATTCACAAGTCTCACAGGTAAAGTTAATTGAATTTTAAGGAAATTAATTTTAGGCATGTGAAAAGTTATTTGCAGGTTTTTCTCAAAACCATCAGCATTTCTGTCCTTTGCACCAGTAATACCTGTTACTTGTTTAATGAAACCCTGTTGGGTTACTTTAGTGCTCAACTTCCAAAAACAATGCTTGGTGCTCTATCACTTCTCACTGTAAACTGATAGTATTTGTCCAATATACAGATAACTTAGAACTCTTTACAGTCACACTAGGTGAAAGTAGAAACACTAAGAGTGTACAATGACAAGAAGTTTTACACCTAAAACACATTTGCTAGAGATGTGAAAAACTCAGTCAAAACAGAAAATACAGGTGAATGTAATGAAGTATTGATTTTTTAAAAATTTTTCTAACAGCAATCTCTAAAAATATCAATATATAAAGAAAATTTTATAATAAAGTATTTTTACATAAGAAAAAGAGTATAGAGAAGCTAAAGCAGTTGCCTGTAGCTAAAGTCTTCTCACTGCATGCATGCCTAAAGGTGCCAAAATTCTGGCAAGCAAGGTAATCACTCTCAAATATTTCATTTGTTCAGTTTAAAACAAAGCAAAACAACAGCACAGGCAATTCATTCCAAATATATTTTTCATGTATATTTATCAAATCTTGATGAATTTTGAAAGGAGTCATGAGTCATTTGATTACGATTTTGATATATTCCAAAAATGTGTGAAGATGCAGAATCACACAGTGGGTGAGGCTGGAAGGGACCACAGTGGGTGGGTGAGGTTGGGTCACCTGGTCCAACCTCCCTGCCCAAGCAGGATCATCCCAGAGCACACTGCACAGGATGGCATCCAGACAGTTCCTGGATATCCTGAAGACTTCACAAGCCCTCTGTACAATGTGTTCCAGCCTCACCCTTTCTAAATACAAAAGCTTATGCTGTTAAATTATTTCACAGGACTTACACCAAGGTAGGGAAGGATGGCAGGGGAGACGCTTACAGATTTTCATTCTTAACTAGTTGGAGGATTTTTTCATTTTCAATATAAATTTCAGGGCTTTTTTCATCCTCTTATAAAACCCTTACACCTGGAATCTATGTATAAATTAGTTTTCAGAGAGTAGGAAAAGCTGAAGTGCCATTGCCTCCTTTTCTTCCTGTGATTCTATTACTGTGGGATGAAGAGGTCATATTTTTTCTTGCCTCATTTTTTCTTGCTGTTGACTTTTTCATAATGCAGTTAGCTTCCCTTTAGAAAGTTAAAGGGAAGATTTATGGGTCTTCATTTTTAAATGCTTATCTAAATACGTTTAGTGGAAGCCTATTCTATTACAAACAGCTGCTCTTTGCAATAACTAATGAAAGCCAAGATTACTCTCTAAAGGGAGGGGCCCCACAATATTGTTGTACAATTATGTAGTAAACCCAAAGAAGCAACAGAAGCTTGTTCCAAAAATGGCAAAATCACATAGTTATTATCACAAGATGATTCTAACAACCACTCAGTGGAGAAAAATAAAGCTTAAAGAAAAGAAAGCATACCATTTTTCAGCTGGTGCCCCAACACATGTCAAACAAAGCTTTGAGTTATGATTCTCTAACTTTAACTATGAGATTTAGCACTGTAATTAGCTAAAACAGGTCTAGCTACATCACAAATTTTTAAAACTCTCTTGGTAGAAGCAATTCTCTAGAGAGCCTTTCTATTACCAATTTCAGGAAAAAAATCTTCAAAGGAAATCATTTTAAGTCCTCAAGTAGTTTTTACGACCACTTCAAATGATATTCAGATAAATCTGGCCAAGACACTGGAAAGGATTTAAGCTATGACAGATGCTTGCACAGCAAATGAAAACCAACCAGCAATATCTGAAGACCAGATAATGCAAACTGAAGTCTATTTTTAAAATTTCTCTTTCCAACTTCTAACAAATATCAAGCTGCAGCCTGAAAACTTATCCCAAATCAGCTGCTTGGTTAAATACACAGACATAAGTAATCTTTCTTCTTAATTTTATTCCAAAATTCCATAGATCCAGGCCTCTGAAATACATGTAGAAGCTGCTCAGGCATGACTATCAACCTTTAATTAACACTACATTTTTTAAAAGCACCAACTAGGTGTAAGACCCTATCAAAAGAATTGACAATTTAGGCATTGAAGGTCGGAATCACACAAGTGAAATCCAACAATCTTTGGGATTTATGCCAAAATGCCATTTATAGTAAATACAGGAGCATTGCTTACCTGCAAACACAACCAACACCAGGCAGCATATTGAGCATTGTGCTGCTTAAACCAACCATCAGTCACTGAATGAGATTCTAAAATCTTATTTGTCCCAAATTTTCACACTAACTCCCCTTTTAGTCAGAGAATAGGATGAACAATCTGAAACTGGAAGTCTCTCTCTGTCATTGCTGCTTTTAAAAGAAATTTGAGCTGGTCATTTATGCTTGTAAGGCACACAGAGGAGGAAGCAATGGTCATACACACATTTTCTAGTTTCTTAATGACCACTCATACAGCAGTGGAAATATATAGTCTGGAGTACCCTAATGAGCACCTCTACAGGAAGTTACAGACATAAATGAGATGCCTTCCTCTTAACACAAGGCAATAAGCTCAATGAGGAAAAATACTTCCTTACATCCTATTTAGCAATGACCCATTTGGCAGTCAAGAGAAAGGGCTAAATTAAGGATTAGTTAAATGAGGATTAATTTTACTATTTGCCTTCCCCGCTTCTCTCAGGATCTTAAATTCCACCATCATTTTGACCTTCATATCCCTTAAGAATCTGTCCTTTTTCATCAGCAACAAGCCCAGCAGGGCATCCCTCCCAGCTCTGACTCACCCAGGGATCTGTTGGACTCTGTCCTACCGGGCTCAGTGGCCAAGGGGCTCAGGAGAGCTGATTGATATTCAGGAGCACTCTCCTCAGCACATTCTAATGTGCAAAAAGGCTATCAAGTGTGGCAGAAGACCAACCCAGATGAGTCAAGAGCTCAAGTAAGTTGCTGAAAGATCATATTTTTTACAAGCCATCAAGTATAAGGTAAATTGGCTTTCAGTAAAGGAAACCTTTAAAAATGTGTTCACTGCTCTGAAACCACAGCAAAATTAATAACTGTAAGGATTAGATTTCCAGTGAAGTAAGGAGAAATGTCTCCACATATGAAAAGAAAGTCTTCATGAAGTATAAGAGCTCAGGAATAGAAAATGAGCCTGACTGCTGCAAACCAAAAGGCTGAAAAGCAAAAGACAATCAATATATATTATTACAATGCTAATAAATAATAAAACAAAAAAACAAAAACAGAACAAAAAAACAAAAACAAATTAATTCTAAAGAATAAATACCTAATTTTTAAATAAACAGATTAAAAAAATACCCTGGCTGATTGTTATTTATCAAGTTATACAACATTGTTCAGACCTAGCCCATCTTGAGGTTAAAACTCACACGTTCTTCCAGTTAAATTATGGAAATACATCCCTTATATTTCAGGGCAGAATAAGTAACAGAGAGGAAAAGGAAGGAAAAACTTAACTTGTCAAAGAATTTTGCAGTTTCTCAGCCATGTTTGTGCCCTATCTACAAAACACAGCTAAAATTATAATGGCTGCCAGCCAAAAATTATTGCATAAATATCACTTAGATGTTTGCAGTGAATTTTATTCATAGACCTGTTTGTTAGGGCATTTCTTTGCTAGTTATACTACAATTACAATTCCCTTCTGAAGGTCTTCAAGCAGGTTTTCCCCCAATTTTCTCACTCACACATCTCCACCCTCAACCTACCCCCAGTCTCAGCATTCTCTGCAAACAAACAGCAATTGCTAAGCTAATAATTCTCTAATACTAACAAGTTTATTTCACTAACAGCATTATGATGGGTAACGCTGAAACCACAAACAGTAACTCCAGTTATTAACTAAGAGAGTTTTGAGATTTACAACTACAGTGGCTCTCCAGCAGGGAAGTAGCTTGTGATTCCAGACAGCATGTTTCACTTTAGAAACAAAGCTTTTTAAAAAATGCTGTCTTATTTAATCAAATTAGATTTGTCACTTTAATTCTTATTCAGAGCTGCTTCTTCAGTCATACACATTGAGCAGAGCACAGATCTCTCCCACAGATGCAGTGGTCATGGCAAAGTCAGTACTGACAATAACTCAGCTTCAAACCATATGGATCAGAATGCATAAAGATGGCAAGAGTGGCAAAATTCAGGTTGTCCACCTCAAGCAGTCAGACCTCAGCACTGCAAACCGGCTCAATGGACCACTCATTTTCCAATTACACTTTCTGCACACATCTGCATTGTGGCATTTCCAGCTGTCAAACACATCCAGCTGTGGTCCATTCAACACATGTTATGGAAGCTGGAGCTGCAGAAACAATTCCTTTTAGTGTGAGGTATAAGAAATTTACAAATTTTATGTTCATGTAGTGTCATTTTGTTCTCTTATGTGCTTGTATCATACTTTCCCCTCCCCGGGTTGGAGCCTAAATTTCTGTTTTCCACACTGATGCTACATTTAATAGTAGTCATAGGTTGGCAATAGCAGAAAAAAAAATGCACTAAGCTGGACAGAACACATCTACCTTGAACTCATCACAAAGATCTGTACAAATATTTCCCTTCCCTTCATTACAAGCTTTTCAGCTCCATGCTCAACTCTACAGACACATTCGAAATTCAGTGGCTTGTAGACAGAGTGTGTCTTTAAACCTCAGAAAACAAGTTCAGCAAATACAAAATATCTCTAAAATCTCACTTATTAATTCTAAATCCATCAAAAATTATTCACAGCAAGTTTTAGGTGATTTCTAACAAATCTGATTCATTGATTACAGAGAGTACATTCTCAGTTACATGCTGGGAATAAGAGTGGCTATCAAAGAATATAATTTTTCTAGTATTTGGGGAGGAAATACCCAAAAACACTTTGCTACCAGTAACAGAACATGCACCCAGGATCAGCATGCACATTTTTATAATTCAACCCTTTTAGCATTGAAGTCAGTCCCATTTCAGAAAAACAACTCAGTCATATTTTTCCTTCATTATTCAGGATGTTGAAAATAACAGTTAGCATCATCCTCAGTTTAGATTCCTTTTTTATAGATATGTAGCATCTCTTTTTCAAGTGTATGCATTCTCAAAACCTCACAATAACAAAAAAAAACCCCACAGGCTTACATATTTCTTTCTAAACACATCATCTTTTCATTGTAAGAAAGAAAAAAAGGAGAGAAAAAGAAAGAAAACTAAAAATAATTTCCTTGCTTATACAATTCCTCCTCCTTCCCCATTTAGAGACATTTAAGATGATCATTATTACAAAGGAAACATGAGAGCTAAACTGAATTTCCAGAGCAAAAGGGTGACAGCACCATCAAGTGGTTCTGTAAGGCACTATTTATTACTGGTTTAATGCATGGTAAAACAAAACATATCATTGTTCAGCTATGTACAAAATGTTCTTTTTAAAACTAGTTTTAATTGTGACAGCTTAGAAACATAATTTTTTTTTAAGTCTACAATAAGGATAAGCATATTGAATTTTTTACATGGTTAATTCTGTGGAATTACCTACATTTGATTACACTACTAATGAAGGAAGGGCACAATATTATTATTATTAATGGAACAGAACCTTTCTCACGGCAGGAAAAGTCCTGTACATTGTTACCACACTGGTGGGGGCCTCCAAGGGTTGGAGGGCCCTGATCTCCAGCACCTCCTCTATAGCCAGGGAGAGTGTTGGGCAGAGAGCAGCCTCTCATCAGTTAGACCTCATTGCTCTGGCAGCTAAAAATGTGAAATGAACACCAACCTGAATCCCACCCAGAGGGGCACCAGCTCTGAAAAAAAAGAGAAGCCATTTGTGCATCCAAAGGAATGAGATGAAATTACTAACAATAAACTGTAAAAATACACAGTCTTGCTATGGAGATTAAAGCATGCAGATTTCATTTAGTATGAGATTTGTCTCAATACCCACTAAATCTGTACTTCCTGCTCCTCTCTTCTGGGGACAGCACTTGAAAAGTAAATTAACTTTACATAGAATAAGAGTAGCACATCTAGAAACATATCTTAAATATACTGAATATTTCTAATACCATACTATTTGTTTCCATAATAATAAAAAGTATGTACTTCCACAAGGTATAGAGCTTTCTATGTTTTGCAAATCTGATTTTTTTTTAAATAAGAAAAAAATCCCACAATAATTCTCTCATTGCACACAAAAGCTGCTTTTTTGTATATGTATGTACCTTATTACAGAGCAGTAAACCTTACATGACTGAAAATAGAATTGGAAATTATGAGCAATTTCAAATATCACAGATGACTGCACTGAAGGATGAGGATTTTTCTGAGTAAAAACTGAAATGCTGAACATCAGAAATCATGTCTGCTTTTTAAACACTAGTCACACTATGCATTCTTAAGGAAATTTATTTATTTGAATCCCCCACTAATTCAAATGAGCATGTTTCCAAATAAAACACTGTGAAAGAAAACCTTGCCATGTAAATATGTCATCCAGTCAGGTGACAGGTATTTCTAGCCATATTCCAACATCTGCAGAAGAATGCTCAGCACATTCTCACNGCCATGTAAATATGTCATCCAGTCGGGTGACAGGTATTTCTAGTAGAAGAATGCTCAGCATATTCTCATTCTACATTTACTCTACTCACTGTATAATTGAAAAAATATTTAAAGGGCATTTTTAACAGAAAGAGATCATCATCATCTGTATACTTAAGTTAGTGTGTATAATTGAGTGACTTAAACCGAAATCTGTTCTTGCAAAAAATAAGGAAGTATATATATATATATATACACATATATATATACACTCTATTGTTTAACACTTAACCATTCTAAAGATCCTAGACACCTCACAACCTCTAGACTGAACAGCCCAAAGCCTCTATGATATTTTATTAGGCATGATGCAGAAACTGAGAGCAGCTTCAGAGTTAAGAAAGAAACAGCTTCCAGCAATTAGATCATATGATTTCTCAGTTACAGTTTTGCACATTATGATGACTCCATTAAAGTAAAATTTTATGGTGTAGTAACTCAACTCTTGAAAGTAAAACAAAAAGAGTATAACACTAAAAGAGTGTATTGAGGTAAGATGGCAGTTTGATCACTTCTTTTTAAATGGCACACAGTAAATCATACTTTTGCATATGCAATAATGCAATAATATTCTTAACAAATAAAACATCATCTAATTTAAATGCATCAAAGCAGAACATAGAGTATTTTTAAAGAAATTACATCAACTTCTTTCTAAATCCATTAAGGTTCTTCTTCCCCCCCCCACCAAAGACAGATATGATGTGATATGAAAATATGAACTAATGATAGTTCCCTGCAAATAATGTTCATGAATACCAATTCATGGTAAAGTGATTATGTATGCATCTGGATTAAGAGAACATGCAATATCAGCTTCCAAAAGGACAACCATGACAAAATCCAGGAAATTGGTAAGTTCAGTGATACTTTTAGTGACAAAACAGTTAATTAGTGCACTCATTTGTGCAAAATTCTGTTTGATCTAAAATGCTCAAGATAGTCCACTGTAAATCCCTTCTAAAGGCACACATATTACTTAATTTTAACTATGGTGTTCTAAGCATTTCTAAACCATATAAATGTAATTTTATTATTCTCCTTTATATTGAATTGCCAAGCATTCATAAAGAATATCTTACTCTGTTCAGTGACACCAGCAGTGAAACACCAGTGATGATACTACGTTGATACAGTACTAGTGATGTTACTACTACTACAATGGTAACACAGTGAAATAAATTTTACCAGGATAAAGTGTAACTTCTGAAACAGTGAAATTCAGTATCTGAATATCTGTAAGTTTAGTTATATAAGTAAGTTATGGCCAACAGAAATGTGACAGTAATAAATTGCATTTCTAGTTATTAAAACTACTCAGTTTTAAAGATGGCTCAGCTCAGTACACTTTTGTAAACTCAAAAACAATAGAAGTGTTGTTTTATATAGACACATCTTTAAAATCTTCAGTAAAAAAATCTATAAATTGTCTATTACTTAACTTACTAACCTGTACATTACTCAGGTAAAGTATCCTATCTGTAATGGAATTAAAAATCTTTCTAAAAAATACCGACACAGACTGAATATATTGAAGAATATATTGATGCACTTTTAATAACTGTAAATCATCCAGGTATTTATGCCAAGAAGCGTTGACAATACCAACTTCAAGGTCATTGTCAACTTGGTAAGTCATTAGCAAATAAAATATGGTTTAATTGGAGCAAACTCAGCAAGGAGCTGCATTATTTTAAGTGAGCCCTGCAATATAACTTGAAGAAGAATTACTAATCGCCACTCCCGTTGACAATGAAATGGATTAAGAAGGTGCTTTGTAACTTTTTTCTCTGACTTCCCCGTAATTAAATATGGAAATAGATTCTGTGAAGAATTAGAAGTCTCAGAGTGCATTAATTCAGGCACTAATGGACTGCCTTGCAGTGTTACAGCACACAGGTAGTTCCCAGCATGTTGCCAGCATTAGCCCATGAATCAGTGTCAGACTCCAGCAGCACCTTTTAGCTCCACTACCCAGCCTTGTAAAGTAGATTTAGGCTGATTACACATGCTGTTTTAAAAGGATGCATTTTTCACATTCTCAAATACTACCCACAACTTTAAGTTTATTGATGGAACAGCTGGAGTAAGAGATCCCATTGCCTGAAGACGTGTGCAGATGTGTTACCAACATACAGTGCTTACATAGCCTTTACAGCCACCTCAATAACCTCCAGCATAACAATTGTCGCTCGTTTGGGTTTTAATACTTCTTTTTATAAAACACCAGTCAAAATAACCTCATTTGCATGTTGTTCATCTGTCCCAGCACACTGTATCACAAACTCCCCAACACAATCATGCCATCGAGGGCTGTAACACTCAAACCAAGGCAGTGCCTCTCAGCACAGAGCTCTTAATGCTGCTGCTTTGTTCACATGCTCCATTTTCTCACATCATGCCACAGAACTATTCACTCTCTCCAGCTCTTCTTCCAGACCATGTTTTATGGGCAAGCCCTAGATCTGCAGAGCTCCCTGGTCCCAGCCTGACACATCAGTCCTTCACATTTTCAAACAACTGCCAATCTTATCGAAGTACAGTAATATTCCCATTAGAGCATGTGAAAATGAATGGCTGTTTTCCTGGGGTTCTTTTTAAACTAATTCTGTGATGGAGTCCATATGTTGTAATGTAAATATTTTACCTATTTAAAAATAGGATTTGGGTTTTTTTTTCCTAAGTAAAGGCTTTGCAGATATTTCTCAGAGGGCCTACCTCAGTGACATAATGCAAAATTTTTGCTCTTCCTTGGCATTGCATGTGGGCACCAATCCACTAAAGCACTTCTGTATGTCCAAAGCTTAAAATATGTAAGCAGTCCTAGTGCAGTCAAATGCAACAGCTAACTATGTATTTAACTATTAACATCTAAGTGCTTTGCTGGACTTAGGCCTACGTTTCTTTGACAGTAAAAATGTGCTTTGGGAATCCATGGCATACCAAAAAATATGTATTCACAGTAAGAAAAAAAGCAGCACCTGGGGGACTCTTAGGTAGATTAGGCTTTGAAGGTGCAATGAAGGAGCTCTGGTATAAAAATAATGTAGATGTAAAATAAAAGTAAGGATTCAACCCAATGTCAAATACCATCACCTCTCCAGGGAGGAGACAGGGCCAAAACAGCTGTTTCAAGTGCTATGAAAACACCTCAAAATAGTTTATGATCCACTTATGAGCTTATTTATTGCATCTGCTTTTCATGTTGTTTCTTGTTGCCCTATTATATTTTAACTGTGAAAATTCTTTAAGTTACTAAAGTTTACTTACTGCTTTTATTTAAGCAAATGTATAAACAAAACAAAAGTATAAAATGGAGTGTTTTGCTTACAAGACAGCACTGTCAGAACCCCAAGAAAACAGAATTAGTTTCAGAGTATTTGAGAGCTCTTTCTCTCCTTCGGATCATCACTTTAACTCTGTGTGTTCTGATACACTTGATGGCTATTATTGCTTATAAACATTTTCATAAGAAGTAGTACCTGAGACCATTCATTCTGCAATGATTTTTAAGAAAAACATGCATCTGCAGCATGTTTTCTGCTGATGATTATAACCTTGCAAACAAGTCTTTGAAAATAATGAAAACTTGTCTAATTCCAAGAGAAACGGGAAGATGACAAGACTCAGGCATGATTAGCTCTACCCACAGTAGAATCAGAAACATATCAAGAAAAATAAAATATTTTATTAAAACCAACAGATACAGAACAGAAGGTTGAATATATGAATAGACTCCAATTAATCATTTAAACATTTTTGCCTTCTACCCCCTTAGTTCTCTTTAAAATAAAATCTTAAATTAGACCGGCATTTCAACCAGAAATCTGACTAAAACAGGGAATGAATATGAAACGTCAAAAAATTTATAAAATACACAAACAGAAACAAAGAACTGAACAAGAAACACAGGCACATCAAAACTATGCTGCAACATTTCTATAACTTATTCATATAAAAGTAGAGTAGTTAGATAAAGGGCAATGACTGCTGAGATAATCTGTAGTAAGGACATTACTTAGAAAAGTAGTGACCCACATTTTGATCTGATTATGAGTCAATTCCATAAGTAGAATAATTAGAGTCTTGAAAGATGACCACCTTTTCCCATGAAGGTGTTCCTTATTCCCCCAGAGAGACAGAAGTAGGGCTCCTCTTTGTCCTCAAAAGTCTTACTAAAAAAAAAAAAAAATTCAAGACATAAATATTGTAGGTAAATTAAAATCCTTAAAAGATTTATTATTTTTTTATCCTTTTATGTAGGCTCACTACCTTAGAAGTAGCCAGACTTTAAAATACCACCATTCTAGAAAATAAATCAACTGAAAGCTGTCCTGGTGAAAGATCAAGATAGCTTACAGTCTCTAGGAACACAGAACTGACAGAAGCTTCCTCCTCTTCTTACAGTTTTTTTCAGCTGCACTGTACCAGTGTTGGGCAATGTTTTCTCTATAACAATAGTAATATTTACAAAATAACTTCCATTCATACAGAACTCTCTGCCAAAGAATTCTGAAATTATTGTACTCACATACAGAAGCAAATACTGCAGTTGTTAGATTTTTAACAGCGATGGAATGGTCAACATTGCTGTTTTAATTCTCATGACAGGCGGTCTTTCAATATCATCAGTTAAATCTAGATTTCAAAACAATTTTGACTAAATTATGCAAAAGAAACACAAATTTGCAATAAAAATTCAGTTGCACATTCTATGAGTTCCATTTACATTTCATATCTCCTTTCCTAAAGGATGAAGCATACAGGTGGCTAAAGTACTACCTGAAAGTGTCCTAATCTAGAGACAGAAAGCTTACTGCAGACTGAAGTTCTCACATTCCCAGTATTCCATTGTTTTAGCCCCGGGGTCAACTGGGTACCACAGAGCCTCTCACCCACTCCCCCACCAGCAGGATTGGGAAGGGAACTGGAAAAGCAGGAACATTCATGGGTTGAGATGAAGACAGTTTAGCAGGGAAAGCAAAATTCAGGCACATGAGCAAAGCAAAACAGAGTTCATTCCCTGCTTCCCATGGGCAGGCAGGTGTTCAGCCATCCCTGAACATCCCAAGGAACAGGGACTCAGGGAGACAAACGCCACCAGCCCAAATGTCCCCAAGCTGCACACACCACGCGGGATGCCACATGGTGTGGGATATCCCTTTGGTCAGTCAGGCTCAGCTCCCCCAGCTGTGCCCCTTCCCAACTTCTTGTGCCCTCCAGGGTCACTCCAGCAGAGTGACAAGTGAGTCAAAAAAGGCCTTGGCATTGTGCAGGCTCTACTCAGCCATAATGGCTGTTTCCCTGATTATATGTTTGATTACTCAAAGACTATTCATTTTGCTTTTTCAGTGTTGAGAAAACATGATGCCTTGTGTATGGGCAACAGCATCTGCAGAAAACACAATTCCTCACAAAAAAAGTGGAATACAGTTGTGACTTTGGTCTCCACGTGGCTCTGCTGCCCCCTAATGCATTTCTTGGAAAATAATTACAGGGGAAGACTAACCAAAAAGAAGGATTTAATAATTCTCTTCTGTATTCTGTTTAATTGTGAACTGTAATTCACTGTATGCAATTACTGCTACTCAAGCATCCCCTTAGCATTTATGACAATCTACAGCTGACATTGCTACTCCAGAATCATCTGTAATAAGGAACAGTGATCAGTAGCTGTTGAGGGCCTTCAAAGGGACCCTTCATCTGTAATTTGAGAAGATGTGACAAAAACACTGAAGAACACGACTTATTGCAGTACTGTAAAAATCTGTCTTACAACAGAATTTGAGAGTTATAACCCAGAGGCTACAGAACATGAATCTGCCATGTCTCAGAATGGTTTTAAAGTAGAACTGCTAATCTGTGAAAGTTCTCATAATATGAGAATATCTTTTTTTTCCGGGGTAGATTTGACTGCAGATTTACAGCATACCAGCTCTAAAAGTGATTGAACAATCTAAAAAATTTAAAACTTTGAAACTTAGCTTTTGCCATGGATTGATATAGACCTGCCAAGTGTTCTATTAGCAGGAGTAGCACAATCAAACCCCAACACCTTTTGAAAAAGACATTAATAAATCACTATCCTGACCTACAATGATACACTTTAACTTAAGATGAAAATATCAAGAATTATGAGGAGATAAAGGTTTTAAACAGGCAACAAATCACTGACAGGTTTTTCATTGTGGTATTGACAACTCTGCAAGCAGATTTCTTTGCAAGATGCTTCAGATTTGGAATTATTTTTGATACCAAAATTTCTAAGCATTACTGTAATGTCTGACACTTTTGAGAATAACAATTACTACAGTATATTAGCATCCTGGAAGCACCCTGAAAACACAATTATCAAAGCTCATTACTTTATAAGTCATTACTTTCCTAAAATAATCAAATTATGAAAAATTTTATTTAAATAACTCAAGAATGTCTATGATTCAACAGGTCTCACATTGTTGAAATTTTACATGAAATGCTAGAACTTCAAGTGTTTTCTGCAACAGCCCTCCTGTAGCTTAGAAAGCACTCCCAAAAGTCACTGCATGACTATTACAGATATGAAACATGAAATCTTTCAGATATTTTCTTTTAATCTAATTACTCCCTTTCTTATGAAGGGATTAAAGAGAGGGAAAAGCCCTCATTAATTAATGAGCTATTTGTTCTTTTTCCATTGCAATTTAAGGCTGAGGAGGATTCGGGAAAAAAGATAAAATCTTCATTGCTCATCATTGTTTTTCATACATTATAACTGATTCTATCATTCCAGAACAAAACTTAATGCAAACAGCTTTTTCACCTTTTCCCACTTGGGAATGTAGATAGCAGTCAGCTTGTCTTAAATGAATGTACAGTAAGAAAATATATGAAATACACAACTATAACATGGGTTTTTCATTGCCACTTAGCTCCATGCTTTAGACAGTCTAATTCTTTCTGTAGTTGCATTGTTCAATGCATTTTGCAGCTGTGGGCACTGATATTACTTCAGAGTCATGCTATGCTCTTGCTCTGTAAGGTTTATCCTACATATTAAAGTTCCAAAAGCTGAATTTACAGTTCTCTTCTTGTGAGAAGAACTTAATTATACATTTAAAATGGGTTCCATTTCTAGTTATAAGCATCACAATTCTTTGAGAGTAATAAGTACTGCCTGAGGCAAACAGCATCCCTGCTCAGCTCCCAATAGCAAGAGACACTGATCCCATACATTTATCTTTGCTACCAGCTAGGGGGGAGAAAGAGTCAAAAAACCTCCATATAATGCTTAGAAGTACTCAAGAAAGCATGGGAAAGATCAGACTTCTGAACCATCCCTAGAGGTACCTAAAAGACCTCTAGATGTGGCACTTAGGGACATGGTTTTGTGGTGCACTTGGCAGTGTGGGGTTAGGGGTTGGACTCAGTAACCTTACAGGTTTTTTCCAACACAAATGGTGCCAGTTTTCCATGAACAGGACTGTAATTGCAGCACTTTGTGGAGCGAGGATGAAGGTGGGACAAGAACTTAAAATGCATCTCTTTCCACAGATCACACAAGAGTCCCATCCTGTTCTGATTTTTTTTCAGCTGACCCCCACTTCACTTTTCCCAGCCAGAATACCCACAGTGTGGCACCAACCTGGAACCTTCGGCCTTGAGACCTCCCCACATTGCCATGAGCAGGTGAGGCTCCAAGGCAGGAGAGAGGAAAACATCACGCAGCAGCCAGAATTCCTGCTTTAGCCACTCTTTCTGATCTTTGATCACATAACTGTGCACCCTTGTGTTCTGAACCTTTCACTGGATAATTCCACAATAGCCCTTGCTTTTTGCATTGCAAAGAAAAAGTAAACGTTGAATAGTCACTTCCATTCATCTGTTCTATGGAACTCAACACTACATAAACTTCCATCTTGGCTGTAACCTTTTCAAGATGAGTAAACCTAATCTATCAAATTAATCCTTAAAGAAGAGTCTTTTCAGATCTGATGTCCATTCATCCCTTGATGTCCTCCTTCGTACATATTTAAATTTTTAAATATGCTTTCAGAACATGGGTAACCAGGACTTCAGCCAACAATGAATCTGCAGGCAAATTATGGCATTTATACAAGGGCATAACCTTTTATGGTTTGTTTTCTCTTCCTTTTCTAATACATCTTAATAGTCTAGTTGCCTTTTTTTTTTTTTACTACTACTGTGCTTTGAGCTAGCATTTGTTTAGAACATATTGTTAAAATGTCAAATTTTTGAGCAAAATTTAATTCAGTGTCACTGGTTTTAATGCAGAAAATTAAGATTGGATCCCAAGTGCATTTATCAGCACTGAATCTCATGTGCCATTTTATCACTCCATCATGCATTATCATGAAGTCTTTCTGCAGCTCTTTGCAGCTACAGTTCATTTTTTCTACTTTGAATAAAGCAGTGCAGAGTGCAAATTTTACAGTCTTGGTCATCATCCCCTTTTTCTAGATTATTTATGGGAATATTAAGTATCAGTGAACCTACAATAAAGTCATTGAGACTCCCTTAGACAGTAAACTCCGGAATTTTTTCTCATATTTTTTTTCCTATTTTGATGACCATTACTAAACCTTGATACATAGAACTTTAATTTTTTTAAATTTCATTGGTGACACCAAAGTCTTTCTCAATGTCTCTATAGAATAGATGAATTAAATAAAACTTGCTCCTTGTTTCAATTAGAAAAACCTTCAAAAATGTGAATCATGAGCATCCTCGTCTCCTCTCCTGTTACTAACTAAATTATAACAATTTGCATGTCATAGTTACTCAAGTCAGTAGTTTCATAAGTGAGTTTCATTAAAACAGTTTTTCATTAAAAAAAAAACAAATAAGTCCTTTGTTAATATTATTTTTAAGAGGTATATGTAAAATAAAGCAGTAAAAATCTGTGTACCTTGGGAAGGTCTCTCAGCATCACTTGAATTCACTTCTCTTTCAGAGACAAAGATTTAAGAAAACTAATGCGCAATTTCTCTTTCTTTGGAAATTGTTCTCTTGTTAGTTCATTGTGCTACAAGGACTCCTCTAGCTACAGCAAAATCTGTAACTTCAGGTAAGTAGCAAAAAAATCATTGAGGAAATATGACATCCATCAAATGCAAAATGCAAAACCGATTTTTAAACACCAGATAACATTCACCTTTAGGGGCTACATTATAAGAATCTTACTACGGAAAAATAAAAGAAGAAACTAAGGGAAACAGGATACATGAGATTAATAATTGTAACAAAAGGTTCCTTCCTATGTTTTTTCCATTGTTGGCCAATTTACCTCGAGAAGAGGATATTCAAATTAAATCTGTCATAAGAGTGCTGATGACTGTTGCCACCCTAAATACAAGGTTTAAAACTTTAATCCTCAACTCCCCACTGTTGTTTACCCCTGAAGCTGCAAGGGAACTTGAACAGGTTAAACTGGAATCGTTCTGATCACAGAGTACCATAAGTACATAAGAAAGTGTTAGATCAACAAAAATATTGGGAATAATTTTAAGATTTAATCTGTTTCTCTGTGGATAAAGCAATGCCTAACTGCACATTTATTTTCAGCTGAGATTTTGCTGTGCTCATGTTACTTTCTGAAGTGAGAACTATTGCAATAGTTTCAATTTATGTATCACTTCATTTCTAAACAGCAGTNTTTTTTGTTTGTTTGGGGTTTTTGGTGGGTTTTTTGGTTGGTTTGTTTTTGTTTTTTAAGGCAACATACTCACTGCCCTTCCCTGGTACTAAGAGGTAACATTTCTTGCCAAAGGTTCCAACAACAGATTTTTAGAAAAGACTGAAAAAGTAGCCCACAACCGCAGGCAAAGAAGTACTACAGAAGTGGCTATAGATGGCGCATTTCCCCAATTTTTCTCAGGCTACGTGGGTAAACTGAATTCTGCCCACTTCACCGTTGCAAACATGATGCAGCAGAAAGCTTTGCCTTTTCCAGTGCTTACAGGAGAAAAAAAAAATTCCAAATAGCATATTTAGGCTACTGCAACTCCAAGAATAAATATATCCATACTGCACCCAGATGAAGAAATCATGTTCTATCAACATTTGCTCCAGAATTGCACACAGTAAGGATGACTAAACAGCTGCTACAAGTGGAAATCAATAATGAAACTCTTCCCTCATAAGTGATATTCTTCCCCTTTAGGTGAAGTATTCATGACTTTTATTCAGGTTACCTATGTGAAATGTTAACTGAGCTCTCACATGAAGAATGTCTCAGATGTAGATCAGAGTTCAGCCAGCACAGGATTGACCCAGGACAGCCAGCCCCCTGTGCCACTGCACTCAGAGGATGGAAGCCTCTGCTTCTCTAATAATTTCTGGAGAAGGCTTTGTGCAACAGAAACTGCAGCCTTCAGCTCCTCTCTTTTTCTGGTATCACCCTTATTTGATGAAGCCATACATATCTACCTGAGGCTGGAAAGAAACTGATGGGATATAAAAATCTCATAAAGACAGTAAGCCAATAAAAGTAGAAGTATTTTTTGTCTCCAGTGAAAATGTACACAATTCACACAGACATCACCATAAAAAACCCATTTCTCAGCATGAACCTAACAGATAAAAAGTTTGCCAAAATACCAGAAGAAATAAAAAGTAGTATTTTAGCTGGTTTACGTGAGAAGTCCCAGGCTTCAAACTCAGCATGAGAGACAGAGCCATTAGACAAAGGAAAGTTTCCTAGTTAAGAGTGTTTTATAAAACTTGTAAAAATAAAATCACATAGATACTTTTTAAATCACAGTTTAAAAAATAAAGCACTAAATGTATTTAAAAGAGGTGACCAAGCAATGTGAAAAGGTGCTTTAGTAATGCTGTATTACTATTTCTGATGCACCTAAATTCGTGTAGACTCAGAATTTAATCTACTCTGAATTGTATTATACAAAGATGCTGATTAAAGACAATGTAGCAGTGAGAGATGAGTACATTTCAAGTTTAAAAAAAAAATTTAAAAACAGGGACGAGGGAGACAGGGGAAATGGCTTATTACAAAAAGAACAGTGATCAGGGAAGCTGAAGATCATCAAATCACCATGAGAATAAATTATAAGTCTTTTAAGATAATGCAGATGAAATAATCCAGATTTCTAATCCTGGGCCAGATGGGGTTTTTTTTTTGTTGGGAATATTCCCAAGAGACAATTCTCCTTATCCTAGCATTTCTTTCTACATCCTGCTGCAAATTTGGCATCTGTTTCACTTTTCAAGCTTGTCATGTGAAAATATGTAGCCATAGCTTTCCACCAGAATTCTTCCTTCAGCTCACACCTCACTCTGCTCACATTAACGTCTTCCAATCTGCTGGGAGATTTTTTTTATTCATTTTCTTTTCCCATTGCAGCTGAAACTAATGTAACCAATCAGGTTACTGAGTGGATGAATTGCATGCGGAGTGTTTGTCTGGAGAAAAGGAGATGCTGGTCTGCTTAAGGACTGATCTGGTATAAAGACATACTTTTCCTAGTTGTTTTCCCTAGTTCCAAATACTGTCTTCTAATTTGTCATGCATCTTTTTCATTTATCATTATTTATACACATATTTCGGTTGCATCCAAAACATCAAACTCAGGATTAAATTCTCCATGCAGTTAAGTACAGTTCATACTCACGAAAAAATATAAAGACTTGTGCAGATGAAGAAATGCCAATGCCATCACCAGAACAATTTTTAAAATAAGAAAGTTGGCTTGAGTACAGTCCCAGATTTGCTCTTCATACTGCTACAATTTGTTACTAACAATTGCACAACATCTGGAGGGTGTGAAAGGTACCATGTTGTATTATTTGCTGAAGCTGAATATTAAATGTCTAAAGTGGGGGAAAAATGCTAAAGAAGCTGGGTTTGAGTTTTCATTGTTTGCTTGTTTTAAAGGTTGCTTTCCCAATCAATGATTCTATGAAAGAAAAAGATGCTATAAATAAAGAGCACTATGTTATATTACAGCTGTGGTTCAGGAGATGTTCTCAGCTTTCACACCATGTAATATAAACACATTACATATTGTAATTCTCTCCAAATGGGTGATTATTACACAGAAAAAGCTTTGCAGATTGCCTTTGACAGCTTAGTATTTTCCATAAACCCATGCAATGTGTGCATCTATATATCCATGCCCTTTGTATAACCATGCATGTCTAAAAGAATTTTTGCTATTTGCAGGGGGTTTTGCTATTCTCTTCTCACATGAGTATTCCTAGAAATAAAAATCTATTACTATAAACCATGGAGTCTCTCATAAGGATTACTGAAATTTTATTTATATTGGGAAGAAAAAAAAATGCTTATTGGTGTCCAGGACTGCCACAAGCCCACCTCTCTCAAATGAAGCTGCTTGAACAGTATAATCTACACAGCTAGTTGAATTTAGCTTATTGTTTTCATTAGGAACTAGAAATGCAAATACTGACAAAATAAATGTGTCATCAGTGTAATCTCATCTCACCTGTAAACTTTCCTTTGTTAATAAAATGATGACATTTTTTCACCTGATAGCTGAGAAACGTTTCCTTCAAGTCAAGTTCCATAGTCTTCCAAATAAATTAAATATATTAAAATGGTGAGTTTAAATAATCACTGTATTCAGGATGTTGCCATTTTTCTTTATTATCATAGAACCATAGCAATTGCAAAAGATAAATGAAACCATTCTGGAAAATACAACTACTAATGAGTTTTATTAGGTTGAATAAGGCCCACTAAAGTATACCATGGAGGCTACACAAATATGATATTGAAGGCTTTAGTAAGGTTGAACAGTACAGGGAGGAGGCAGAAGTCAGTCTTGTTTCATTCATAATGCTGTGAGCTGTAAAGCAGGCATGATGAAACCAATGCACAATTTCATACCCATAACCACGAATGAGATCAGGATCTGGCACCAGCAGTCACAAAGAACAGGCAATGGGATCCAAAGCCACTCCTGACTCAGTTGCAGTCAGAAGCTTATTAGAGGTCAGCATCCCCTTGACAACTGCTCAGCAGCTGGTGGGAACTGAGAGCACAGTGTTCTTACTCCAGTTGCCAGTGAACAGCTGCCTGGCTTGGAAAAAAAAGCAGCATCACACACTGTCAGCAAGACAAATCAGCAGACTCAGCAGGTCTGTCCTTGTTCTGCAGTGGCCAAAGCCATGTGTCTGCAGTAAGCTTCACAACAGCCCTGAACTAACCTCCTAAAATTTCAGTGTCAGCTGTAGCTCAGGACAGTGGTACTGTCACAAAACTTCTGGTTGGCTTGAAGAGCAAGCTGTGCTTGCCCATGGCTGCCTGTAACACACCTTGTGGGTGTATATGGTGCATGTCAGCCCAGGACACCCTTTATCATCTTCCATCAAGAAATCAAGTAAGTAGAATGAAGCAAGTAGAGCATTTTGTTCATTAAGCCTTCTGCTAAATGGACATCCATAAAATCCTGGACTAAATAAGTTAAGTAACTAACTAAATCTGTCTCCTGCTAAATCTTGACGTTACCAAACTGAGCCTTCAACAAATCCAAAGTGGGCCTTTCCCCAGTAACTTCTTACCACTGGAGAGACACGAACCCAAGAGCAAGACAAGAGACAGAAGGAAAATGACTCAAGCCTCCAGCTCCTCAGTGTTCTGGGCATGCAGAGGCATCGCTTCAGTGCCACCCAAGATCCCACCCACATTCAGAAGCAGCTCAGGATTGCTGAGCCTGAGCTTGGATGTCTGAGTTGCTGTGACATTCCTCAGCTGCAGCTTTGCTCAGCCTGTGTCTTCAACTCACACCTTATGTGATCACTCACACCACCTCTGTAAATTGCACAGGTGCAGAATACCTGTGCTCAACACTCACATCACCCAGCTGAAAACAGTATCACCCACACTCTAAAGATGCAAGATACATAGGATCACCTACTTTCAAAGGAAAAATTGGATTTTGTCTCAGATTTGAAGCAAGCTGATTCAGGCTTGTTCACCAAGCCAAAAGAGACACTTGCACAAGCCTGCACAAATGCAAAAGAGACCAAGATCTTCCCCTATTAAAACACCATCAAACTCTACTTTACAGCATCACTAGAACTCATAGACACACTAGTCTCCTTGTGTGTCCTGGACAATTGGAATGTTATTTGCTCTCAATCCTACACTTATTATTCTGTTTTAGGAACTAAAAGGCTTATCCCTTCTGCCTTGTCTCATCAGTGGCTTTATGCAGCCTGGCCTGTTTCCATAGGAACCATAAAGCCAGGTGGAATGTACAGATGGCATGTGGAAGTGCACTTCCAGCAGCAGGCAGCAAGGGGTCAACGTGGAAGGGCTTCATGGGTATATATTTCTCAAAGCCTTTAGAAGCTATATCAGCCTGTCAGGGCTGAAGGGAAAAGGGAGGGTGCAAAAGCCAAGCAAAAAGTGATTACAAGAGGAGAAGAAATTTTGAAATTAAGACCACAAAAGTGAAAAACTAATTGGAGTATAAGGTGGAGACCTGTGACCCATCTCTAGAGGCAACATTTGCATCAGCAAAACCCTGTATTTGTTCTTCATTCTGCAAAGACACATACATAACTGAAATAGGACTTGCACAATTGGGGTTCTGTTAGGTTCTTCCCCTCTACTTAGTGTTGAACACATTTTTATTTTTAAAAAAGCACTGGTTATTTTACAGAGAGGCTTTTACTAAAATCCCACTGCTAATCCCCTTTGGGATATTTGATAGCATGCCAGCTGTATTGTGAGCTCAGAGGCAAGCAATGTAGACATTCGACACAGCAGGCACTATAGGCTCCACAGCTGCATGCCATAACTTCCCCCTCTTTCCCCCCCAGTACCCAAACAGCACTTTAGGAGACTCCTTTTCCTGTGCATGAGCCCCCCTCCACCTCATTTGTGAATGCATAGTGCCAGTTGATAATTCAGCCCTTAAGCACTGGCAAAGGTACATTAGAAATTACTTTTCTGGAAAAGTAACAGGAAAGAAACAGCAAGTCAGCACAGCTTGCCTGATCACCGTGGACAAGGGCTTGTGAGGCTCAAAAAATCTTCCAGTGTGCTCCAGCTAGCAACCACATGCACATCTAATGGCCAAAGAGTCTCTAAGAGCTGGCAGGAGAGTAGAAACAGCGCGAGGGTGAATCCAGTGAAATGGTAAAAGGCTGGCTTTGTCCTTCTGAGCTCCTAGGTTTTGCCCTGCCTGCATTTATTTACTTACATCCCTTTCCTTCCTCTGGAAAATAAAATATAAATTCTCCTTTTGTCTTTCAGTTTAAGTCAGATCTCTCCCAAGCAAATCTCAGTTCAATATTAATAAACATAAAAATAAAAGTAATGAACTGGAAATCTAACAGAACACTTGCCAAATACATGCCATTATTCTACTGAAATATGTACAAAAATATGTGGAAAGGAGGACACACTATATTATCACCTCTAAAAATGTAAATTCCTCAGGGAATTAAAGACCTTAGCTAAGGTCTATATATGCTGCTAAATATTTGTTTTGTAAACAGTGATAAAGACACAGCAGCACCCCAGAATTAAAGATCCAGCCTACACACCTGAAGGTTACTGATGAGATGGGAAAGGAATATTTCTTTTTTTATAAAGACAGTTCAAGTATAAAATCTGAGTAGTGACTGATAAGTCCGTTCAGCACTTCACAGAAGTAAAGGTCATCCCCAAAATGCTAAGCAACATTGTACACTTCTATTGTTACACACGAAAAAATATATTATGTAAATGTTTCCTCTGACATGAGATCAAACTTTTGCAAATATTTTTTGAATTATTGATGTTTTTTACAAAATACAAATGTTTTGCCAGGTGGCTGACTTTATATGACAACAGCTTTCCTGGATACTTCCAATTTTGATCTCAAATCATACCTTCAGCTGTTGGATCTGTTTCAGTTATTTAGTTTTCAGCAAGATGTATGGATTTCTCAGACATCTTAGCCAACGTATCCAACTTAGTTCCACTTCATTATATATATTAAAAAAAAAATCCCAAAACACAAACCTATAAAAACGTTTCAAATTCAAGCATAAAACAGAGCAATTTTAAACATGGGAAGGAGATGAGTGTCCCAGTGATTAAATATGCATTGAGATGTTCAGTTCTGTACTTCCTGCTCACTTTTTCTGCTTTCTAGTTACCTTCAGTGCCTAACTTATGATGGACAACCATAGCTGCAGCTAGCCTATCCTGCAGCCTGTTTTCTCCTTCCCAAACTAGGTTTCCATTCCTCCCACATAACCATTCACAACAGGGGATCCTAGGCAAAGACTTTTGAGGTTCTAACCATCTTAATCAATAATGTGATCTGACTGTCTCTTCCATTTAGCTTTTAGGAAGGATGTCCATGAACTTGAATTCATCTTGAATGAAGTACACAATTGTTTCCTGGTGCCTGCTCCCACATAATGCAGTTTCAACCCCTGCTTTGCAATTCTAGCTCACAACTAACTCAGTTAGCAAAGATTCTGCTTAGATTCTCTGGGCCTTTTGCAAGGCCTCTGGAAATGGAAAGTTTAGTATATAAACCATGCAGATTGGGTCACAATTCACCAAAGGTTACTTACTGCTTGCCCTAAAACCACAGGAGCTGTCAGGCACCCTATCAGCAGTGTACAATGTCTGTGTTAATGATGCCGACCCAAACTTGCATGGGCAGTTTTTGCTGCTGAATTATCTCAAGTACCCAAAGGCTATTTCAGCTTTGACATTACACACAATGAATCAGGAAGTCCTCATACTCTGCAACACCTTCCATCTTCCACCCCCACATGGTTCCTTCCTTCTCCCATCACCAGAACAGAGCAAGCTTCCAGCACTTCCTTGTGCAAGCTAACACTACCATCTCATCAGAGAACAGAAAGCAGCCTTCAGCCTGCTCCCAAATGGAAACTGAACTCTAGAGAAGGTGTTTTGCTGGGCTGGCATGCATTCAGCAGAACAATTATGGAATGAAAGCTCATACATATGGCTCTTTCCAAGCTAATTTCTTACCATGTGCTTAAGTGGCATATTCCTTGGGGTTCTATGCTGAATCAAAATCTTTACATATCAGGTGCAGTGCAAAAGCCTGCAGTCACCTTAGACCCATCACTGCAACCAAGCTAATCAGGTCTTTTTAAAAACCTGATTACTTAGGGAAGTCATATTGGTGCACCCCAGTTGCCTGGTGAGAGACCAGAGGAAATCTGGGCAAGGTTTCAAGCTTTGGCTCTTGGCCAACTCCACAGCATTCTTCTGTCTCTATATTTCAACACTCAATACCTGAATTAGCCAGGGCTTTTATTATTTGCAAAGTTACACTATTTCTTTGCTACTTTCAGAAGCTGACAGCAGACTGTGCAGGAGATTATAGTCTGGCACACTGCTGACAGTAGAGCATGTCATCAAATAGAAACAGTAGTTAACAGATTCACATCCTTTTATTTCTCTGCTGACTTGAGGAAAGAGCTAAAATGGCTGATATTTTAATGTCTTTTTTATCTACTTAGAATTAAATATCTGTAAATCAAAATCTCAAGTGCAATGAAGAAACAACAGAATACCTGAGGTAGTGTTACAATAGTTTTGACTCCTTATGGCAGAACTGTTTTATAAAAATACTCGTCTAGCCCAGATATTAGAGAACACTGAGTTTCAGACTTTCTCAAGCAAGGCCATATCACATCAGTATTCATACAGACAAAACACTCTTCTTTTGTATTCTCACTAGAATTTGCTTTGTCTTATGCTGGGGCTTTTCATCTTTAGCCTTAAATTCCAATGAACAAGAAATGGGCATGCTACCAATTTAGAATGCCTCATAGGATTTTGGCTAGGTAAGGAGCAAATAGCATTTCATACCTTTAACAGTTCAAATGAAGCTTCTTTTTTCTTTCTTTCTACTTCTCAACTGTCTCTTGGCCAACAGTGATGGATGACTAGTTCTAAGGCACATATTAGAGACTTGTTTGAGCTTTGGATAATGAGATTTCTTTTCCTGTGGGTAAACTCTGCAGCATCTTCAGCAGCAGGTCACTTAAATTGTCTACCAAAATTCCTCTTTTTGCCCATTACAGTAAAATAATAATCACAAGGAGTTCTCTCTTCAAAGATAAAGTCATTTAAACTGAAGCAATCCAATTTCTTGGCTCTGTCTTATGCACATAGGATACTTTCCCAGCCTGCTCTTATTTTACTCCCTTGCCCTTTGGATATTCAGCACATCTTATGCAGAAGGCAGTCCAAAACCTTGTTCTTTGTTTGCAAGCTAATTATTTAGTTCCTGCACTACTTACAGCATCTTATCTCAACATTTTCCAAGCTGACCAGCTTCCCTGTCTCCTTCATTTCCTGGACAACTTTCTGGGCCATGACAGCCAGGTCACTGAGCACCTCATCAATCTGCCTTGCTCTTACAGAGAGCTCTGATTTGGCTTCCACATTCACTCAGACACTTTAATTTGCAGGGTCAACAGAGTTTTTATCTCCCCTGACAAAGCATTGGAGTTACCCCAGAAGAGACTGGGAAATAATATTTTAATTCATTTTTCAAAATCTCTAGTTTCCTGTGTCATTTCTTCAACTCCTTTTAGCTTTTTTTTTTTCCTTTCAGTGCATTCCATCATCTCTAACAGTTCTGTCTGGGCTTACTGGGAATATCACCTCAGTAATTTTCTTCTTGGAAACTCTTACTTTGACACCAACACACCAAAGTTCAGCCTTCATCACAGAGAACATTATAGGTTCTCTGTGTAGGTTGAACACCTTGGGTAGCACTTTCATTCTTTCCAATGTTATGGCCCTTAGAAGCTACTGAAGAATAGGAACAGGGTCAGCAAGGCCCACAATTGTCCAAGTGGACAAGTCCATCTATCTGTCCAAACACCTGCCTTCTGTCTGTCACTAACATAGCACCCAGTAGCAGGCTGGCTGTGGAGGGCACCAGCATGCAAAGCCAGCAGCCCAAAATCACTGGGATACATCCACACCTCCTTTGCCTGCCAGTAGCTGGAGAATGCAGAAGTCATTCCCTAAGCTCTGCATCATGCCTGGGCTGTGATGCTGCTGCTGAGGCACTTGTAGGGCTGTCTCCTGGCTGGCACAAAGCAGAGACTGCTCATCTGCAGGGCAGCATCTCTGTTTGGTGTCAGATAAATCTTAAAACAAACAAGAACAAAACCCCTCACGCCACAACCAGACAACCTCGAACTAAGCATGCCCAGACAGAAAGAAAAATTGCACTAGTCTAAGGCCTAGCTCTTGTCTGGATCAGTGCCACAAGATACCAGACACTGGAAGGTACTAATTGAATTCTAATTGCTTATAATTCCTATAACACTACAAACTCCAAAGCCCTCAAAAACTGAGTACCTCACCTTTCTGATGTTGATAAATTAAGAGATGTATTGGCCAATTGCCATCTATTTGCAACAGCACAGGTTATACTCCACTTTTAATATGGAGACCTCATTTTCCTGTAAAGCAAATTTGAATTTGCCTTTCCTGAACATGGACAATCATAATCATGTAGAGATCCTAAATAAGATCTAACCACTAAGAGACCACTTACAGTTAGAATTTTCATGCTGGAAACAGATCAAGACATCAGTGAGATGCTAAAGAGGAGGTATTATTAAGGATCTGTATATTTGACAGCCTAAGAGGAGATAAAGCCCTGGATTAATGCACATGTCCCTCTGAACTGAAGTCTCTTAAGCCCCATGTTAACCACTGCAAAAGAAAAAAGGAAATCCTTGATTAGAGGCTAGACTGAAAGAAGTGCAAAACACAGCCCATATTTATTCCCTTGTTTCAGTAAAGTAGAAAGACTGAAAAGACTAAAATAATTGAGTTTTGCCACTTTCTGCTTGTTTAACCCTTTGCTGCTCATGGATCAGGTTAATGCAAGTAGGCTCTGGAAAAACACCAAGTCACGTTTTGAAATAAATTTTTGTTGACATTTATTTATACTTATTTTTCATTTCCAACTTACCCACACAGATTTTTTTGTAACTAAGGACCAGATGCAGCAAAAGAGATACAAAAACACACATACAGAAGGATTCTGTGTATATCACAGCAACAACCAGCTCTAATGCCTGCAATCAACATAAATGTTGGCAGAAAATTTACACTGAAGTAGTAAATATTAAACTGTACTTGGTACTGACACAACTGAACTGTTACACAACTCCTTAGCTTACAACCATTGTTCCTACCAAAATACTCAATTTCAGCAATTACTGTCCAAGTATTTTGAAAATTGTCACCATTATCTTCAGTACCACAGTGCTTGATATCTTTTAGATCCCTTTCCTTCTCAGTCCAAGGTGCAGTAGTCAGAGCATTTCCTCAGTGTTGTCTGAGGGCTGTAATTATGCTCAGCCTGCGCCTAAAACCTCATGCCCACTCCATTTAATTTCCCTGACAATCTCCCATGAGGCACAAGCCTGTTTCCCTCACCAAGCTCATTAGTATCTATTCCCACGCCAGCAGGTGGATCTCAGACTTCCAGGGTCTTTTACTTGAAAGGCTATTTTATTGACAACTGTACACAAAGAAAAGGATTATTATGAATAAAAGATTAAAGGAAATCAGTGGCTATCGATCATTCAATAAGAGTAACAACAGCTATGCCAGCAAAACTTTGCAGTGCAAGTCTGAACTACTTGAACCAAGTTTGAGAAAGAAAAGTGAGTTTACATCCTAACATGCAATTTATATAGTTAAACTGTACTTATTTTACTGACACGCTGATGTCTTCATAAAGGTGACAGCTACTGCTAGTTATGGATGCTTAAAGTATCTCTTCCTTATAAAATTGCTTCCACACTCAGGATTTTATCAGTATGCCAGTTCTATATTTAAAGGAGGGGGGAAATCATATCATTATTTAGTAATCTCATAGCACCACACCCAAACCTATAAAGAGCAGATCCAAATGTTGTAAGATACAACTTAAATGAAGCAATTAGAAAGAACAAACATCCTTTCCATCAGCCACAGAACACTTAACATTTTCTAAGGGTTAGTCATGCTTTGATAGTAATTCTATCTCTGCACAGAGAAATAACAGACTTTCTTCCAATAGATATATTTGCATATATCTCAATATATGTCCTTGGTAACAGTAAGACTTTAGTTGGATTTTCTAAATGAAAAAATTCTCTGTATGTCTCAGAAGTATGGCACACTCTTGCATTTAAGTGTTTGGTAGGTAGTATAAATATGTACAGCTCTGTCTCTGAATTGTAAATCACTTAAAAAAATAATGTTAAAGAGGAATGCTAAATTCAGAAGCTGGAAGAGAGGTACTAATTCATATAGGAAGAAGAATGACTCATCTTTTGTGAAAAATTATCTCAATGTATTCAGCCAACACCAGCCTCATATCTGTCAGGCTTAAAGAATTTCTGGGAACCTAAAGAGCCTGACATTCCTGTCAGCTCCAACAACGTGTACCCTTAATCAAGATACACACACATTGATGAGACATCATTCCTGTCAACTGATCTGAGGGCTTGCCTGCAAAGAGAAGCTGTCCCAGAACTCAAAAGGGTGTGAATGTAGTCTGTCCACACCAGGAGCTTGCATTGAATTGGTATCCTGTGGTAGCTCTTTTATCTTTTTTCCCCCTTTAACAAAGGACATATATGAAAGCAATTTTGCTGGTTTTTATTAACTTTAAGTCAAATTTGATGTCTTATTTATTTCCAGTTCTAAATTTTAATAGGGCACTTTATGTGTTACATTGGGGGAAAATACAACACTTGCAAAAAAAATTAAAATATGTTCAGATTAATTATGACTCAATAGCTTCAGAACACAAAAAGATACATTTAATTGAAACATATTACCTACGGCATTTAAGTCACTTGCAGTAGAGAAATCTCTACAGTAGAGAAATTACTTTCACTAAAATGAAAGACCGAGAAGTTTTACTGGGGATTACATGCAAAAAGTGTGCTGCATCTGTTTCTGGATATATAGGTTATCTCACAGGCTGTAAGTATTTGCAAGGAGGCCATCCTTAGAACAGCTTGAGGACTAACTTCCAGTACATCTTTTGCAACCATTTATTTTAGATTGTTTCAAATATAAATCATTTACAGAAAAAAACCAGCAAAACCACTTTGTGCTTGCTTTCTGGAGAATTCTTCAATAAACTGAGAAGTGGAACATGAAAGATGGTAATTTGAGAACCTGAATCTATAGGCCTGGATTTTCTTCTTCCAAAGAAAATTAAAAGGAGACAGGGCATTGCATGCTCCCTCCCAGTCTGGATACTTCTATCTGTGCTGCACGTTCACCCTGAAATAGAGGCAGACAGCATAAAATGCCTGGAACGCAGTCTGTCTGCTTGTCTGTCTCCATAATTACTTTCTTGCACTATCTGTGATGAGACACAAGTGACAGTCTCAGTTTCAATCTGGAATTTTGCTTTAGAAAGCCCAAGCATGACAAGTTAATTCTGCTATCCAGAACGTCTGCTGCACACTTTGCAAACCCCTCAAAAATAACATCTTTGATGTGTGCCCTGGCAGGGCAGCAACCACACCTCGCCAGCAGAACACAGTCAGACCACCAAGAGCCCTTCAAATGACCAAATCCATACACAGGCATTACTTGGGTAAGTTTTAGAAGGCAAAAACTACAATAATAAACATTGGCCATCCTTCTTATCTTAATTTAGCTCTACACTACATGCTGAAATAGTGTGAGTTCCCTACATATTTCAGGAGTTAAGAATAAGTTTTTCTTCAGACTTGTTCATCACCATTTTGCTCATTTAACTTGCCTTAGAGAAATTTAAGCCTACATGATGAAAGATGATCACAGTTCTTACCCAACTGAACAAAACTACTATAATTCAGCAACTGCACTAAAGAGTAGGAAGTAAGATTAACTATTATTTTCAACAACAGAACACAACCTCAAAGGCACAGTAGTCACAAAAAAACAAGACAGCAGGCATACCATAAAGCACATAGCAATCTGTGTCGTTATAAGGTTCCTCTCACCCAGCAATTACAAGTTTCAACCTGCAGTAACTGTTTAAAGAGCAAGATCTAACAGCAAATCTATACATTCAGCCTTCCCTGAGTACATTGGTTAAACCACTTTGGATCATACAGACCAACTATACTGGAAGATTATTTTTAAAAACTTTATTTTTATATATATATAAAACCAAGCTTATTTCTGGTACATGGTTGAAATTTGGAGTGGAGAAACAGCGTGGAGAAAAAGAAAAGCTGGAGCTACTGATTCTGAACATCATGGCAGCCAAGTAAATTGCCATCCTTTCCTCAGTCTCAAGATAACACCCTCTCACCTACAAGGCAGAGACAAGTTCCTTTTAAATAGGACTCAAAGGACACATGCAACCTCTGGCTGCAGGGCTTGGCAATTGTGAACAGAGTAAAACGTCACAGGCAAGGACTCTGCAGTGGGGCAACACAAAAGAGAAGGTAGGGGAACCTACAAGTGTTTGATAAAGTTGATAGAAGAAACAGTCCATAATTCAATGTATTTATAATTTCAGTATAAAATGTCAAGTTTAATTTATATACTTCTCGTTTCCCCTTAGATTCTAAAAGTCAATGAGCAATTTTAAGATGCCCTGAATGCTAACAAAATTATCTTAATAAAGCATCTTCTTTTTTAAGACTAGTCATGGAGGTTTTATACACTATAGGTTAGATTCTTACATTCAGGCTTTTCAAAGAATAAAAAGGGATTTTTTATTCTAATCCAAAAGCACCATATAAAATTTAGCCTCACTGTTAATAAAAGGTAACCTCTTCAAAATTACAATATAAATCAACATGAAAGCAAGCTTAAAAAGCAAACTCCATTTTATTCTTAGGCATATCATATCTATTCAGATTATCTCCTTTGAATTAATTGGAATTGTATCTTTTTCACTGAAATAAGAACACTAGAAAACGTGGTTAATTATCTTTTAATTTTTCTATATTTTTATGGTGATGCCTTGTAAACCCAAAAATCATGTCTGCAAACATGGAAAAGATTAAAAGAGTTCATTCTCCTTCCAGTCAAGATAAATCTGAGTCAGTAAAAATGCATGGAAAGTTACAGTAGGTTATAAGGACTCTGTGAAGGGGTTATTTGAGCTCATTTTCAATATAGAAAACAATCATTTTTCACATCACTGGCCAATTAAATGAGTTCAAACAAGCCTCTCATATCCTAGGGCAATGCAAATTTGCAAGTAAAAAAATAGCACTCAATCTTAGAAATCCAAAGTAAGAGATCAAAGGAAAACACATAACAATACCATAATGCAAATGAGGTTTTGCCTGAGAAATAAAAAGCTCTGCAAAAAAGTCCACGACAGCAGAATTCCTAGAGCTCAGAGTTCTGTAAAGCCAGTTAGGAGGGTTTGACTCATCTTCTTGGAGAACAAAAGCCTGACCCTGAGGAAAAGAGCTGGGCTTTTGGAGAGGCAGTTTCAGCTCCCCAAAGTTTGGAGCTTTGGAAATGCTGAACTTCTGCTAAAGTATAATCTATGATATTTTTTGTTCATTTTGAAGAGATTGTATCCTATCTGCCCAGCACAGCAACGACAAAACAACAAAAAAAAATCCATTAAAATAAGCAACCCTCAGGAACAGTAGAATTTTTCAGTCAGAATAAAGACCTAGGGGCCCAAAAGCCTACAAGGAACTGCAGTACATTATTCCCTTATTTTAGGCTCTCTGACAACCATTTTAATAAATAATGCTTCTAATTTTGTAGAATAAGGTATCGGGGGAAAGTGGATGAAGTATTCCACCAAAACTCTGAGACAGAAGTTACAGTTATTGAAGGCTCCAGTTATTTATGTTTGTTCCCTCCTGTAAAATTACCCAAGGACTTTTTACTTGCAAGCCTTCCAATTTATCAGGGTAATAAGCTATTGCTGTGCCATTCAGTGGTTATTGTTTGCTCTCCTCTCCAGATACTTTATGTAGATAAGCTGTTTGTAATGCTGAATTTTGATAGCCTTGGGTCCCGCAGGAGTCTGAGCCCACGTGGGCTCAAGGAGGCTCAGCTTAGGCTTGGGTGAGCATTGATGCTGTCAGAACACGCAGCTGCTCCCATCTAGGCTCAGGTCTCACTGTTAGAGGAGACACAGAGGTCACCTGGAGTCAGACAAGCACAAAGCAGGGAAGAGGCTTCCCTGCAAAAAACACAGCCCCAGTCTCTGCAGAGGAGGTGAATTAGGAAAACTACAATGTATACAAGACAGCAAAGGGGGCAGGAGGAGAAAAGGGAACACAAAGAGGAGGTTGTCTCTCCACACAATGAGGCAGGCACAGCTCTCCAATTACGCAACTTCAAGCCTTTTGCCACAGAGGAGTTTGCAGTGTTTTCAAACCCACACCTCCATGTAATTTGCAGGTGAGTTTTGTACACCCTTCACTTGAATGCACTTGTGAATTACACATCCTAGTCCACTCCTTTCACAATATTAGCATAACACACAGGTGCACCCACAGGCCCAGCTCCAGCTAATCCCTGAACTATTCCTGGCATATCACCAAGCAGCAGTAATGAAAAACAACAGCAAAGACATGATAGCCTTATCTTTCTGGCAAGAGCTCTGAAAGCCCCAGAAACTCATCACCACTAATGCAAACCTAGAAAGGAGGGAAATATGCTTTCACTAAGCAGCAGTCTCACTGGGGCCTCCATTTATGATAACATTCACAGGAGCTTAGAAAACTTCCTCTGATAAAACTGTCAGTAAAGACTCATACAGGACACATGCATCAAAGTAAACAGAGAAGCAAATAGCCATTTTAACTCCACTGGTTCATAACAATTTATTATTTTTAAGGTATTTTTCCTGCTAATTTTTCATTATCTAGGTCTGTGGAAAAAATTGTTTTAGGGGCTGTTAATTAAGAGATCTTATGCTAATTTAAAATTTAAAGCTTGGGTAGTTACCAGCTTCATATACAAAGAAAAAGGACATAACATCAAAAAATTCAAAATTCAATAATACAAAGCAGCTATTAGATTACCTGAAACCTCTTCTTTCACTTAAATATTCTTGCAGTTCTTGCCATCAAGAAGTGCAGCTGTAGTCAGCCCTACAGCAAGAAGTTTAAGACTTCAAAGGTAATTTTTCAAAGCCCTTTCAGTTTGTTGTTGACAACAGTGGCTTTGTTTCAACTCCAGAGGTCCTTACAACTAAAAAATACTAAGATATGGGTACATATATGGGCGTCCCTGAATGCAGACTAAGATCAAATAAGAAACTTTTATTAATTAATAATCAATAGGCAAGCCACAGTACCAGCTGAGGTGATTGGGAGCTCAGGGCTATAAGGCAGAGCTAGGAAAGCCAACAGCAGACGGCACTGGGAATCTGCCATTTAAATAAAAATTTTCCTTGTAAAGCTAAAATATAACACACCTCTTATAAAACTTTCATTTTTAAATCTCCCTTATACACTCTCCATCCCATCACCTCCCCTGCAGCATCAGTGGGTCCCCCTCGTTGCTGGGGGCTGTATTTCCTCTTACAGCTTGCAGCTCCTGTGCAGCTGCAGCTCTCCTCACCATGCCAAAAACCATTCAGAGTGCACCGAGTCAGCACTGCTGACTCCTGCCTCCCCTTCTCCCCCGAGGAAAAACACTCCTAACCACAATCTCCATTGCCTGAAGAGCAAGATATGTGGTAATTACCTTTGTTGCAACTTCCTCCCCCACCTGCAGTGCTCGAGATAAAGTTTTCAGGCATGACAAGTACCTGCAGGGTCTTGCAGTATGTCACAATGCCTGACAGGCTAAATTAACACTGGTGGTGGGAAAAATATGCTATCAGAGATACACAGCACTAAAATAGGACAGCTTCAAATCAGCTCCCAGCTTTAAAATTAGAAAGCCTGATGAGTAAAACCAGTACATTAATACCTGTTATTAGGAAAAGGATGTATCTAGCAGTTTTTTAGAAATAAAGCTGTGACTCTGAAGACAAATGTACCTGTACAATACATAGCCTATATCTACACTGGTAAAGGATCATCACAGCAGTGCCTAGGGGTGGTCCCAAGCACACCTATACAGTTCCTGGAAAACAAGGTCCAAGTTGTTGGACTCACATGGAGTCAGAATACAAGTCTGTCTCACATCTGTCCCACAATATTCTCCTCAGTAATGACAAGAACAATGAAACTTTCTATTCTTGCACCTTCTTATATTTTAAGGCTTCCACACAAGCAACCCAGACTTTGGCCTACAACACTGATGAAAATAATCTTTGAATGACTCAACAGTATGAAGTTGAATTAATTGTAATTTAATTTTGTTTCTATTTTGTTTTGGCAGCTTGTCCAGGAGACAATGAAGGAATGAATGGAAATATTAAATAGTCTCTGCATTTCTAATTGCACTGGTATTCACTTCTGCCTATAAGCTGATCCTCTCCTAATGCTGCTATAGCCTGGATGTCTTCTAGATTAGCAGCTTTCCTGACACGTCAGAACACTACTGCTGACCACAAATCCTTTTCCATCTTGCTTAGTAAATGTCAGATTCTTTTAGTCTCTTTATCGCATTCTTTTCTCCTGATTCATCAGATCAGCTTTCTCTCACAACTTGGAGTATAACAAGCAATAATCTTTTTTCTTGATCTCAAGTCTAAGTTTACACTACAATTGTAAACTCTTCATGGTTTGTCCTACTCTCTAAGTAACTCCCTTCCATAGTCCAACTGCTGCACCAGCTATCAAGACACTGTCATATACTTGGAATCATCATCCATCAAACCTAACCATCCTCACAGCCCTTTCAAGTATCATCTTAAAAATTCTAGACTAAGCAACACCTCTTTCATGTTCATCAGCAATCCTGATGCCCTGTATTATTCTTCTGCTTCTTGTATTGAAATTTCCATCTTTCCCAAGGAAGACAAAAGTCTTATGTACATCCCGAGGAACTCAAAGGCAACCAAAGCTGTTCCCATATGCATGATTTTTAACAATACTGGTTTTGTATTTCTAGTCCCACTGGGGAAAGTGAAAATATTTTTTGACACTGGAATATCTTTATGTTTAGTTTTTAACACGGACCAAACCTCAGAAAGGCAAACAAGAAGTGATAAACCTGGCTCAGTGAAGTTGGTTTAGCACATTTGAAAACTTTTGAGATGTCCTACTACTACATATGTGAGTGTAGATTAATGGTCTTCTGGAGGAAAAGCAAAGGGCATTAAGGAAGGAGAAACTGATACCAACATTTTGAGATATAAAGCCCTCTGTGGATGCAAATCCCAAGAAATCTGCAGAATCTAACATCTAGATTTAACTTCTCAAGCAGTGACAGAGTGAAATGCTTCAACATCTTGAGAGTAGCTCTTGTGAGCACATTTGAGTGTCTCAGAATTGCCTTTCTGAAATTCTCAGCCTCAGTGAACAGCCAAGCTTGCTAAGCACTTGCTAAAATATTCAGAGGAAATAATGGTCTCACTGCTGGTGCCTAGGTGCAGATTTCCCTAATTCTAGTTTAGGAAGACACTGACTTTCTTTAGAAATGCTGTAGTTTTTTTCTTAATGCTATAATAGTTGTGGGTTTATTGGTAATATCATTGTTGGTACACGGATTTCAATGTTAAAAAATAAATTCAAAATTCACAATCTGAGGCACCTGCCCAACCCTCCATGGAGCCCAGCATCTTCCCTGCCTAAAGCTGCACTTAACAGTTACAGCTCCATCACGCACATTTTACACACACACACGTCCCCTGCCTTTGCTGACACACATTCATCACTTTCACAGCACTTTCCCACCCCAGCTTCTTCAGCAGTATGGTCTAAGGAAACTTAAAAAAAAAAAAAAAGAAACTTGAGAGCAAGCAGCTCAGACCAGAACTCAACAGCTATCTGAAAATTCAGTCATCTCAGATTTGCCCAACTGCACGATTTCAGCTATAGAAATGACAGATGATACTGCAGGCTAAGTTCCTTGCACTATCTCGAACACATTATGAATTTTGAGAACTTGCCCAGGAAAAATGACAACTCAAAAAGTTACTTCAATCACCAGGTTGCCTGGTTGTGGAGAGGGCTCTACCTCCAAGACCCAGAACAAACAAGATGCAACTAATTATTTACATTCTGGAGTTCAGTCAGAGAAATATGACTTGCAGCAGCTCAAGGCATAGAAAGACAAAAAAATGCCCATAATAAAGCAGAAAGGAGGAAGGCACACAGCTGCAGCAAAATGCTGTCTCCAACAGGAATGTGAAGATTGTAACTTATTTGGGAAAATGACTAATTCTGTAGCATAGAAAAATGCAAACCTAAGGATTTTGTCTGTGGTACTCAGTTATTATTTCAGGCTCCCACGAATGCAAAAAAAACCCTTTTTTTTCCCATTCATATGCAATTCATACTTTTAAGATATCCCAAAAATAGATATGCACAAATGCATATTTGTGTGCTAGTATATAGGCATATACATTAAACATATGCAAAAGCAAGTAGATAAATAGATACATAGAGAGAGAGAGAGAGTGAAAGTTATTTTTATGAAATTAAATGTAATCTGTAGCCAGTTTTACAGTTAAGGAACCACAAAACATACAGGGTCCTTCACATATAAACACACTAAACAATTTTTGCTCCCTTGAGAGGCAGCCTGAATTCCTATACTAAGGAATCAAAAATGAAATAAACTACAGAGCTCATATTTTATCTGCCTCAGCTGAAGACAGGCTTTAGAAAGACACAGTCCAGGCAGTTAGATCTTCCTTTCTCCAGATTAATGTTGTGGGATAAGGAGGCAAGCACAACCTCAGAGTTGCAAATGCATCTGAAGAGAGTGATCTGACAAATAGATTACTCCTTTCCTAACTTCAGTCAGAATCAGTTCAGCCATCACGTGTGGCAAAATTATTTCCTGACAGGGACAAAGCAAATGGAGTCAAAATAAAGAAAGAGCACCAAGGAAGTTCAGGCTTACTGAATTGCAGTGCTGAAACATGGCAGAAAGATTTAAATTAAAAAGGCTGGCATACAAATCTCTGTAATGTCTTGTGTCAATTCTGAAAGCTTACTGATGTTATTAAACCACTGCAGTATTTTGTCTGGCACTGAGGGATAGTAGGATTTTAGCTGGACTTTTGGGGGTTCTAGTAACATACAGGCAGTAAATGACAGATCACTTGTTACCCATCAATTGTTGTTAAAAAAAAAAAAAAAGGACCAAAGTAACTTGCCTATACCACCTAGGAAGTATAAAGGTGATATCTCAAACCAGATTGTAACTCTACTTTAAAATGTGCTTTTCCTTGTATTGTCATCCTGTGGTTTAGGCATCTCTAAGGGTTACACAGCAGCATCACCTAACAACAGCTTTGCTATTATAATTATTATTGCTCAAGTAGAATTCAAATTATTTCCAATGGCATTATCATGTCTAAAGTAATTTTCACAAATTAGAAATTACTTACAGAGCTTACTTTTAATTGCCTTAAATTAGAAAAGTTAAGGGAAGCAGAGAAACAAATAGGGCACAATTAACCTAATGGAGGAGAATTATTTATGCTGTACTAAATAATATTTAAGTACAAAATGTTTCATACTACTAAAATAAAATTCAGCATAGCAAACTCTGCTACAGATGTAATCCCTTCACTAGGTTAAATCCAAAAAAATTATTTACAAATGAAGAGGTACTAAATGCATACAATTGAAAATAAAGGACACTATATAATTGCTTTCTACATTTAACAACCCCAAAATAAGCTTTTACATGAGAACACAATTCTGTATTAGCACTTACTCAGAAATAGCAGAGCAAATCAATACAAAGGATTTTTCCAATTTATCTCACATGCCTCTGATTTAAGTAGAAAAATTATTAAAATTAGGAGATGATAACCCATTTGATTAAGAGGATACTTACAGAGAAGCTGGAAATATCTGCAGACAAACTCCATTTTTGGTAAGTACTTTAACCCCTTTCATTTTATAGTACTTAAATTTGCTGAGGGAAGTTGAGTTCTTACCAACCTTGGGGAGGAATATAAACTCTCCAGGACTCTCCTTCATCCTTTTCAACTTGTTGTCTCACAGCTGTCATGATTAACTTCCATAACTGTCCAGTTAAATTTGAGGGCAAGGAGGAAGAAATTCCTTTTTGACTATGCAGGAAATCTCTTTCAGCTCTAAAGTGTGACTCAAATCTACACCTACTGTGACTTCACGTGTTTATGAATGTACCAAACATCCTATGCCATTTTACTTTCCCCAATACACATGGAGACTGGTCATTGAAAAAGCCCCAAATTTTTAGGCCAGAAAGGGGTACTGCAGTCTTACAGCATGACACACAATGCATACAAAACTCACATATAGATTTTTTTTTTTCTTCAGACAGCTTTAAGCTTTGTTTTTTGAAAATTTGGGATTAAAAAAACCAATTAGTGTCTCAGATTTCATTTTCCAAGGTCAGCCAGTCTTGTATTTAAATTGCACTCACAGACAGAAGGAGTACCTTAGGTTGGATACCTTTTTCTAATTTCAGCTTACCAGAAAGGCTTAATCATGAATACTTACACAGCAGATATGGGAATGGGAACAAGTTATCTTAGAAAAAATTAAGGTGTTCACTTCTCAATCAATAACTGCTCTTATCCCATGGACCATGTGAGGCAGCTTACCTTCAGGGAGAAGGTTGCCAGCCAGTTGCCAGTCATCCCTCTGCACACTTTCATTGTCTCCCTATTCACATACCGCAGCAAGGTCTCAAGAAGTAGCTTGTCCTATTTTCCATGTGCCAGCTCACAGATAGCCCTGCATCATTTTCACCTCTAGTTTTACAAGAACTGAGATTTCTCAAGGATTCAAAAGGTTGCCTGTGCCTCCTAACAGGGGTAAAGCACTACTCACACTTTTGCTTTCTTTGCCCTTCATTACTGAACAAGTTGTGACAGCCCATTCCCATCAGATGATGTGACTTCCACTAAATTACAGTACCATATCATATTTCCTTATGTAGTTGAGTATCCCAGTATGCTCCTGTTGCTCATGTAGCCTTCTAGCATCTGTACAGAGGCAATTTAAAATATATTCCTTGCATGCACCTTTGTGCCAAATTAAATGACATAACATATGTGAGAAGATTTTCAAGGAGATGTGCTAAGAATTTGAAATTGGTGCAAGATCTGAGAAAGAAAATTCATGAAGTGGTAAGCACTTGGTCAAAGAAAATTTTCCATTTCCTTGCAGGACATCAGACACAGTCAATGTTTGGGAATGCAGAGAAAGCATTTATTAATAATTTCCTAACTTCTGTAGTTTACAACTCAATTTTCACAACTGTGTTAGAAGTGCAGAAAAAAAAGCAGTGATAAGCTGTTCTAAAGGATATTTTTATGAACAAAGTTTTCAGTCTTTACCCCACTGCTGAAATTAAACATCTTCTGAAATCCACAGGATACACTTGTACAAGTTCCTTCCCAATTTCTACTGCAAACCTCAGCAGTAACTCAATACATTGCTTCTAGTTGCCTGTTTTTCTCAAAAACCTGGGTTTTAATTAATTTTCTCCTTCATGAATACATCAGGAGCATCCCTATTTCCTTGTTTTTAATGAGATACTCTCACAGGTATCACTGGACTACATTTTGTAGGTGCTGATCACTTTAAGAAAAATCAGCACACTTATTTTGGGTATTATCTCCTTTGCATATGTTATCTAAGCCTTAGGGCCCAAAATTTTTCTATGTAGTCTCTTTGAGGATGGACATTCATGAAGATTCCTCCCCCTTTTGAACAATTCCATGTGTAGCCATACATGCAGGATCTTACATGCAGGTGTAAGAATGGCAGGACTTGATTTGGAGGGTTTTCTAACAACATCCCTTTTTTCTGTTGTAATCTTGTACCTGTGCAGAGGATTGACAAAAATCAACTCATCAGCTTGTTTGGAGCTTTCTCTTTCTGTCCTAGAATTAATAAGTATTCAGTCAAAAGAACAAAAGGTCTCCTAGTTTTGCATGGTTCTTTTCAATCCACTGAAACTAATTATAATCAAAGACATTCTATAGTCTCTTTCGGGCAGTGTTTTTGAAAGCAGAGCTCCTTAGAAGTCACTGCCCTCAAAATCCTTTCTTGGAGGGGGTAATGGTCCTACCTTTCTGCGACTTGCAAAGGTATATGTGTGCATTTTAGTTAGGACATGTAAGTAATCCAGAGAAACCTGAGCATTTTACACTTTCTCCAATTTATCCTAGGTGGGATTTATCCCACATGTAATAATCTCTGGGATATGTCTTCCATGATCCCTCAAAGATAGACCCTTCACTGCCTTTTCCCCAGACAAGTAAAGAAGACATTTTGGACGCAGTCATAAAGCCAAAGCAAAATTTATTGTTGAGTGAAAGACAAGGATGTAAACACATAGGACAAAAATTAATTTCAGACAAGTTTTGAAAATAAAGGAAAGCAGAAAAAACCCTGCAGCTTTCCACCACTTAGACTCGTTTAAGAAACCTTGTAGGTTTTTTCAAGTACTGAATTAGGTAAACCCTGCAGTTAAAAACCCAACATGTTCTGTTTGAATTTTCAGCAGTCTCAGTGCAGAATGAAAACAGTGACAAAACTGGTTGTGTTGTCCAGCATTACAAAACATACTAATTTTTCAGCATCAGTTGATCATAAAATTATATATCTTCAGTGTCAAGTTCTGCACACTGGGACAGTGGTTAACCCTGCTGAAGTCAACTACAAAATTTCACTGTGTCCTAAGGAAAGAGGTGGTGAACCATAGGGCAAAAGTAAATGGATAAACCCCAACTCGTTCAGTCTGTACTCTGCAGAAAGAGTGATGAATTATTCTTTGCTTGTCACATCACACTGCCCTTTTACAGGCATGAAAGCTCCTGGGATGTGATCCAGAGAGGAAATCCCTGGCAGCTGCTGACTGCTGGTGAGAGGGACTACTGGTGTCACTTGGGAAGCCACTGTGGGGGATGATTCAACTAAAACTTTTTTTTTGCATCACTCATCAGAATTGTCCCTGGCCTATCCATTTCTACAAAGCAGCAAAACCCTCTTACCACATTCTGTGGTCCTACTCTATTTAACCATACTTTAGGATTTACTCAGGTAAAACCACGGACATATAAGCCTGGGAAGACTTGGAAAATGCCACAAAAGCTACTCAACATCCCCTTCCCCCTCAAATGTTTCCCACTGAAAATGCTGCGAGCACTGTAACAGCAAGCAGTTCCTTATCGTATACCTTACAGATTCTCGAGGGCGGAAAGGAATCCGGACCACTGAACAAAGACCTTCGTTTTCTTCGTTAAAAATGCCTTCCACTCAGAACTACCTAGTGCCTTTCAGTTTCGGGTGTAAAACCTGTCACGTTGCTTCAGCAAACCGTGCAGCACTTGGACATCACCTGCCGCTTCCCCCACTGATACTTTTTCTCACACAGACCACCTCAAAAAAAAAAAAAACAAACCCTCTTATCCATCCAACAATAACTCCTCCTTTTTGGAAAACGCTCCTCCTTTGAGTCCGTATCATTAAATATGAACTGCCAAACGGCGAGCGCCGTGTTTAAACCACCCCACGTTCCTCGCGGACCGAGGAACGGCGCACAGCGACGGTGGTGCGGGGATGTGCGGGGATGTGCGGGGATGTGCGGATGCACCGCGCCGCCCCCGCTCTCCCTCCGCCCCGGCAGCCGCCCCCAGGACGCGGAGGGCGGCCCCACCCCAGCCCTGTAACAAAGGAGGCCCGAGGGGCGGCAGCCGGCGCTGCGAGCGGACCCGCCCCGCCGCCGCCTCCTCCCCAGCCGGGGGCGCTGTCGCGGGCCCCGTACCGCCTCCTCCCTNCTCGCGGCGCCGGGGAGGAGGCTCGGGGCTCTGCCGAGCCCCCCCGGCGCTGCCGCGGCCGCTGCCCGGCCCCTGCGGCGCAAAGTTTCCGCGGCTGCCGCTGCGCTGCCGCCGCCCGCGCCCAGCCCGGGGAGCTCCCGCACGGCGCTCGCAGAGCCGGGGCTGCGATCGGGGTTAGGGGAAGGATCAACTCCCCGGGAGCCAAGGGGGGCTCGGAGCGAGGAGTTATGTAAGGCACCCCCAGGCCGCTTTCCCAGTTACTGTTTGCATAATGGAGATAAGTTGGGGTAGTACGCTTAAATTGTTTTATAATCTCTGCTCATTGTTTGAGGAAGACAAGGGTCCTCGTATTCTCCGTCTTTTGGAGCGTTAATCGTGCATAGAAAATGCAGCCATGTTACCGCTCCCTTTTTTGTCTTAAGATTGTAAATTAAGTAGTTTCACGCTGATTGACACTTGTATGGAGTGCCCAACAAATGCCGCACGAGACCAGGAAGCATGGCATTTGCGTTTTCTTAACGGAGCTGCTGCTGAATTTCTTTTGCCTTCTCCACCTCATCCTTTTGCACAAAGCTACAGCCCTCCCGGTATGAAACAGCCACCATAAAACAGATTTTCCAGAAATCTGGCCGTATTGTACATCCTAGGGATGGGTAGGAGATGCCCACGTTGAGCTGCCAAAGACCCAGCCAGTCTGCCAAACGTGATGCTGAGATCAAGGTTGCAGGTCCAGAGGGCAAGGAACTATGGGTCACAACCAGCCTAAGGAGGTGGCAGCTCCTGAATTCGGCTCGGGGATTTGACATCAGCACTTCCTGTGGCCCTAGGTAAATCAGTAGTTTCTTTGCAGATCACATGCATCTTTCACTTTTAACTAGAAGTTTCCATGGGAGGAAGCTGTTGCCATGCCTCAGTTTTTCTGGTTGTGAAATGAGGTTAAATACTTATTTCACTAATTTAAAGCAGTGGAAAAGCTTTATAGAATCACTCAAGCTAGAAGCTGCCAGGGTCAGACTTGAGGAATAACTGTCAGATTTCATCAGAGTTTGGTTAAACTCTAACCATGTAGTGAAGATCTCTTTTTTCATGAGACTTGAAAAGGCAAAATACCAAAATTCAGTTTGCCTATGTTTCCTGTCTCCATTCACAAAGTAAGACTATTAATCTCATCATTCCAGTCAAAGTCTAGCTATTTTGGCTTCCAAAAATAGTAACTTCAGGGCATCAGCTAAAACCTGCTCAGAAAAGCTGGTGCAGAATGAGTACATCACCCCTTTTTAGAGGAAACTACACTTCAGTTGCAGGCAAGTTTGTAAACAGCTTGAGAATCTGCTACAGAATCTCGCTGCAAAAGAGTAGTTATAATTATTTTCAGGAAGACTGAAATAACTTGCCTGTAGATTCTGTCAGCACCTGTCCATAACAGCCCAGAGAGATTGCTTGTGAAAATACTGAGAAAGAGTTTTTTGGGCTTCTTCTTCACATACAAGGGTCTGATTCCACTGTCTCTAAAATCTAAGCAAGTAAGTAGCCTCTGCAGCAGCTCTTGTGAGTGGCAAAGATTGAAATCAGTTTCATCTTGGCTGACAACTGTAATGACTCCTCATGTCCAAGATCTGTGTTTAAGCTTATACAGTCAATGCAGTTGATTCTCTCTTTCAGGTTATAGCTTTCTTTTTGGTAACACATAGCAAACAAAAGCTGAAAATCCTTAGAATTAAATCAAGGATGAATTTGTTCTTCCTGTTGCTTTTATACCTTTCCAGAAATCATGTTCAACAAACAAATGTTTCTGGCAGAGAGCACAGTGATGTCTTACATTTAAACATATGGTCTTTTCAGTATTTATGAAGGTTGGCATAGTATTAAGAGGTTTGTATACTAAAGAAATAACATAAAAGCCCTAGCAGATATACTCTTAAGTCAAATCAAAAGATTTCTGTAGTTAAAAATACTTGTCATGCATACATGGATCTGCCTTATCTTTACTGTATAGAAATATGTTTCTGCTACACTGTTTCCATGTGTGTGTTCTTGTGAAGACCTGACTATGGCAGTTGTTCCCTTCCTCCTGAAGGGTTGCTCTTTCACTAACACAGGTTCTTTCCAAAATTGTAACTACTGTTGCTTGCACTTATAGTTTGTAAAGCTGTGTCTGAGTAGAGTTTGAACAATGTTCAACTTCTGGCTTTGAGAGGTAGGTGGTCTTAAGCAGAGCTGGCAGCAGAGAACCTTCAATCCTTTAGGTGACATGTGCACCACCACTACTTTGTTTCTCTTGATATAAAAGCACTTAGAAGGCTTTAACTTTTCAGTTACTAACGTAATGCTTCAGTTTCACAATGAACGGTCCCTTTCCTCCATCAATTCTTGTTTTTAACCTCAAAAAACTCCACTGGTGAACTTGTGCAATCACACTGTATCCATTTTAGAACAGTGACCCATGGTGGTTATTGTAAGCAGGCTGCAATTATTCCTCAGATGTAAATTAAGGAAATAAAAATTAGGAACTCTGTTACAATGTAACCACTCAGCAGTAATCCATTGAGCCTGAAAGACTGAAAAACACCGCATATGAGAGTTTGTTTGCAGAATACCAATACAGGATACAATTGTTTTCCTGGCACTTCTCACTTTGTTTGAAGTGTCAGAGTCTATATTTTTATGAGCTTTCACTATTATTCTTCCATTTTGAGAGCCCTGGTCTTGTTAGCAGGAGATGGAAGGCAGCCTCTGCTCAGACTTAGGTGTTTAGTTGGGCAACAAACTGCATAAGCAGACTGTTAAGCTCTTTGCAATACCTGGCATTAAAGGCTCAGTGAGATTCCCAGTCTGTAATGTAGATGGATTTGTTTTAGTACTGTCCATTTAGTTGTCAGAACCAAGATTTATATTACTGCTCTCCTCCCAGATGCATTCAATTTTTTCTCCCTGAAGAATTAGCACATGCAACCAGCCTGGTTGTTGTGAAACACTAAATTCAAACTAAACCCCAGAGCAGGGTGTAACAAGCCATTGCCTATCTTCAGTATGATGGTTCATGAAATAGAGGAGGCAGGAGGATGTAAACCTTCAGGCATGGCTCTGTCCAATATTGCTTTTGGGAAGATAGAGTAGACCAACACGCTTTTGATCAAAAAAACATTATCAGTAGCTTCAGATGAGACAAATGAAAATCAATGGGTAAAAGTCTTCCATCTTGCGTTATTTTGCTAGTTTTCTTGCATGAAATGCAAATCTGACAAGAGTTATGTCAATTGCACAAAAAGATAATTTGTAATTCTTTTAAAGTTTTTGCTAAAACAATGAGACTTGTAACACCAGGATATTCATTCTAGCCAGCCAGAATATACCAGTTTAAGCCAGTATAAAGGGTTGTTAGCATTTTTGAAAAAATGAGGCAGCTTTTGATAAAAGTATTCTCTTTAAAACATAAACAGAGAAGAAACTGCTTTTAGACTGCTTTGCTAAGATCTCTAATGTGCCTTGAAGTGTGCTTTTAAAGCAGCCAGAAGGGTTAGGTTACTTCTGACTGACCTTCCTCAGTGAATAACTGTTCCTGTGATCAGGCCAATGTTGTGATCCTCTGTTACTATGTGAGACTGAAACCAACCAATTTTGTCTTTAGCTTTAGGTTAAAGGCTTCATTCACAAGTATGTTTCCTGAGAACAGAAGATTCAGAGTTAGTTTCAGAAGTCTGTGAGGAACGTCTGGCTTTCTGTAGCATCAAACTGAAAGAAGAAAGGGCAGAAGAACACTGAAACCTGAAGGAAACAAAAGCAGTAATAATGGAAATGAGAAAGCTACCAAGACAAGAATAGAAGGGAACAAAAATCCCTTAAGGGAAATGCATGAAGGGAGAGAAATACTAGAACTAAAGATGGATGAATAGAACAACAGAGGATAGAAATACAAGGAAGAAAGGAGTTCTACCCTGTGTCCCTCCCCAAAATATAAAGAAAATAGCCAGGATAACATAAATAAAGTCAGATAAATATTACTTTCCCTTTTTTAATAGTACCAACTGTATCCTGCTGACAGCCTTTGAGAAAACTTATTACAGTTTTCCATCCTTCTCAAGTAAAGCTGAATAATTTCTGGAAGTTCACAGAATTTAATTATATATAAATATATAAAACAAAGAGAAGAGATTAGCATAAACAAGTATTTGTTCCAAAAAAAGGAAAAGTAATGTTACTACTGTTTGGCAGGAGGGAAGGCTATGGAGATTCTTCTGTGGCATCTGTCAAGGAGGTTAGTTGTTATCCCTTCTTAACTCTATCACAGGATGAAGTTCATGTTTTAGGATAACAAAGGGACATTAGACAGTGACCTAGTTACTTATGTAAGAGAAAACCCACTTTTCACTGGCTGGTCCACCTGGGTCTGTTCACATGCTGTGCTTGAGAAAATGAGCATTCCTGCTGTCTTGATACTGTTGAAGGCATTACCTTTCAGATGAAACTTGTTTCCAGATTAAAATAGATTAGGAACTACATCTAAGCTTCTGGAAATTAGTTGTCTTGAAATGTTAATATGTGTTCACCAGCTAATGGAGAAGTTCTTCTAATGGCAGTTCGAATTTTAATTAGACAAGGAGCTTTTCCTACAAAGGGATTTTATAAGTAGCAGCTTTCACTGCAAGGACAATCTCCCAGGCCCTCCTTTTGTTAAATATGGTACAGAAAATTTTTTCTATTTACAGACTTTATTACAATGGCAACCAAATTAAATTTGTTTTGGTAGAGTAAAATGGTAGTTAAAAGCCATATATTTCTCAATGTTGAAGTTCCTTTTAGTGCAAGAACATAGCTGATGTGTATTGGAATTTATGTGTGCTCCACTTATGCCTAACAGAATTTGTAAACCCTCTGGAACAAGTAGCTGTGGTTCAAGGAGCCTCAAAGCTGTGCACAGAGCCTGGCAACGTTTGTTCAGCCTGAGAACTGCACAGCTCTGGCCTTGGGAGATTTGAAGTTGTGCAGAAACCCTGGTGATCTCATGTGGTTCTTAAGCTATACTTCAAGTAGATTACAAAGCTGGCAGATGCCCAGAAGAATTTGTCAAATCTATAAACCAGGTAACTGCTGTTCATTTTATCTCCAGGTAGAGGACAGAATGTAGTGCATGATGCTTTGGGACTTGCAAATAATTACAGCATGCCTTAGCTGTACAAGTGTGCACAGACAAGGCATGTGTCTTAGAAATATCCCTGACCTGAAGCACTTTCAGATACAGCTCCACAGATTGTGGTAAGAAATGTCAGGGGGAAAAAAAAAGTGTGTGTATCTGAAGTAGTTGAAATTGACAGCATGGATGGATGTATGTATAAAATTGTGTTAAACTTTGCAGTTTAAAATAAATAAAAAGCTTTCATGATTTCTATTTCTGGGCTAGATAAATGTATTATAAAAATCACATTTACACATGTAAAAATCAGCAGAAATAATTTTTTTTCAAAATCACACTCTAGCAAAGGAAAAATTTTTAGTGATTCACTTCAACAGTAGGTCCCATTTCCTTCCTATTTAACAGCTCATACAAACTTACTGCCTCCTAGTTGTGTATTGTAGGAACATCTGAGGCATTTGTCAGTTCTGCACTTTTATCAAAACACTGAGCTATTCATTGTGTTAGTGATAACTCAGGGAGGTTCATGAAAGTTAATCAGTGTTTAATTCAGCAGTTGGTTCCATCTACTGATACTTACCAGGCTGATGGATGCAATGATTTTGAAGACATACACAAAATTCATGTCTAATTTAAAATTTTTGTTGACCCTTCCTATCAGTTGACTCAGGTTTGACAAGTCTTTTTGGTATCTGGTTAAATCCAGGTAATCTAGTACTTAAATTGACATGGTGAATAGCAGCCTTCTTTCAGATTTCCTGTCTATGCTCTGCAAAGGCATTTGGGAGTAAGACTGGACAGAGAGGAGGAAAGCAGGGAAGAATTATAGGATGAGNAAGGCATTTGGGAGTAAGACTGGAGAGAGAGATGGAGACTGCTAAGACTGGGATTGAAGGAGGAAAGCAGGGAAGAATAATAGGATGATTGATGTGATGAGGATTGAACAAAACCCTTCAGAAAGTTTTCAGGGCTGCCAGTGAGCCTGTGGGGAGCAGACCTGTGCTGGGGAGGTGACAGCTCAGCATCTCGTGGTATTCTTAAGTTCTTATTTCCACTGTCAGCTGTCTGTACGTTTATGGCCTTCATGATGTACTAGCATGGAGCATCAAGGCACAAAACCTGCAGTTGAAAACCCTGTCCTTATTGCCTTCTTTACCTTTCAGTAATTGCCTTTACCTCTAGAATACATCAGTCCAGAAAGAACACCATGTACAACTGAGTACTCACCTTTCTCTCCTCCTGTCTTCTGTACATTAGAGGACTACACTTGGAAGAGAGCTCTTAGACTAAGCACATGACAAACTCTGTTCTACCCCTTTTGCCCTTAATTATACCCAGGCTGGGAACTAAAAATTTATCATATAGATTAATTCTGTGAATGGAAGCTGAAAATGCTGCTAACCTAGATCTTTTACATAAATATCAAAATCAGACAACATGAACATCTGTGAGCCTTTGTAATCTCTAGGGTGAGTGGGGTGTTTGGCTGGGGAGCTCTGCCTGTTGCTGAGAGTGCCTTGCTTTCCAGCAGCTGGGAACTTCTCTTGGAGCATATTTAGAAATGCTTCCTGTCTTTGATGCTGGATATGACAGTCCTCTTTAATTAGACTATATTAACTTTCCTAGCCTTAAATGCAACCTTGCAGCTACATGGCACTATTTACAGGACTAGTAGCACACCTTCTCCTTGCTGAGTTCATTCTCATATTCCTTTCCTGTGGAGAAATCCCATCATGTTCACTATCAACAGCACCCAGCACCCTGCAGGCAAAGCTTGAGTTCAGTACTGCCAAATAGCTACTTTTGCTACATGAAGGCTTTGGAACGATTCCTTAAATCAAAATGTTGTTTTATCTTGACAGCAGGAACAAAGCATGGGAAGGGAAAAGGGTTTTAAAACCAAAGCAGGATTGTACACATCTTTCTTATCTAAATCTTCCCTATCCACAGAATGTTTAACTTACCCCTCCTGGGCCCTTGGAGGAACTGACTGAAGTCAGTGTTCTGAGTCTGTGGTATTGGTGATAGCATTTTCTGTATCTGACCACTTCCTTCAGTGTGCAGTCTGGACATTGGATCATTTGTCATGGTAGAACTCTCTTGTTTTAGTACTAAGACTCTGCCTGAACTTTTATGAGCAAGGTAAGAGGAAATGCAGTGAGTGGATGTGACCATCAAGAGTGACAGCAGCAGTGTAACAGATATGAAGCATTCTTATACTTACTGGTCTCTCTTTTTTCCTTCTCCCTCAAGTGACTGGGAGCCACAATTTTTCCTCCTTCCTCTTTCTTGCTTGTGTTGAGCTGACTTTAGGATTAGGGTGTTGTTCTGTGGGAGGAAAAAAAGGACAAGCAGAACAGAAAACCAGTCTGTGAACACATTTGTTGTAAATATGTCTGGTACAATCAAATTAATTTAGAAATCCACTAATACACTTTATACAAATTTGCTCTCATCCTGTGAAGCTTGTCAGGCTTTCTTACCCATTTCTCTGCAAAGCTCAGGGAGAATATATAGACATGATGGCTCCTGCCATATGGAATTACAGGAAAAGCAGGGAAGCATTGGTGATTGAGAGAAAAAAGAGAATCTTGTATGTAAGGGGTTGCTGGCAGGAATCAAGCAGGTTTGGGGGCCAAGAGCATTGCTT
>VWYE01008150.1:112382-225010 GCA_013398995.1 Alaudala cheleensis | reverse complement strand
TTTTTTTTTTTTTTGGTAAGCTTTTGCAATGAAAATCCCTTCACCCATTTACAGCAGGAGAGAGATTCAACTGAGGCACTATCTGATGTTACAATGTATTTATTCATTTTTTTCTAGTTTACCTAATACTCTATTTTTACTTTTTGTACTCTCTTTTTACAGCTTTCCTATTCCTTCAGACTTCTTTATTGCCCAGTTTTCTAATCTGCAGTCTTCTTCCCGTTACCTATTCTTTTCCATCTTCCCTCCTATTGCAGCAGCCCTCTTATTAGAGGGTAAAAATGAGCTGAGGCACAGATTTCTTGTCAAACACAGCAGAAAAAGGGTCCTGGTTTATTCTCATTCATGGCTCAGTCATCTTAACTCCAACTATTCACTGACTCTGGCTGCAGCAAGCTCCTGCTGTAGGTTTCCCTTGCAGCCTCTGACTGCAGGGATCAGTTTGCAGACTCTGAATGCAGGCTTTTACCCAGCCAGACTGTGACTGCAGGTTCCAACAACTGCTCTAACTGCAGACCCAGACTGACCTCACAGGAGTGATTCTCTGTCCCCAGGGTCCTGCTCCATGATTCTCTCCTTCATAGTCCTCAAGGTTCCTCCTCTATGGTGATCCTCCCCTTATCAGCCAACCCTGTCTTTTATCTCACTCACCCTTACTGGATACTGCTGTTACTGATCAGGGACGAGGCTGTATTGGGTAATAACAACAGCTGTCACTTATCAGGGCTGAGGTCACCTGTACTCTGTTCTTTTACACCCTCACATCTCACATTCTCTCCTCATTAGGTTCTTTCTTTATCAGTGAAATACATGACAGCTTCTTTTACCATATACCCTTTTCACCATCTTTGTTAGGGAAAAAAATCTAAAAACTGGTGCTCAGTTTTGTAATTTCAAGAGCTTTGAANGTGAAAAAAATGACAGCTTCTTTTACCATATACCCTTTTCACCATCTAAAAACTGGTGCTGTTTTTTAATTCCAAGAGCTTTGAAGTGTTTTGGGTTTTTTTTTTTTTTTTTATATTCTTCTTTTTGGTTAAACATCGAGCTGTTTACAACCAGTGTCAAAACATGCTTCAGTTCGGCCTAATGTACAATAGGTAACAATATATGAAAGAATGTATCTTGTAGGAAAGAAATTGTACAGAATTGATCCCTCTTTGTGTAAATGCTATTTATACAGCATTCTTGTACCCCCACAGAGCCCACACTGAATACCACTGAAGTCATTGGGCTCCTGCTTTTTTGGCTTGGCTGTGCTACAGCTTAAACTCCTGTTTTGGTGAAAGCATGTCAAATGGCATGGTCACTGCACCCTTCCATGACATAGTAATATTGGCTCCCCCTTTATGCAGCTGGGGGAGGAATGCAGACATTGGACTGATTTTGACCATCAGAAGCACTTCTAGCATGTCTTCTATTCCTAGATATGGTGCTATACTGATACATAGCCTCTGAAGGACCTTGCTAAAGAAAGAGCTGTATTTGGGAACAGAGAAAATGATTTGGTAAACTTGATTTTTCTTTTAAATTGATGGAATTATGTAGTTTATACAATTTGTTATATCAAAGAAGAGACCAATTTTAACATAGAGATCATCATGTTAGAACATCTTCCTGTAAAAGGAACAGTAAGCACGGTGCCATAAGCTATTAATTTACATACAGTGACCTTTGTTCTATCTTGTAGCAGCATAGAGAAAAAGGAAATACTGCATTTTCTGAATGAAATTCACTTTGTAGCCATTAGGTGATGGCTTTTGATGCTTTCTGATATTCCCAGAAAATGCTAGGAATTTCTCTTTGCAAGACTTTGACACATGATGCTTTTAATCACACATACATTAGTCTGGACACTTACTTTTCCACAGGAAAGAATGGTGGAAACAAGCAAAAAGCAATTCAGTAGATTTCTTCAGAATGCAGCTTCATCTCAGACATGATCTGAAGTGTTTGCTTATCTTTATTAAGGTCATATCTTCTCTCTTTACAAGGTATCACAGTTCTTTTTTTCTGCTGTTAAGAACAAGGTAGAATTTGAGACTTCTCACCCAGTCTCTGGAAGAAACTGGTAGAGTTCTCTTGTGAACATAAAATTTGAGTTCAGTGCATGCACCCAGCTCAAAACAGATGGCTGGAGAGAGAAATGCCCTAGATAATGCAGCACTTCAGTTAAGCAAGGGGTGGCCTGTTTCATGTTTGTTTTTTTCTTTAAATTGATATTAAATAGGCTTTCTGATAAAAATCAACAGCTGTGGACTACTGGATTGTTTTTAGCCTACTTTTAGCTCTTCCACTTGTGAACAGTTTTCTGTACCTTAGTGATCACAACAGTGAGGTATCTCTTGGAAGTGAGCACACCTAGCAGCNTCCCCAGAACCTTCCTATATAATGTATTATACCCAAAGTGTATAGTGTTGCAGCAGCTCTCTTATTAGAGGGTAAAAATGAGGCACAGATTTCTTGTCAAACACAGCAGAAAAAGGGTCCTGGTTTATTCTCATTCATGGCTCAGTCATCTTAACTCCAACTATTCACTGACTCTGGCTGCAACAAGCTCCTACTGTAGGTTTCCCTTGCAGCCTCTGACTGCAGGTGATTTCCTGCTGAACTCTGACTACAGGGATCAGTTTGCAGACTCTGAATGCAGGCTTTTACCCAGCCAGACTGTGACTGCAGGTTCCAACAACAGGCTCTGACTGCAGACCCAGACTGAGCTTGCAGCAGTGATTCTCTCTCCCCAGGATCCTGCTCCATGATTCTCTCCTTCATGCTCCTCAAGGTTCCTCCTCTATGGTGATCCTCCCCTTATCAGCCAACCCTGTCTTTTATCTCACTCACCCTTACTGGATACTGCTGTTACTGATCAGGGACGAGGCTGTATTGGGTAATAACAACAGCTGTCACTTATCAGGGCTGAGGTCACCTGTACTCTGTTCTTTTACACCCTCACATCTCACATTCTCTCCTCATTAGGTTCTTTCTTTATCAGTGAAATACATGACAGCTTCTTTTACCATATACCCTTTTCACCATCTTTGTTAGGGAAAAAAATCTAAAAACTGGTGCTCAGTTTTGTAATTTCAAGAGCTTTGAAGTGTTTTGGGGTGGTTTTTTTTTTATATATTCTTCTCTTTGGTTAAACATCGAGTTGTTTACAACCAGCATAAAATCATGCTTCAGTTCTGCCTAATGTACAATAGGTAACAATATATGAAAGAATGTATCTTGTAGGAAAGAAATTGTACAGAATTGATCCCTCTTTGTGTAAATGCTATTTATACAGCATTCTTGTACCCCCACAGAGCCCACACTGAATACCACTGAAGTCATTGGGCTCCTGCTTTTTTGGCTTGGCTGTGCTACAGCTTAAACTCCTGTTTTGGTGAAAGCATGTCAAATGGCATGGTCACTGCACCCTTCCATGACATAGTAATATTGGCTCCCCCTTTATGCAGCTGGGGGAGGAATGCAGACATTGGACTGATTTTGACCATCAGAAGCACTTCTAGCATGTCTTCTATTCCTAGATATGGTGCTATACTGATACATAGCCTCTGAAGGACCTTGCTAAAGAAAGAGCTGTATTTGGGAACAGAGAAAATGATTTGGTAAACTTGATTTTTCTTTTAAATTGATGGAATTATGTAGTTTATACAATTTGTTATATCAAAGAAGAGACCAATTTTAACATAGAGATCATCATGTTAGAACATCTTCCTGTAAAAGGAACAGTAAGCACGGTGCCATAAGCTATTAATTTACATACAGTGACCTTTGTTCTATCTTGTAGCAGCATAGAGAAAAAGGAAATACTGCATTTTCTGAATGAAATTCACTTTGTAGCCATTAGGTGATGGCTTTTGATGCTTTCTGATATTCCCAGAAAATGCTAGGAATTTCTCTTTGCAAGACTTTGACACATGATGCTTTTAATCACACATACATTAGTCTGGACACTTACTTTTCCACAGGAAAGAATGGTGGAAACAAGCAAAAAGCAATTCAGTAGATTTCTTCAGAATGCAGCTTCATCTCAGACATGATCTGAAGTGTTTGCTTATCTTTATTAAGGTCATATCTTCTCTCTTTACAAGGTATCACAGTTCTTTTTTTCTGCTGTTAAGAACAAGGTAGAATTTGAGACTTCTCACCCAGTCTCTGGAAGAAACTGGTAGAGTTCTCTTGTGAACATAAAATTTGAGTTCAGTGCATGCACCCAGCTCAAAACAGATGGCTGGAGAGAGAAATGCCCTAGATAATGCAGCACTTCAGTTAAGCAAGGGGTGGCCTGTTTCATGTTTGTTTTTTTCTTTAAATTGATATTAAATAGGCTTTCTGATAAAAATCAACAGCTGTGGACTACTGTATTGTTTTTAGCCTACTTTTAGCTCTTCCACTTGTGAACAGTTTTCTGTACCTTAGTGATCACAACAGTGAGGTATCTCTTGGAAGTGAGCACACCTAGCAGCTATTCCTGCTGCTTTATTTATTAATTTATTTATCAACAAAACAGCATCTTTGGCTGTACATAAAGAACTTGCTGGTTTTTTGAAAGCTGGTCAATAGGCACATTTTAAAAATTACTTAGTTTTGGCAGGTTTTTTGAAACACAAGACTTTCCTGCTTGACCCTTTTTATTAAAAAAAAATATATATATAGATGAGCCTATTTTTTTTTTTCCATCACCAGAAGTTTATTTTTTACAGTACAAAATATGCTGAGGAGCTTGCTTCCAGATTAAGATTAGACTCTCTTTCGGCAGAGATGTAAATCTGAGATCAAGGAGTACATATCAAACTTTGAAAACTCAGAAATTCTTGCAAGCCCCTGTTTTTTTAATTTCTTTTCGCTCCCTGACTTCTTACAAAAGCAGTTTTATAACAAAAAGGTCTCTTCTGAGCTGGGTCACAATTTGGAATAAAAATATTTATGTTTCAACAATATTTGTTTTAACACTCGCTTGTCAGCATCTCAAGGAACAGCCAGAATGGGGCTTTGATGTCACTGTGGAGTTGTGTTTGTGTAACAGATTTTTACCACTGGGGCTTTGGACATGTAGCATGTGTTGGACTTTGGTTATGTTCTAACTTTGCAAGGCTCCCTTCAACTGTAGAAGCCCAGTTCTGCTTGTTTAGGTGAGCATACCATTCTGTTCTGGATCTGAGGAATTAATTTGTTCCCAGAATTCAGCATATCCTCTGAATCTTTTCTTTCTAGCTGTTTCTGCTGCTTCATCTAATGTCATCTAAGGCCGTCAGACAAAAAAAGTGTGGTTGCTTTGACATGAAAGATCTGCATGCTCAACAAAGCTGTAAAGAGGCATTGAGGCATTAACTGAATGAAAGTAAAACTTGTATTCAGTGCTGAGACACAACTTCTTTAAATTGAATACAGAAAACTCCATCAAATTACAGGTTTACATGCGTGTTGTAGGCTTAAGTGATGCTGTACTGCAGTGCCTTAAATGACCTGGTTACAGAGCATTTAGAAAAGGTAATCTGTTGAAACCAGCTTTGCTGCTGAAACCTCAGTGTAGTCAGATTATAGCCTCAGTTCCCCATTGCCCTGTATTATGCATAAAGAGACTGCAGATTTGATTTAAGATGGTATTTGGGTCCAATTGTAGCTTTTATATTCTGCCTGAGCATATATAACCATAGGAAAATGGGTAAAGTGATGCATAATAAAATGATGCCCATAGTGCCTTCATATTTGAGATGACTTGTCAAAGTTTCATGTTTAAATATTCATCATGGCCTAGTAGAATTAATGGCTTTATGATCTAAAGACAGAGGGGTTTTTTTGCAGTGACTCACATCTGTGGAAGCCAGAAAAAGTTGCAGATGTTTAGTACACTGGAGAATTTGTGGCACAGGAGAATGAGCTGTATTCTCAAATGACAAGTCAGTTCAGTGTATCATGTTGTCAGATAAAGATGAGAAAATCTGACTTCTTGTGTAATAGAGAGAAAATGTAGACATGTCAGCAAAGGGTGACAAACAGTTGCTGAAAAGATAAGAGAACTCAGCTCTGTCTTAAAAAAAAAAGTCCTCTGAAGAGGTATCTATAAGCATTAATTCATCTATATAACCTTTTAATTGCAAGAGTGAAGATATTGTTTAATTGCATAAAAAGTGCGGCAGGTGAATAAAACCAAGCTTAAATTTAGCCCCCTCCCATCTGTTTCTTTAAAAAAGGAGGAGCAACAAGACCAAGACAGTGGATTGTAAAAAGTTGTCTTCCCTTCTACACCCATTCTCATGCAGGATTTAAAGTTAACATATTTCAAAAGGCTGTGATTGACCCAGATGGGGAAACAGAAATTAAGTGAATACTAGATTTTTACCTTGAACTCTGAAATGTGAAAGTAAACAAGTAACATAACAAATTAAAGGCAGGCCATGCAAAAGAAATATTGGTTTGAAACATGTGAAAACATTTGCACCTAAAATGTGGTTTTCTAGTTTGACTTTGTGTCATTAATAGATATTTCAAGGTGCTAAATGTGTCACAATGACAGCTAGAGGTTAACTCAGCATTTTCAAAGGCCTGTGTTCAGACCAAAACTCCTTGTTCAATTCCAAATATGAAGTTTCTAGGTATTATTTCATTATATATGCATCACCTCCTAACAAGCTGTGAGGTTTCTAGCTGCTTGCTTTAATAGGAATGTGGAGAGTTAATATACTTTTGCAGCTCTACTAGTAAACAGTTCGCAAAATAGGCTCTGTGGTACTTATGTTCCATTTGTGTCATGTACTGTCATTTCACAAATTCTGAGGGGTTTTTTTTTTTAAACCCAAATCCACATTTTTAATGCATTATTTTTCTCTTCAAAGATATAAATAATTAATAGCATTTCCTCAATATTAAAATATTGTAGCAGAAATCAAGCCTCATTCAGACTCCTTTGTTTTGCCTTTGCAACTGAAGACTGCAGTGAAAGGGAGTCCAGCTTCCCTGCTCTTCAAAGTTGTGCTTTGACCATTCTGGAGTAATATGAAGGACTTACCCAGTCAAGCTAATTTTACATCATTGTCACCAAGTTGCTTTTTCCTAGTAGTAAGACCTAGCTTGCATGGTATTTCACAATCACAGTCTATCTTCATATATAAGGGAGTTCAAGCAATACCACAACTGCATACACTGTTGAGTAAATATAATAATAAATGAATCATAATAAAAATCTCATACTAAAAATTAACATACTGTTAGCAAGTGAAATGAAATAATTTTAGGTGTAAAAGGAGTACTTGTGTTTGAGACCTTTTCTTCGTGAACCCCAAACTGCTTCCCATTTTGTGGAGCAAAAATGTACTTAACCTGTTTGGAAAGAAAAGGAAAAGATTTAAAATGAAAGTTAGAAAGCAGGAATAGTCAGATGAGGAATTTTCCCATCTATGCTGTGCTAATTTTCAGAAGGACCAAGCAGTTACATTTGTGACACAGCAAGACTTTAGGCATACCTGCAAGTCCTGCTTGGAGACACTGCGGTAGAAACAGTGAAAATGTTTTGAGATGAAATTTGAAACAGGTTCATGGAATCACAGAAGAAATACAGAACTATAATTTGGAAGGATTTTGAGGCAGTGGAACCAGGTCAGCTATGACTTTGTGCAGCTACTGCTTGAAGCCCCTGTAGTTTCTGTAACATCCTTCAGGTAGTTCCAGGCTTCCCCCTTAGCCTCCTCTTTGCCAGACTAAAGAAGCCCCCAAGCTCTTACACATCCTGAGTTGTGGGAAGATCACCATTTTGATAGTTGTGCCCAGTTTTTCAATGTCCTTGATGTGGGACATAAAGAAGCAGACACAGAATTGTGGGAAACACAAATCCTTGCAGACGCCTCCGTGTGCTGGTCACGCTCCTGAATGTAACCAGTGTACAGTTTGCTTTGTTTGCTTTGGGAACACGCTGCTACCTTTACTTGGCATCCCCTGGAACCCCTGGCTCTTCACAGCAGTGTGTTCCCAGCCTGCACTGGTGCTTGGGGTTATTCTGCCGTGGCTGCAGAACCTGACACTTTCTGCTGATCTTGCCTCCAGGTTTCTGGGCAGTGCCTCTGGACTCCTCTTTGGTATGCCAGCTGTTTGTTCCTCCAAATTCAGTGTTGTTTGCAAAGATTTCAAATGTGTATCTGTCTTTAGGCTATAGTGGTTTCAAGCACAAACTGCGTACTTAAAATCTGCTGTTCAGCCAGGGCTGGCAGATTTATGTTTGACTTCTTGATAATATTTAAAGGAATTGTGAACCCATCATAACTGTAATACCAGGAAAATTAAAGTTTATTTATTATTTATAAAATACAAAAACTATTTATTTATTAAGAGTACTTAAAGTCTGTTTACTTGAAAAATTGCCTAGGAGTGTTGGGCGGTTACTACAAGTAACTGTGCCTTGTACTGACCACAGTTACAAATAAACACAAGCTACTGCAAGTTAATGCAGGTGGATAGAGGATGGCAAACCTTTGTCTGTACACACCCAACAGACTTAATTCTGCAGAATCACACTGGGGATGAAAGATGGATTATCAGGTGTAGCCTAAATAGGATTTCAGCTCTTTCTGTGCTACATTACTTATTTAGCTGATGAGAAATGCATTCAGATTGACTTGCAGCAGCAATTAATGGGAAACCAACAGGTCCAGATCTCCCAGTTATTCTCATGAAAGCCCTGCTGAGCTCCCACCCTGTCTACATGTGGTTGATGTAATCTTTTTAGATTTTAATATGGCTTTCAGTGCTGTTTCAATGATTTTATTACATGAGCATATTCCTTTCCAGTTAAGCAGGGGAGAGTGTATACCTTGAGCCTTCTCTGGCATGAAATATGATGGGCCAGAACATACTTACAAGCTCCCCTGAGTCCCACACTTTATCATATCACCGTCTGTCATATCCACAGTCTGTCTGTCTGTCATGGGCCATATCTGTATTAATAAGAGAGGTAAAAGCCTCTACCCAAATTGGGTTCATTTATCCCAACACATTGTGGTTTTATTTGTACAATATTGCTAATTTTTTTTTTTTTTTTTGCTTTGGTAATAAATTTTTGGCAACCTGGAGGAAAAGGAAGCTCTTCCAAGATAGATTAATCTATATTTGCAAAGTTACTTGGTAACATCTTCCAGTTTTTATCCTTCCAGAGCACCTATGGTGTTATCTGTAGGACAATCAAAAGTTCTGCTCAACTAGATCAGATGATAGAGACATTTTGACAGAGGCATTTAACACTTCTCTAGTAGGACATAACTGGACTGTTTTGCAAGAGTTTATCACAGAAGACAGATTTCAGTATAAAAGAATGGTGGTGACCAGATGTGTTTCCTTGGATATTTTAGATTTTTCAGCACTAGTAGTTTTTAGTTGCCTCTCTCTGGGCTTTCCTGTACCCTTTTCTGTGGAGGAGTCTGGCTCTAGCTATATGTAAAAGTGCTGATGTAGACTGGGGGAGTGCTTAGTCTGAGAAGGTCTGATACCTAGATGAGATACAGAAGGAGTTAAGCATGTCCTTGGGCTGGATTTACAGCAGATTTCAAGTTATCAGCACTAACCAAACTACTGTTCATTGTGCCCAGCTGCTTGGTTCAAAGGGACCTGAGGAAGGAAGAAAGACTTTTTATATCTTTTCCTGATAAACACTGCTTTAAGAATCAATTGCTAACTGCATTAATTAATAACATTCAATAACATTCCATATGATGCTTTTATGTGTTAATAAAATGGAGAGGAAGAATATTTCACCTGATAATGTTCTTTTAAATTTTTATTATTATATGCAGCTTCTGGGAGTAAATAGGCTATGGCCAGTAACAAAGCTGCCTTGCTCTGTGTCTGCTGATACAGAAACACCCTTTTCTTTTATCCATTTCATTAAAATATCAGCATATACAGAGTAGTTAAAATTGACCACAGCTTTTGGTTTGTGTATAAAGCACACGTTTACTCCATGAAATTACTCTAAGCTTTACCCCATAAAGTGTGACAACTTCTGAACTCTTGTTTTCTCTACTTCCCCTTTCTTCCATTTTCAAAGGAATTATAATAGCGAGCAAAAAGTTTCAGGAAAAAGAAAACAACCACAAAACTGACTAGGAGAGAGATTGTTTCCTAACTGTGGTCCCTTTGTGGCTGACATCTGTGGGAGTTATATATGCTGAACAAGAGGGATTTCCTTGGTGTAAGTACTATAAACAGAGGGCATAGAAAGGACTGTGCTGTTCCTTAATGTTGGTGCAAGGTGCAAGTGGAGGATGGCCTAGGGCACACTGATGAAATTTTTTAGACTATTGACAGACCACTGCAAAGATTTTTAGTGCCTCTTGACTATTTACCAGTCCATAAATAAGTGTACTCAGTTATGCCAGAGGCTGCAGCATCCTTGTTACATGCAGAAGCTGATCAGGAATTGCCTCAAAATCATGCTGGGTTGTGACTTCTGTTGTTTGTGTCTTCCTTCTGAAGTATTACTGCCTCTTTCATTCCTATTGGCAGAAGGACTGGCAGGGATCAGCAGCTCAGTCCTCCTAAGAGAATAAATACCATGAATATCCTGGAACACTGCAGTGGCCATTTCTCTGGAGATGCCTGGTTAGGGGCAGGCTGCATTTTGGATATGCTCTGAATTTTAGGTGCTGGTTTCTGATGTGGCATTCAGAAACCTGAGCCAAGAGTTCTGGCTGTGTAAATAAAAAGTGCTTGGAGAGTCCAGAATAGGATGAACTACCAAGCTCAGCAGGAAATCACCCTTAATTAATATGCATGCCATTTTCTGATCAGCATGATTTCTGCCTTAAGCCTAGGGCTTGAAATTATTTTTTAGAGCTGGATGCCTGTATGTTTTCTAAGAAAGTTTTGAAACCTTTTCTTTTCAAATGTGGATGAAGGAAGAGGCACAAGCATGTTCCCAACTTTGCCTTCCTTGGGGCAGGCACATGTTTATGCAGGAAAGAGCTCCAAAACTCCAGGCTTTTCCTCTGCCTGAAATTGAAGCTGTACCCTCAAACCAACGAGGATATAAGAGCCAATAGTGATTTGTGTTCATAGTTGTCCTGGTTTAGGGCAAATCTGGGAGGACACTTTATGATAAAACCATCATAAAGTCACCCTAGGACATTACTGTTTTAGATAAGGCATATTTTTTAAAGGTGAAGGGTTCTGGTTGCAGCACTTTTTCTTGTGACTACTCATTTGTTTTATGCAATGACTGTTTAATATAGAAGTATAGAATTGTTTGGGTTGGAAGGGACATCAAAGGTCATCTAGTTCCAAACCCTCTGCCCTGAGCAAGGACCCCTTTCACTAGAACAGGTTGCTCAAGCCCCATCCAATATAAAATGTGTCTCAACAGAAGAAGTAAGAGGTGTTCCAGTCCTCATGAAAAATACAAAAATCTGATTTGAGTATGTTTTGGAGAAATTTTGTTTAAATCCTTTCAGGCAGAGGATAGCATTTGCTTTGTTTTCATGTTCACACTAATGTGCAAAAGGCACTTTGACGTTTTTGCCACGTGCTTTGTTTCTTTCTCCCAAGAATTCTTCTGTTGCCTCTGTGTACAGAGCACATTGGAAGCAGGGCCTAGAAGAGCCTTACCCTCCGAGGTATCAATAACAGTAGTATATGAATTTGATTAATAAGCTGCCTGAGAGAACTAAGAGAGTTCTGGATTTGGTCTTAAGCTAAATGCACGTGGAACTTAAAAGGAAAAAAGGTAATATTTCTCCAGAATCTGGTGTCTGGTAAAAGAGTCCATGGGAGGTAGGCTTCCTACAGTCATCTCTGCATATAAACTTGATTTTTTCCTGCCCTGTGATTTAAGGATCAGTCAAGATCTTCATGGTCATGAGAGGGATAAACATCTCTGAGAGTACAGTGGGCATTCCTCAATTTTGTATTGAGTTGACACAGATCCTTGCATCCCTTGTGAAATGTATTCCAAGGACTTGTTTGTACTTCCCATCTGCCCTTCATCATTGAGACCTGCAGACTGTGTGCAGGACCTGACCCTTTCAGATTCTGTCAATATGACTCTTTACCTAGTCTGAGAGATGGTTATTAAGCAGTGAAAGCAGAGCACTCCTCCACTTTGTACACAGTCAGATCCTGCTTGTGGGGGAAGCAAATGACTTGCAATTTAATCTAGTGAGTGGCATTTTGCAGAATTTTTTTGTCTTTAAAAGATACGTTTCTTTTTGAAAAGATGTCTTGTTTGCCTTTTTTATTGAGCTTCCTGTAAATATGTATCTCTTGGGAGCACTTCACTTGTTTTTGGGATGTTGCCCAAACATAGTTGATTGAGTGGGGGATTAATAGTTTAATTAAGAGTCCTGAGATTTAATACATAGAAAGTAGCCCTTTCTTTTGGAGATCTTTCCCCCCTGATCTGTGCTGTCAGATTTTCTCTCTTCAAAACCATATTTTTAGTGTATACCTATTGCATCATCTCCCTCATTGAAATGTTCATCACAGTTTTTTGAAGTAATACTTGAGGACTGCAACATTTGGATTATGATTTACCCAGCTGTGCCCATGTACTATTACGTGCTGCCTCAGAACATCAGTATCATATTTACTGCATTGTCACTCTTGTATGAATTTTACTAAATAAAGCTCTTAAAGGCTGTGCAGAGGTTAATGATCACTTGTAACCACAGCAGTCATGCAGAATACTACTGGGTTTTGTGGAATTCTTTGTTTATAATAGGTTTGTATTGAGCAGTTTGTGCACCATTTTCATTTTTTGCCATCTGATTCTGCAGTTTTATGTCAGTCTTACATGAAGACTCAGTTGAATCCTTTTCCTTTAGAGAGGATCTGAGCTGATCTTATCACTGCAGTGTTTTTATCGATGTTCTACATCCTATGCATTCCTAGGTGAAAATAAGTAACTGCATTAATCGGCAACTGTTTATCACTAGAGGGATTAGCCACAGATGTCTGCTAATCTTAGTAATGGCAGGTTTAAAGCCATACATGATATCTATAAAAGCAAACTAAAACTCCAGAGTACATTTTGGCCCTAAAAGCTTATAGACAAATGATGCTGACAATGTAGCCTTCAATTTGTGATATGTGGGCACCACAATCTGCCTACAAAGTGCATATTGCTGATTTCAGGCCATTTTAGTCATTTTTGCTAAACTGCTAAATTGAAGGATTAGTGGTATTTCACCAGCCAAGAAGCAGGGATTTCCAAAACTCACCTCATTTCCTCTGTATTCTTCACTGGCATTTGAGAATCCTAAAAGCCTTTTCCTCCAAGGCATGAGAAGACTGTCACACGTCTGGTGGCCCTTCTGTGGTCAAAGGGAGTTTTTTAATTACAGGTCTTAACAGCTGTGTGGAAAGGTGCATTTTTATTTGATAGTCGTTCCCTCTCAGATTTTCTCCTTGGGACAAAAATGCTTTGATGAAAGTAACATTAGGTAGGATAATGCAGGCAAACAAGTACTTACAACCATAAGAGTATTTAATTGTAAGACATTTGTAAATAAAAGGGTTTAGAGGCACTTATGAGATTTGCAACTAACCTGTTTGTAAGAAACTTTCACTGAAAACCCAACAATAACACAAATGGCAAGTCACTTCCATTAGGAACTTATTTGTACACACTCATCAAACTCAGTCTACTTTCAGGGTTAAAAGCTTTCATGCATGATTTTTAATTATCATGCAGCTTGTAATTTAAAGTAGGGACTTTCTGGGTAATTTTGGGGAAAAATAAATAAAACCAAACTAAACACAAATTTTGAAGTCCTCTGAGAACAGTATAAATCACCATTAAGACTTTGTATCTAAGGAATATGTACCCTTTGGAACACCATTGTGAAGTCCCCCAGTCTGACAAGATGCAGAGGCTGCAATTCAGCCTTCTGCTGGGATAGAGAACTGGGGAAAACTGTATGTTTCCATAAAAAGAGAGCTGCAAGGATGAGTGGAGTAGATTAGCTGGTTTAGGATATGTATCTTGTCAAGAAGGAAAATGGAACTTGCATGAGTGTTGTTGCATAACAGAATGCCTTATGTCCTTTTAATTAGGAACTGCTAAGCTAATTTAATGGCTACCTTTTAAAATTTGTTTTAGTTTATATTTATATTTCTATGTTAAATGTAAAAGAATAGAATGCAAAATGACATTTATAATTACATCAGGATAAATACTTACTTTCCTTGCTGAGATTTCATTGAACTGTGTTGTGTGAGCCCCCAGGCTTTTCCATATCTGCTGTCTGTTCTGTGTTGGACATCAGAGGGGTTTCTCAGAGAGCTGACATGCAAAGGGGACTCTTTCAGCACCAGACACTGTGGTAGCAGCTGCCACAGAGAAACTCAAGTTGATAACTGGACCAGGAGAAAATGGGTTGCTGGAGTGTTCTGATCAACACTGAATTTAAAAAAGAGCTGCTTGAAGACCCAACAAACTAGACAGTTTCTTTGCCTGGAAAAGGACTGGGAAATTCAAGTTATTAACTTATAAAAATGTAAGATCTCAGCCCAAGAGTACAAAAGCAGATTCCGTAAATTATTTATTTCAATTACATCTTCATTTAAGGTGCCAAGATACCTTTAAAAATATAGCACAAAACGAAACACAGAATATGTGTAGAAACATTGCTATGGTCTGTTATTGGATCTATAATAGTCTTTCCTTAAATCTTCACTGCTTTTCCTAGATTAGTCTCTATTTTCCATTGCTCAGATACATTTTATTTTCTGTAGTAAATTGCTCTTTGGATTCTAATCATGTTATAGCTTTGAAGATTGGAGTAGCTAGTTTTAATTAAGTCCAAAGTAAAGAATTGAAAGAGAATGTCAAAGCCAAGATCTTTCTACTGAGATCCCTTCCTAAACTTGATTTGGTTGAATTGCTCACAATTTAATTAAAACAACAGTAAAAATACTTTATATTTTTACAGGTTTATTCCCTTTATTATCTCATTTTATGTCAGGACCTTAGAGTTTATGCAGATGGGTAAGATTACCCAGTTACCCATCAATAAATAGTGACAGAATCAGACCCTTACCTATCTAGTGAGGGCTTATCCTACAGAGATTTAAGATACAAATTAATTCCCTTAACTTAGAAATGTTATACTTGATTCAGTTAAAAGATCTTGAAGGATATGAATAAGGAGAAAGTGTTACTAAACCACTCTTGTAACTGAAATAGCATTCTTGTCTGGCTGGATTTCTTGCATCCCAGGCAGCTGATCCTCAGGCTGAGAGTCTGGTGGACCATTCAGTGTTGTTTCACCTGTCCCTTTTGGCTCATCACTTGTGCAGAAGTGGATGACCAACATTACTCCTGCAAGACTTGAAACATTTTGAATCCTCCCTAATAATCTGGCTATTACAATGATTGTTGAAGGCAATTGACCAGGCCAAGCAGATTGACTGTTATGTGTTAATGATTTACACTATCTCATCACATGGACACACAAAATGAAGTCATTGATGGCATCACCTAATACAGCCTCCTGTGCCAAGCTGGGTAACTTTGAAGCTGGATCAGGTCACTCAGTAGACTTTTATTTTTTTTTAATGGAGGTTGGGGTTTTTTTTTGCAAACCAATTTTGATTTTCCAATACAAATTGGAATATTAATTACAGTGTGAAATTTATATTTCTGTATTAAAGACACATATTTTATCATAATGTTGAGAGAATAAATCTAGAACTGATTTTGGCACCAAAACACATGCAGATAATATACACTGAGAATAGTCTCCATCTGCTGCTGAAATCTCTCTTGTTGCCCAGAGTGGTTCTTGGGATTCCTTTCCCTTTGAAGATTTCTGTCAGTGAACATTTCTTTAACTTGCTGTCTACTGAGACTTCAGCTCCCTATCCCCTACTCCCATTCTCCTGGCTCTGAGCAGGTTGAGCAGATTCTTACTGTGTTTGCAGTTGTAGAAAAAGCAGGCACCAAGTTTTTACTTTTGCTTTGTATTTGCCTAATAAGGAACTTGGAGCAGCAGTAGACTGAACAATCCTAAATGCTAGAAAAAAAACATATAACCCAAGCAACACCCCAAAGCAAAACCTCAGCAGTTTACTTTCAAGGTTAGTTTCGGGATTGCATGTAAGTAAACTTGTTAGAACCTAGCCATCTGTATACTATTAGGTGCATATTTGACAAAAAAAAGGTAAATAAAAAAGCTGTCAAGTGACTCTTGAACACTCAAACAGCTTAAAAGCTCTTTGTGTGGTAATGTTGGCACAGCTCCTATGTGACCAGATGGAATTTTATTAACAGCCAACAGGACAAGGGCTGAGATTTTGCTTCTTAACTTACTATTTTTGAAGTGCTTGTAGAGGATGTGTCAGAAAGCTTGATGTACTTTCACACTACACAAAATTACACATCTACCTTCCCTTAATGCAAAGATGAAGACTGCTTCAGAGGTTGTAATTTCTGTAAGGTAGATAAGAGAGTTATGAGGTGTATGGTAATTTAGGTAATAGTGCTTTGTAGTGAATTTCAGAAAGGTGTTTTAATATACACAATTTGTCGTCATATTAAAAGCAGAAGTTGGAAAGAGGCTTTCTAATAAAGAATGTATTTTATAAAAGAGAACAAAAAATACCTAAATTAAATGACACTTGATATCTGATATCAGTAACCACTGATAATAATGATGTCAGATTTCCATTTAAGAATTCTGGTAAACACATTAAGACCATGTGAATTTCTTTTCTGGCATCATCATGGATTTATTTCTTGTCAGTAAGAAATACCTGAAAACTGAGAATCTCCATTGTCTCCAGTAAATCACAGGATGATGATTAGTCTTACAGGGAGCAGCTCAGAGACCTGAGGTTGTTCAGTCTGAAGAAAAGAATGCTAAGAGGAGACCACGTCACCCTCTACAACTCCCTGAAAGGAGGTTGTAGCAAGGTGGGCATTGGCCTCTGCTCCCAGGTAACTGGGAAGAGGAAATAACCTGGAGTTGTGCTGGGGAGTCTCAGGTTGAATATTAGGAGAAATTTCTTCACTGAAAGCAGGGAAAGCCTCCCCAGAGTGAACAACATCCCTGGAAGTGTTCAAAAAATGAGTGGATGTGGCACTTTTCAATATGGTTTAGTGGGCATGGTGGTGTTCAGTCAAAGGGTAGAGTCAATGATCTTGCAGGTTTTCTCCAGCCTTAAAGAGCCCATGACTCTATGACCTTCAAACCAGACAACTTAAAAGAAAAGAAACAAAATCTGTAAACTCTGTGGACTCATGGTTCACCCTATTCTTTTCAGGTGCTTCCTTTCCATATTTAAGGTTTTCAGGGAACTCATGATAGCTAGAAAAAGCTGTGTAGTCAGAGATTAGTATTTCATCACATCTGACAGGAGAACACTGATGTGACATACAATTAGAGCTAGCAGTACCAATTTTGAACCTGGGTATCTTACCCAGACAAAATTCTCACTGTTTTGGGTGAAAGATGTGCCTGAGGGCTTTATACAAAATGAAACCCTGATTTGTTCAGTAACTCAAGCTGGTATAAGTATAGTTATGACAGATATTGCACCGTGTACTTGTACACTTGCAGAGGGTAGGCCAAAGACCAGAACTGGAGCTTATTGAAGTCAAAGAGAATTTTCCTTAGTTCTAGAACTTGGTATCCTCAGCTTTGCATTACCTGGTTTCTATTTATTTGTTTGTTTGTTTGTTTTATTTTAAGGCTCAGTAAAAAAAATATATATATTTTACCTTGTTTATCAAAAAAGCTCACAGTAGAGTAAGCTGGTTAAATTTATTAGGAATTTATACTTCAAGTCAAAATTGTTGTCCTGCATTATAACACCCTACAAAAGTCCACCCAGACTAACTTGTAGCATTACATATGGGTTATTTTGTTGGCTAATAAGCCATGTTTTGTATAGAACTTGAGAAAAGTACAGAGGATTGGCAGCCTCGTTAAATTATACCACAAAAGAAATCAGTGTTCTAATATAGTAAGGGAGATAATTTAACAAAAAATTCAAAAGCTCTTTAGGAAAGTGGAAATTGTTTTCCTCTTATTTATTTGTGTGATGTCTAGGTTGGCATTTGTAGTCGGCTAACTTGGGTCACATTAGGATCAAGATTTATAGAGCAGGTACAGTCAGAAAAGATTAGACACAGCAGTGTAGGCAAAGACCATCTCAAAGAAAAGATAAAGCTGAAAAAGCTTAATACATTTAGTTTTGAATGTGCTGTTTCTAGACTGTACTGTTTTGGTAGTTTAATTTTCTTCTGTTTGTTTTCTAGCACCTGTTCTCTGTTCTTGCTGTCGTGACTTGACAAAGTGACTCTTGCTTGCTAGATTAAAAGTGCTTCAGGCAGAAATCATCTGGAGGAGCAGAAAAGGAAAAGAAAGAAGACAAAAGAACATAATAAATCACCTAAAATAAATCAAAAAAGAGCCAATAGAGAGATGCAAGCCCTGCTGGCTGTGTGTGTGCATGTACACATGCAGACACGCAGCTTGTCTCTTCTATACTGCTCCATATTGTTATATGTAATACAGCATTGTAGGGAATTATAGATTTGATTAGTATTAAGGTATTATCTTTTTTTCCAGCATCCTGTTTCAGCCACTTACTGACTCTTCAGGAAGAGCAATACTCGATTCCAACTGTCTGCTTTAGGCTGTCCATTTTAATTTGCTTGCTGAGTTTTTGCTTTAGCATGAGCAAGAAATGGGTTTGGACTATTGTCTGAAGTAACAGCAGTCATTTAAGATACCATTTTGGTCCTGTTGTTTTTTCCCCCCACTAAATTTTTTCATTCTGTGCATATGGTGGGCAGTAATCTGGAGTAATCTGGTGGAGGGGACCTTTCCTTGCCTTTTATGTTGCAGTACTTTGAAGCAATGTCATAAACTAAGGAGGGGTGGGCATGTGTACAGAAGTTGAGTATTCCCACAAAGAACTGGATCCCCTTCTGCCCCATGTGATACCTGACACTCTCTTGATACCTGCCCATGGCATGTTGTGGTCTGCTTTATAGAAGTGCTGAGTGCAATCTGTACCTGCACCTGAAGACTCCTGAAGAATCCAGAGTGTGCAGTAATTCTGGAACCTGAAAATCTCGTGTTGCAAACCCCACTTCCCACACCCTAAATTTCTAGTCCTCCCATTCACTTCCACAGTGCATTGCTTCCCTTGTACTTTATAAATACCTTCTGAAAGAAGCACATTCATAGCCTTGAAGTATGATGACATAATGGAATGATAGTAACTTTATAACTGCCAGTGAGAAAGGAAATGATCCTTCATCTTTTAGTAGTATCTGGTAAATAAAAGGAGAACCACTTGCCAAGAAGGAGGATATGAAAAGACGTTCAGCTGTTCTTTGACAGAACATTTGTCCTGAAAGAGAGAGGTGTACCTTGGATAAAACAGTATTCTTCATGTGTACATCTTGGCATGCACTGTATTGTATGGTAAATATTTCACATGGTGAAATATATGTGGGTTGATTTAATTCTAGAACTTGGTGTGTTTAAAACCATTTTTATAGCATGACTCAGTAAAGATCAGGCACCTGGAGGAAAAAAACTATACGAAAATATGATGTGCAAATACAAATGCAGTCTTGTCAATTAAATTGTAATTCTTTATAAATTGGTAGCCATCTTGATGGTTTTTTTAAACTACTGCTAGTAATAGAGTACCAGAAAAGATCTTTCCATAAACTGAGAATCAAATTATTTGAAATAATTAATTTTTCTATCATTGACTGATTTTAAAATGAAATCTATCCACTACAGACTCCCTTTATCAAGCAATTTTCTATTAAATGAAAAAAATCTATTCCATTCTTCTTCTAGGACTTGTTTTAAGCAAAATATTTTAGGGCTTTTTGTAAAGCAGTAGAATTATGTTGATTCCACTGAATTTTGATCAGTTTCTTTAGACTTCAAGATAATTCCAGATCTGCAGTGTTTAATTATGAAATATAAAGATACCTAAATCTGTACCACGTTTTCCTAGGAAAGAGAAAAAAAATCTTCCAAGGTTCTGCAAAATCTTCTGAAATGTCATTCCTATAGTCTAGCCTTTGCAAGTCATGATTGAACAGAGGATCATTAATGTGTAAAAACTAATTACAGTGGCTACAGATCCATGTACCTTAGCATAGTGTAAATGTTTTAGATATTAGAATCTATTGTTTGTCTGTGACTACAGTAAAAATAATACACAAAATTACTTTCAAAGATATCAAATGTCCTCCAAGGGGGAGGGGGAAGCAAACAGAAAATTTGCATTGGCAAGGGATTCCAAGTGTACTGAATGGTGGTTGATGCCACTTTTTTTGGGTTTCTATCCTGATTTTGAATACAGATTAAGTAGCTGTTAATGTGTTTAGGCTGACCTGATAATTACAAAAACTAATTAGGTAGCTTAGTGCTCACGTGGCAGTGAGTCGTGGCGTGTCAGTATTTTCAGGTAATAATGAAGCCCCATGTCAGAAGAACAGATGCAGAAGCAAGTGGATAAATGAAAGAGTAACAAGTCTCTAAGACCAGATGGCACATATCTTAGATTCAGAAAGTGTTTAAGAATGAAGCAGCTGAACTGCTGTCAAAAATAGACACTCTCATTAAAGTTAGTTACTATGCTAGAAAAGTAGAGCAAATGTACCTAAGTAAAAGACAGGTTGCAGAAGGAGCCCTGCAGTTAATGATCCGTCATTATATCCCTGGAACTAGAAAATTTGTTGGGAAAAAAGTATTAACCCACCTCAATGAACATGGTAGGACAGAAATAAACAGGGCTTCTTTCAAAGAAAAGTTCTTTCCTGATTAAGATGTTGGTCTTGCCTGTCTGTACTAGGTCTTCTGGCATTACTAATCAAAACCTAATTCTTCACTGCTGCCCTCTGACAGCATATAGGTACCTCCTGATTAGATGCCGTTTGAAAAATTCCTGGATGGGCTAGGAGAAAAGAGTTGTCTCTAATGATGGGTTTGGGTGGTTTGGCAGAAAATATTGTACACTTGGGAGCACCTGGGGGCAGCTGCTGCAAAGAAAGGAGGGGATGGAGTATTTTTTGGCAATGGCCTGAATGTGAGAACAAGATTCTCCTGTCCTCAGTAAACTCTGTATTTGGAGTCTTTTGCATGTCGATGTGAGCATTTGTATGGGACTAGGCATCTTCTGAAAAATGATCCAAGAGGATGTATCTCCCTTTATATAGGTTCAAAAAGGACCCATGCTGTACATTTCTGCAAGCTTATTCCATGTCCTGGCAGCTAAAGGGCTCTCGTAATTTGTGCCAGTCTTCTGTCTTTTTTGAGGAAGTGGCATCTGGGGTCATTAAAGACCAAAGATGTGCTACAGTTCTCACCAGCTGCTGAGCTCTCTGCTGCAAAAAGTAATTCAGGCCAAATATATAAATCTCATCCAAACAGATTATGTGTCCGATCTTTGTGTCAGGTTCTCAAAGAAGACCACATCAGAACACACTTTTCATCAAAAACAGGTGAGCCTGGGGTGCATTGCCCCTATGGGTTAGTTTGGACTGAAATTCTAGTAAGTTCAAGTCTACAAGAAAATGAAGTCTTTTCTGCAGTCTAGGCTATGTGCATTTACACACATTTTTAAAAGATTTATGCTATTATAACACAAGGAGACCCATAAAATAGCACCATTCCTTCTGCTCAGTTGGATGTCTCATTGTTTCCTGAGAGGCAGTGGAACAGACTCAAAAGGCTCTGATGTTAATACAGCCACCGTCCCTGTAATAGAGCAGAACTGCTCAGACTTCTTTTTTTTATCTGATCAGCATGTTTCAGTATGCCCCATTTCAATATCCATTAGTTTTGAATTCTTTATCTGTGAAGTTGCACGTATAGTGCAATAGTCCGTTTAATAACAACATGTCTACATCTAGGAAGTGTCAATCAAAAGATACAGTCAGTGTTAATGATATGTTCAAAATCCTCATTTTGTAATGAAAATCTCTATACTGGATAAAATGTTATGTATAAAAAACAAAACAGTTCAGACAAAAGCTGACCACCTAAGTACTCAGCTAAGACATTCTAACTATTAACGTCAGTCTTGGGATAGGGCTTTTCCTGTGATGTGGGTGAAGATGGACTCAGAGCAAAATTGGCAAGTTGGTTCTTACCCTCACAAGCCACTAGAAAGACTTTTGGGTACCTTTTCAAACTTTTTGCAGTGTAACCAGCTCTCCTGTGGCCCTAACCCTAAACAAAGTTGATCGACTACCAAATTTTTACTAGATGAAAGAACAGTTCTTTTGTATAAAACAAGCCAGTGACTGCAAATAGGAATGAGTCAGAGAAAAGCTCTTAGAAAGAAGAGTACAGTGAAGTGAAATGGAATATTAAAACATTCACTAGTGTTAGTTTCTGACTAATTCTCTCTGTAAAAATGCCTGCACAAGAAATAGCAAAAGGTTTCAAGGGATAGTAGTAATACCATGCTACCAAAAAAAAAAAACAAACAGTGGGCAATCAAAGTATTTAAACAGCCTCATTTTTATGACTGTTTGTGCAGGAGTAGTTATTGGGGAAAACAAAATGTAACCGTAGGTGGAATGGGCCAGACAGGTCTGACAGCTCTTGGCAGACTCCACTGCTAACTGATTAGTTTGTAACATTAGGATATTTAGGATTAAGGTGTGTGGGATTCAGAGCTTTTTCTTCCAGATAAGAGAACTAATTTTTCTGAAAACAATACAGTAGGCCAGATATGAGAGACTCCCTGTGCTTAGGATCATCAACAAAATAGTTGATACTTTTGTTAAACTTCAGACTTTATGCCACATATATTCACAACATGATACCACGTTGTTGACCAACTGTACCACAGGGAACTCAACTAGCCAATTTTTACCTCTACCATCCTAAACTTGTGTCCTTACGTCTTCCTAATGTGAGCTTCACATGACTTGAATGTTGACACAATGTACCAACTCACATTTCTCTGATTCTCAGCCAAAAAGATTCCTTATATTGCTTTTATTTGATGGGGTTTTATTGCTGAGAATCTGATCAGCCTATGCAGCAACAAGCCTATTGGAAACAGCTTCTATAGGAGGGGAGACACAAAACTAAGCAGGAGATGATCACAAGAAAACAACAGAGTTTTGTACTTGGAAAAGAATCATTTGCAGCTTCTTGCCTAAACAACAGGTTTAGGAAGCCTTGTGTGATTATGTGGTGAGAACCCTCTGGAACACTGCATCATTTCTCTCTTAATATCCCTGTCAGTGTCACCTCAAACTATAAGGATTTGTTCTTTTCAGGACAACAAAAGAAAAAAAAGAAAAGATAACAAAACCTCTGAATCTTTTGAAGATCTGTTTGACATGTCCAAGGTTCTTGGGTTTCAAAAGTAACTGTCTCTCTCAAGGTATCAACTCAGTTTAGAAAGGAGATGGACAGAAAGAACTAAAGTAAACAAATAAGTTCTTTCTTGAAGGATGGTTTCTTCCCTCTGTGCTCTTGGCTGTGTGATTATGTCAAGAGATGTGGTGTTCCTACAGTATTCCTATTATGTTTTCTTCTTTAGAACGGAGTGACTAACTGTCAAGCTGCAAGAATTTTAGAGTTGTAGGCTTCTTAGAAAATCAAGGATTATTATAATTTATTTTAGAAGCACACTTTATGCATATGGCTTCTAAATTAATCTCTGCTGTTACGTTATTTTAAAAATACTCCCAGCATCCAAGTATACCTAGAGGCAATTTAGCACACAGTGCAACACTGTTTCATAAGATATTTTAAAAGTAGTATTGCCACAAGTATCATTGTCACAAGTACCCATTGATACTTGAAGTGTGTCTAAAGTAGCAGTTAAATTTCCATGTCAGTCGGTGGGATGTGCATGTGCTTGGTACCATGAAAAATTGAGTTCTTTCTCCTAGGGAATGAAATATTTGGATAGTCACACTTGAACAATTTTGCCCCAAATGCATAATTTTGCATATCATCTGTAATTGTGTAGTATTAAAATAGTGGACTTTCCCCAGAAAAACTTTGCAGGGCACTGAGTAGTAAGGGGTAGTAGGAAAATAGACTGGGGAGACCTCTAACTCTATTGCAGGTTCTGATGTGGCATAGAGTGAAAGAAATAACAAGTATTTCATATAAAGCACTCATCTCTCCACAGAAAAATGAAATAAGAAGTGGAATCTTGTGATTTATTGAGCACAAGTGAAGTAGAAGAGGCTGTAAGAGAGAAATAAAATCTGTGTGTGCTCTCTGACAATAGTCTGTAAAATCTGGTTTGATGGTGAATTTCTTATCTTTGCATTTTCTTCTTCCTTAGATTATAGGAACCCTTGCTTTTCATATATATAGTAGATTGAGTCTTCTTAAGGTAAATGTTCCTATAGCTTCAAAATTGTGTGAATTTACAAGGAGAAGAGATGCCTGTAAGGAAGGAAAAGAATTAGTGCTATGTTAGCAGAAAGCTGAAGAATATGAGAAGGAGGCATATGAAGAAGGTATAAGAGGAGGTGGAGTGCACACTGTTAAATTGTAGTACTGGGGCTGGTCACTGAGTACCCTGCATCTATGTCTTTTGACAAATTCTAGTGATATATCCTGAATAATGTATTTAATCAATGGGACTTTGCAGTGTGTGCTCAACTTCACTGTTGGCTAAATGCGATTCAAGTGCTGCAGCAAGCATGCTAGAGAGTAATGTGAGTATGAGGGGAAATAAAATTTAGGGTTTTTTTCCTTGATAGCTTGTTCCAGAAGGTGACAGTTCAGCATAGTGAGGAGGTAGTAGGGAGGAAGGTTTTTAAGCTCTTGAGGAGCCACAACCAAATGTGGTTGCCCAGAAGGCTTTTGCAGAGTTGCCAGCATGCTGCTGGCTGTCTGCATTTAGGAGTACTGACATTCCTGGCTGTAGTGTTGCTAAGAACATGTTCATTACTGAATAGACAAAATAACTGCCTGATCATAGAAGCAAATAAACAATTTCATATATAAATACTGAGCACTTCAAAACGTTAGGTATCTCATCTTTATCTCTATGGAATACTGAACTACAAAAGCATATGCTAATAAAAATTGGAGGTGGAACAAAAGCCACGACTTAGGCTGAGAAGCAAAGCAGCTCCAGGAATGAGATTGCACCCTCTTCATGGGATGCCTGCTGTGTCTCCACTCTTTTCCTTTGCACCCTCCCATCTGTAGGCAAGTGAGGAGGAGGTAGAGCACAGCAGGTGCCAGCTCACCTGTCAAGGAGGCTTCCCACACTGGTGGGAAGGTCTGAGGCAGTGCTGGCTGCTAGTCAGGCTCAGAAGATTCCAGGGATGCATTGAAGATAAACTGCACTATGGCTGTGTTGGGCTTGGGTCAAGGCTCTTGATCAGCCACTGGGAACAAGAGACAGTATTTAACATTATTTGTTTGGAGAAACACTTTCTGCTTGCTGTCAGAGTTGGCATGGAAACTGAATCAGCACTCGTTTTAAAAGAATAGTCCATTCAGAGCCAGGTTAGTCATCAGTGGGCTTACCAGAGGCTCAGGCTGCACCTGCCAGCACTTAAAACTTGCTCAGGAAAGGGTAGAATCCTCAAAATGGTAATGGTCATACTACCCCAACCTTTACTGGGCAAACAGCCGTCTTTTGAGAATGATTTTATCTCAGCAAGCATTGGGTGGTGGTGGGTTTTTTTGTTTGTTTTTTTTTTTTAATAGGGAAGAGTTAATTATCTGAAATCCACATAAGAACTTTCTTATTTCAAGAAGATGGCATCTGTTTTTATGGATCAATTGAATTTAAAGAGTTAACACAATTCATATAAATAATGATGCTTTGTAATATTGTGGTGGAAAGTGACATAATTCTTAAAAAGCTCTAAGCTTAGCACTAGGCATCTGTGAATAGTCAAGATGGAAGCCTACACAGCATGCAGAAATTGACATTTTCAATTACTTTGCCTCTATTAATGAAGAAGATCAAGATATGCTTATTTCTATTCTATTTTATTCCCACACACAAGGGGAGAAGCACTGAGAAATACTGAGAAAATACTGATGGATGAGTTGCTGTTCAGTGGCATTTCATAAAGCACCTGCTGTGACAGCCTGTTCTCAGATGCAAAATGATAAATGTATATATAAATTTGAAAAGTTAAATGTCTTTAAAGTTTAATTTAATCTATAACCTTTGACTCCTGGCTTTTTGTATCCTCAGAACACAGACCATGCATGTCTTCTTCACTGATACAGGAACTGTTTACTTTGCACTAACTATTTACATTCAGGACCATAGTGCTGTTACCAAATGGATGAGGACACTGATTTCTTTTTACTTTGTGTTTATCAAGCAGATAATTTAAGTGAAGCCCTGAAAAAGCTGAAGATAACATCCACTGACAGCACAGCAGATAGCTTGGAGGGATGCTTGGACTGTCTGCTTCAAGCTCTGGCACAAAACAGTAAGTTGTACGGACCTTTAAAATTTTAAATCATATGAGATCAGTGAATTAAAATGTGGCAGAAAGACTGACTCAAGCAGTAGGCTGCTAGATTGGCTCTATTGAGTTTTGGGGTTTTTAACCCATATATCTGCAACATGGGGAGGAGTCAGTGCTGTTTCTGGAAACAAATTCTGTGCTTCTTCTTTCCCCTGTTTGCTCTTGGAGCCGGGCTGAAAGGTACAGAACACAATAACCAACACAGACAGAACAGACAACTGGGGATACAAGCATCAGAAAGTCACCCTAGGAAAACCATTAAAGAAAAAAATGAACAGAGATGGAGAAATAAGCCTGATAAGATGGGGAGAAGGATAAGGGAGCTGCTTGCTAATTCTGGTTGAAAGAGCATAGTTTCCCATTTGTAATGTATTTCTCTTCACACTTCAATCACAGATTCCTTCATTCCAGGAGTTTCAATTAGCAGAACTAGGCTGGATATCCAAAGATGGTCCAAGTTTGATATGTAGTATGTAACAAAAATAACATCAGAATGGAACAAGATGTCATTTTCACCAAAAATTTTAGAATGCTTATCCCCACTCCCAGTAGGCAGAAAGGTAAGGTTAATGAAGATGACAGTTTATAAGACTTCTCTGAGTTTAACTTTCTTAGTGCTTCAGATTGTGGTAGAAGAAAAATCTGTGTACAATTTCAGGTTGAAAAACTTCTCAGGATATGTTACAAGCCATTCTTAAATTTTTTTTTATTTAAAAAGAGTTAGTCCTTAGGAAATATCAATACTTTCAAAAGTAAAAACTATTAATAAGTCTTGGGGGTTTTTTTCACATGGTGGTATTCTGCAAATAAAACCTTTTGGATTAGTTGGTGTAAAATACTTGATGAGGTTTTTCATGACTGAAAATAAGCACCATCCAGATCAAGTAAAAAATGGATTGTAACAATGTCTCCATTTAATTGTAGTCTGTTTTTAATTCTCACTATTTTAGAAGGAGATTATCAACCAGAAAGTAATAGAATCTTTAAGGTTTAGATCAACCATTTTTTTGAAGGTGCTGGATTTATTTATAGGCTATATCCAGTACTTTAATACAACCTCAAATTGGATTGATTTCCACTACTTTTAAGCCTAGTACTTAAACAATAAATACTAAAAAGAAGATCATATGAAAAGTGACAACTTACTTGTGTAAATAACAGTGTTTGCTATTTTGCCTATGAAGGTCACATAGCTGTGTCAGAGAACAAATCTGGCATATGCAAAATAATTTTACTAAAGTACAGCAAACTTACTGATGCTTCCTTGCAACCAGATGACTCTCTTCTGTCTCAGTCTAGGGCTTTGCTCTTCATTCCAAAATCTTTTCTATTCCAGATTTGTAGCTGCCAGATCAGATAAACAGATTATTAGGATTTGAGCTCTCTTTTTGGGGTAGTTCTAGAAAATGTATTCTCTCCACAATTTCCCATGCTCTTTGTGTGTAAGTCAGTGACATGGATACAGCCCTGCTGAGCTGCCCTGTGATACATATCTCCTCATATTTACATTTGCCCAAGATTGAGGGCAACTGAAATAATGCACTGAAAATTAGATGGGTCAGACAGGACAGGTTTTCTTAAACAGCTTGCTGGTGATTTAGGAACCAGTATATCAATTCTGTTTCAAGGGAACTGGACACTTCCATACCTAAGTTTTGCCAGGTCTCTTTGGACAATGGGCTTTAGTTTCTCAAGGTTATCTGATGATTTGAGGAACAGACTTCTGGCTTGAGATAATTTTATGAAAACATCAGTACATTCAAAAGACTTCAGAGATTGAGGCAAATTACATATAATAAATAGATTGATTCAACAAGTAGATACAGAATCAGCTTTCTAATTGCTCTCAGCCATCCATTTAACATCTTAATATGGATTTGACTGGTTGATTTTTCATTATAGCATATATTATCATATATATGATACCTAGTTATGGGAGACACACTGTACCTTTGTGTCTGTATATAAATTATTACCCAATAATAATGAGAAATCAAGCTGTTTATATTAAAATACATGTTAATTGTAATGCAGAAATAATTTAAATAATATTTCACAAGTTGTTATGCTGCTCTCTTTTTGGATATTTCCATGTGTATGATTAAATAAATGAAGGATACATTTATATTATAGTTCAGTAAATAATCATATTAACGTGAGAGAAAACAGCCATGCAAGGAATAGTTTATTTTAAGAGAATTTGATAGGACTGTGATTTTGTTGGGAGTTCATGGTAGTATTGTAAATCACAGAAGTTAAAGTTTTATTCACTGCTTTACGACTTGGAGATAAAAATATGATTTTATCCTATATAAAATTTAGTACATTACTAATATGCTAATGCAACCCACTCCCATCTACTGCTAGCCAAAATTAGTAGTTAAACTGAATGGTACTACAATAAATTAAACTTTTCAGTAAAGGACAACTTCAGTTTTGCATAGTGCATGTACACATGAATGTTTTAGTGACCATTACACTGCTTTTAATTAGTGTCTGTATGCAGCATAGGTTTGTGGCTGCTGCAGAATGTTAAATTCCCTAGTCACTAAGAGTACAGTGAAAATTATAGTTCCATTTATTTTGCATACAATCTTAATGTTTTCTTTACATTAAAACATTCCTTTCTTCTCATATTTGCTACTGTAGAGAAAGAGATGACAAAGTTAGGATGAATATCGTAACTTTTTATTTCTTTCTATGTAATCTGCTGAGTTTTTTTGTTTTTCACTCTCCTTCTCAAAACTGATCTTTTGATAATCCTAGACAGGTGTAATGCCCTGGAACATGATGCCTCTGGCCTGACTTTAGGAGCTATTCTGCCATTTGTCACACCAGTCAAATTAAGGTGCATGCACACACACATATGCTATACTACAGAAGGGTGGGTCAAATACTCAGCTAAATGTGGTAACTGCTGGTAAATATTTGGCAAGCCAAATTCAAATTGTTTTAATTACAGTTTGTCTAGGAGAAACTTGCACAGCTCTTCACATCTGAGACCTGGGTCTGAAAATCCTGCACAGATGTTTTCCTTAGGAGACATTGTTTGAAAATACATATATTCCTATTTATGCAGATATTTTAGTTCTTGTCTGTCTGAGGCCAGTCATATATGGTCTAGCTTGTGGCACTAGGGAAAACCAAGGAGGTTAAGGAAAGAGGCAATAATGACAGAAGAATAAGACATAAACACACATTGGAAATGCTTTAGAATAATGACACACCTCAGTTTGTGTGGAGTTCCTTCAGCATTCCCAGTGAAGTTAACAGTGAAGCATATCTGGGGACTTTGCAGCCATCAAGCTGCAGTAACATTAGTTGAGATCCACAGGTAGTGTAAGAGCTCCTTTCACCTCTGTGGATCTACCTCATTCACATAAGCTGAGATTCTGGCCACCTTGCTTCTGAAAGAAAAACACAAATATTTTATTTCTATCCACCTGCAAGCACTCACCATCTCCTAAACTTCCCATAATTCAGATTTTTAAGGAAAGGCTGGGTTACATGACCCATAAGCATTATTAGCAGCCAAATTACCATAAGCATTATTAGCAGCCATGCACAGAATGAATTACCGGCTTATATTCAATCAAGAGGTGAAAGCCATGTATGACATGTGTTTTCTTTTAGCAAATACACATTAAAACAAGTTACTCCATTGTCTGCTCCATTTAATTAGTTCTATACAGATATGGATTGATGTGTTATTGTCTAGAAAAGATTTTGCTGGTCTGGAAGCAGACTGTTTACAGTCTGTAGTGTTACAGACATGGAGTGTACAATTACCATAACAAATCAGAAAAGGCACAAACCTCCTCAAAAGTATGAGTAAGGCATGTTCTGAAGAAAAGTAATTTGAAAGATCATATGCTTACATTTCTGGAATGAAGTGAAGTATAATTGCTTTATTTTGTATCTCACGCCCAAAGAAAAACATGGGTATATACTACTATTGGATATTGGGAACTATTAGTTAATATAACCAATAAAGAATTACAAAAGAAAACAATATTGGCCATTATTTTCAATCAACATAGACAAATTTGTACTTGTTAAGAGCCATTTCATAAACACTATGCTTATCAAAAAAGTGCATTTATCCTAAGATCCCTTAAAAAATGTCCACAAGAAAAGAGTGCCTGACAGAAAGAAAGCAAAAAGGAAATAAAGGTTTTCTTTTAAACAGAGGCTCTCTGGGACATAACGATTGCAGTAACAACAAAAAAAAAGTTACTGCTCGTCCAGACATGCTGTGTTTCAGATACAAGAAGTTACAGCAGACATAAATAACCCAGTTTTGATAAATGAGAAATCTGAAAAATCTGCTGAGAATGTTATTTTTGGCTCTGCTGTACTCAGCGTAAGAGACTGAAAATGCCCACTAATCCCAGCTTTCAGCACCTGGCTCTAAAATGTCTGACATTAGCTGAAGTGCAAGGGCTGGCACATGCAGTTGAAATATTTTTTTACGTACACTTTTTAGGAGACTAAGAATATGAGTTTACATGTTTGTATGAAGAAATGTTTAAGCAAAATCACAGCAATAAATATAAGCTTACGTGAGAGGGCAAGGCCCCAGTTTAGAAAAAGATTTAGGAACGTTGGAAATACTTGAAATAATGCACTTTACCTTAAAGATGTGGTTGACTAAGATGACCTATTTTCTACTTGTTGAGCTTTGCTGATACCTGGTAACTCAAGCAACTATCACATGCCACATGAAAATTTTAAATTCATGCTTGAAACTGGAAATCTCAGCATTATTCAAAGGCTATTTTAGAGTGCCGTTTTTCTTCCCATAATACACAGAGTTTCATAATAGTATTTTGCTTTGCCCCAGAATGTATATGCTGGAGCCATTATTTGTTTGGAATATACTGGCTGTGTTGCCTCAGGGAAAATAACATTGTTACAAATTACCTGAGCAATTTCTAGTAAGCTTTTGCCATCAGTTCCTGCTGTTCCAGTGTTCTGGTGTAGGGCCATGGGCTCATCCCTCCTACCTAAAGCTTCTTGTTCAGGTTTTCTCTTGGGAGGCACCAGTGGCTTTTCAGAAATGTGTTTGTTCCTATTTGATGGCATCCCCCGGAGGATGTGTTGGCATCTGGAGAGCTTAAGAAAATCTTGGATATCTGGAGACACAGCAGATTTCTCACATTCCTTTGTCAGTGGTGAAACTTTTCATTGAATGCCCTAAAACTTTGGCAGGCACCTGCTTTAACGGGCATCTATTTTCCTCTCTTTAATTATTTTGGTGGATTTCCAGTTCTCACAGCCATATGTTTGCACAAAGGTTATATTTCAGTTGGAAATTCATTTTATTTTGCTCTTCATAGCCATGGCTTCCATATGTTGTTGAATTTAGTTAGTACTTGTGTTTCGTATGCTTGATGTTCCTTTTTCTGATCTTCACTGGCCATAGAAGATGGAACCTTTCCTTTACTGGAAAGGAAGCCCTTTTCAGGGCTCAACTAAAAAAAACTCTGAAATTTTAAAATGTATTATTGTTGCTATGAATACCTTTGATTTGTAAAAGAAAAAAGCAAGATTTACCTATTTTTATCTATTTACCCTTTTTTTTTGGGCATTCTTGATAGTTCTGTGTACATATTCTTATTTATTCATTGCAGAGTCAGGTAGGAGCTGTCTGCTTAACTTGTAAGCACCATCTGATTTCAGTGAAGCCTTGTACCTCTTTAGTACGCAGAGGATTAAGAAACAGTCATTTCATCTTCTGTTTCCACAGCTCCCTCACATTAGCATAAAAATACCTATCCTCCTGCCCCAAACATAGAAAAAATTAAGTTGTAGAACCTTTTGTCATAGCAGATTTATTCTAAATCACAAACATGTGAAATCACTTTCATTTTTCCTATTGGCTAGACGTCTTAAGCTTTCTCCGTTCCCTTTTGTGGAACGGAGCATGGAGAAAAAGCTCCACATTTCAGAGCTTGCTCAAGCAAACATATTCTTAAACATCAGCACACTAACCTTTCTCTGTTTTGAAGACACTGTATGAGCAGAATAGGAGTAGAATGATGCAACTGATGTTTCATGCAGGTTGTGGCCAATGAACAATGCTCTCCTGATTGTGAATGCTTGCACAGTATTAAGGCGCTTAAAACAAGAACTGTCTATAGGCCCTATTCTGACCCTCTAACTTCTGACCACAATTGTTTTATGTAAATAAAAAAAGAGCTTTTAGCATCCCTGTAGATGTAACACACTTTACAAACATGCAAGCTGTGACAAGGCAGTGCGTAAGCACATCAACAGAGCTTAGCACAATCAAGGGGGTAGGCAGTGATGCTAATTGGATTAGTGGCCTATTAAAACAACTGATAACTAATAGAATTAAGTTCACTGACAAATAGAATTTCCCTGCTTTCTTATTCCTCTTTGATCTTTAGCATCTCTCTTTCTTCTTAGCAGCAGTCTCCCTTCCAGGAGGATTTTTTATCTTCCTCGGGTGTGCCCTCCAGTGATCCCTGGTATATGTCTCCTACCTGTGGTCTTGGGAGGAAAAGGAGGCTACACCTGGATGGATACTCAGACCTAGCAGGCACAGACCTGCATGTCAGTCCTGACATATAAAGGTCACAGCCTGAACATTCAAACAAGCAATAGACATCCATGAAGAGGAAATGCACAGATGGAAGCTAGAACATCCTCCTCCAATAAGATAAAAACTAAACAGTATCATTGCTAACTGTCCACTGAAATGTATAGTTGTCTGCTGCGATCAAAATATTCTTTAGATAGATGATGTTCTTAGCCTATGACATTTTAGGATTTTAGGACTTTATTATTATTCCTGGTTTGTCTTGGAAACTAAAAAAATACTGAGAGTAGCACTAAGGCATCATAGTACTTTGTTGGAGTTGTTTTCTTTATGTATTGAAGACGTGAACTAGTGTCTGTTTAGCTACTCCTAAACCTTGATTCAGCATCTTTGGAATTCAGTGGAGTGGGCATAATGCATTTAATGTCTATTCAAATGAAGGAGGGAGAGGTAGTAGAAGTGAAAAAGGAAGAAATGAAACTAAATGGATGAGTAACAAGGAGTAGAGTGGAACATAAGATTTTTATTTTAGAGGAAGCAGAAAAATGGAAGAAGGGAGAAACAGATATAAACATAACATTTTTGAAAAAACAAGCTAAATGCACATACCTGAGTGGCTGGTAGGAAGTCAAACCAAAACCCCACATCTCAGACCAGCCAGAATTTCTAGTCTGCTCTGACACAGATAATCTCTTGTAAGAGTCAGGGGTTCAAATTTAATTGTGCCAGCTCAGCCAATCAAGCCATCAATTAAGCTTACCTGCAAAGATTTCTAGTCAAATGCTGTGCTTAAAGTTGGGGATCCTGATGAGTTTAAAAATTTAAGAGGGAGTTTTGACTCAAATACTGTGTTTAAAAGTGTTCCTTCTTTTTGCTGAAGAAAGATGTTTGATGCATCTTAGCTCATGGGCTGTTGCCTTGTCATGATATTGTACACACATAATCCAGAAATGTTTCCTCATTAAGAGCTGTATATAATATATTTTTACAGTATAACCATACTAAATCAAGGTGACTGTTTTTTATTGGACTGTCTCCCAGTAAACTGGCTTACCCTAATGATACTGAATGGTAATCACTGCTACTTAGTGGGATTATATTTTACATAAATTCCCCTTAATATGATGTATTTAGTTAGTGCCAGATAGTTTAATGTTTATCCATGTGTTAAATTTCAAGTGCTATTCACTGAATACACAATGTGCCAAATAAAGATTAACTATTATATTTTTTTTTCTTTGCAGAAGGCATCAGTGAATAGCAGTTCCAGATAATGGAATTGACACATCTTTTTTTTAGATTGCCTGTGTGTTGCATTTTCAAAAGGCAGGCCTTTTCTTCTGCTTCTGTATTGCATTTCAAAAATGCAAAGGAGAACGCCTAACTTTTACCAAAAAATTATATTTAGAGATCATGTAATTCACAATTTCAGGTCTGCAGTTTCATTATTAGCTTTGCCCCAGTCCCTTATAACTTAAAAAAAATGTGGTTTTTTTTTAGATTAGGTTTTCTTTAAGCTACTCAGATAGCACAGCTCACTAAAAATGCCAGCAGATTAAAATATTCCTTTATGTGTAGACATACTCTTTCAATAAGCAAAGGGTGGAACTTCAGCTCAATTAAGAGTACTCTTAAGAGGTTGCTTAAAAGGAACATGAAACATTTCCTGCATATAAAATGATCAGCCTTCAAATGTGATTTGATGTTAATAAACTAAATCAAATTTGGAGAAAGGATTTCACTCCACAGGACTAGCATTTATCACACATTTTGAAGAACTAAAGCATGAGAATACCCTTTACCCTGGGACCTGTACTAAGTTCAGTCAGTACAAGCAAGGGAGGAGACAGGGGAAAATGTCCACAGAGGCTGAATAAAAAACACCAAGATGTGAATGTATGGCATTTGTACTGAGATGCCAGACAACAAACTTGGCAGCTGAAGCACTGACATCAAACTCTTTCAGCAACCTTGCTGCTGAAGTGGTTACATCCTGGAGTGGGTGAGTCAGAAAGGGGGAACAGCTCAGATAAATCCACCAGCTATTTGCCAGGGCTCGATACTGGATCCAGTTCAGGAACTCAGGGGTGCCAAGCTGCCTAACTTTAATATTCTGCCTTGTGCTGTGACCTATTCATGGAAGTACATGTGCATTTTTCTTCATTGAAGGCAAAGATGTCACATATTTTTTACTTCACTGGTACCTGCAACAGGCTATTTAACGGGTAGAATCTCATCCTGAAATTCACTTTTATACTTTGGATGTAGCTTTTGGAGAATTTAATCATCGGGACTCATGCAGCTAGTTGATTGATAAATCTGTCTCTCCATCTGTCCTTCCTTCCTTGTTAGAGCTGAGATTTTAATTACAAACATCTGTGTACTGTCTCTTTCTTCGTTAAAAATAGGAATTGAAGTTGCCCTGTAGCTGCTGACAGAGACAAAACAGAGCAAACACCATGATGGAAACATTTGTACAGCTAAGGGAGAATCCTCCCTCCTTGCCTGATAGGTGTCTAATTTCAGGGATAAGTGAACAGTCAGATTTTGGGGATTTCCCCATGTGAGGAGGAGCATGCTAAAAAGAAATAAAATGTCTACTAATATTTTTATATATTCATTATTAAAGGGCCTTTTTCCCCCAATTAAAATAACTCTTGATAATTGGAACAGACTCTTTGGTTAAGATTTGTTTAGCAGAACCTCCGTATCAGTGGTGTATTCTTTGTTTCCTGACAGGCTAGAATTTGTTTATCTGACGTTCTTTAAAACTCACTTTTTGTGCTTTTGTAGCCAGACTGAAATCTTCGTTTTGTGGCTTGAAAAATACTGGGGGAGGCTGTGGAGAGAGGGACAATGTTCCTTGAGGGAGGTTGTATATGGAGAGAGCACCAGTGCTTATGCTTGGTCACATGAACCCTCTTACTGTGGTGGTTAGGAGCATGTGCCAATTCAAAAGATATCCCTTGTTCCCTTCAATCTCTTCCCTTCTGCCTTCTGGAAGAGCAGATGGAAGGTTCCTTTCATGATATATGTGGTTCATCATTATTTATTCATGTGTTCATCTTTCTCTTTCTGATGAGAGTACATGTAGGAGGAACATTATCAAGCCAAGGTAAATTTCTGCAGTAGTTCCAGTAGGTTTATAAAACATCTTTGCAGCTAGAAAGACATGCATTTTTCAAAACATCACATGGCAAACACAGTTTGCTTAATAAAGAAGACCCTCACAAAGCTGTTTATTTATAATTCTGTGGTGTGAAGCTCCACAACATGGGAATTATCGCAGTGCTAGCCACCACGACTGTAGGGTTACTAATAATAGTGGAACTTAAACTCATTGTACATAGGGGATAAGGAATGGTGAGTCTAGAGCTTTCTTCTGCTGAGAGATATGCTTTGCCTTTCCCTTCCCCTTTCTGCCTTTTATTTCACTTGAAGGTCTACAAAATAAAACTGAGGGGAGAAAAAAGGGAATAGAAGGAAGTGAAATTTCAGAGGAAAGAGAGCTGAGAGGGAATAGAGTGTAGAATTTTAATTCAAAACACATTAGATTTTTTCCCTATGATTTCTACTACTTAACTAACGAGTCTGATGGCCACAGTGCTCAGCTCTCCAGCTCTGATCTGTGGTATTAAAGATTTTCCTGCCCACACCCTTAACTATTCTGATTTCAGGCACTGCAAAACCACAAAAAGGAAGCATATTGACATTTTAATCACTCAGCTATGACATTAATAAGATTTTGACACTATGTGATCTAACATACCCTTTGTCTTGATATCGAGTGATACAAGGAGGCATCTAAAGCAGCAGGCTTAACCTTAGAGGGCTTTTCCCTCCAATTATGCTGTACTAGACTGTGTGCAAAAGGGCTGCTTTTAATGCAGCACCATTACAGTACTACAGTTGCTTTGCTTTAAGATGGGACAGCTCTAGGGGTGGGCTAGTGTAAGCAGATGGAAAATCAGCCTTTAAAAGAAAGCATTTGAAATCACAGATACATCACAGATAGCAAAAGGATTATGAGGTGTGGCACCCTAATGTCAGGCTGTCTACGTGGCTAGATTTCTTTCAGACACGAATTTAATGGATTTTAAAGGGGATGCAATTCTGCTAAAGGAATGTTGGCTGTGGTTTCCTTTTTGGCCAGGATGGAAAGTACAGAAGGAGAATATGTGGTAGAGATTTGCCTAGGTCTTGCTTGCTCCTAGAGAATTTTTTTTGGGTTTACATGCTCCAACTACAGTTGAAATAACAATTTAAAAGATGACAACTGAAATAAGTTTTCAAAATAATTTATCCTCTAATAATTTACTAGGAAGTCCAGAATGAAACTAGCATGCAGAAGATTGATAGCCTTAATAAATAATACCTTTTTAGTGCATACACCCAGAGAGACAGGAAGCCAGGCAGACGTTGTCCAGCGTCTGAAGAAAAGGCAAAAAATAAAGGCAAGAGTTGAGGGTTGCCTATGCTAAAGCCACTAGCAGTTTCTAATTATCAGCAAACCCTACCTTATTTCTTCCTAGAGCCAGGCAGTGGTGGGGGTACCAGCCCTTTGGCAGCATTGGTGTGTGGTCTCCATGTCTCAGGTTCTGCAGAATCAAAAACAACTGATGGTTTTTACAATCATAGTGAAAATGCTGCTACCTAAACATGACAATCTGTTGTTCACTGCAAAGAATAACACCACACACACTTCCCTTCAGTTCTGTTGCTATGTCCCTGCATGTTGTATGTATTTATACAGGACATGTGTTATGTGAAGCTGAGCACAAAGGGAAGTCACACACAGGATTGTTTGCTCGTGTTTTGTAAGTGGAGCAATTGTCCCATTTGGGCACTATGAGAAATGCTTATACTCCTACAGCTCTGCTGAAATCACCTTCAAGACCTCCAGCTTGGGATTCTCTTCTACAGACATGCATTTTAACACTTAGTACCTGAACTGAGGATACAGTTGACTCTGCAGACAAGTAAAGGGTGGTTAAAGAGCTTTGTCTGGACTTTGTGGGGCAGCCCTGTGCATCATTTGCCTATTAAGTCTTTCTCCTTTAAAAGAATATAAAAAATACTGAGCAAAAATGCTATATTTAACAAGACAATTTCAGGCTTATAAATAAGACATCTTGTTCCAATTAAAATACCCTTCCTTATTTAAGCATTTAAAAACTCCAGAAAGATTGGCTTCCTATAACAAAAATATCTGCTAATTACATGTGACTTACAAAATTAATTTGTACATTACAGCACATTCTTTTTTTTTTCACCTTCTTTATTAGAACTTTATTATGATGAAAACGGAATCCCTGGGAAAAATGGATTTTTTTTCTTTGCAGATACAAAACAGAGCAATGTGCATGAGGATGGAAGAGTAATTTTCCTGGCACATCCTCTCAGGATGCCTTATATGGAGGATCTACTATAAACTACTTGCAAAGATTTAGTGTCATACTGTCATCTCTCTATTTTGAAACTGAATTAATTTGTATATTACAGCAAGTGTAAATTGTATGTGTTCTGCAGAGGAAGAGCAGTGCTTACTTAGACTTGGAGTAGACAAGCTGAAGCACCCTGTGGCATTTTTACACCTAAGGCAATTCCTGGCAAAAATGCCTCAGAGAGCACTGTGGGCTGATAGTAGTAATCCTTCTGCCTGTTGCCAGACTAATGTGCTTTTCCCCAAAATAATGATGCTTGGGCACTCACCCAGGGTAGAGTAGAGGTAGGGGTGTTCTGCACTCACTGCTGGTCAAATTAATCCATCTTCCCTCTTTTATGACTAGCAAAAGTTTGGCATTGATACCCAACTGGCTAAAAAGAAACATTAGGATTTTGGTTTGAAGGGATGAGTATATGCAGGTGTGCCTCCTCTGCTGCTTCAGAGTAGTCACTGGTCAGTTTTCATCTGTGTGATCCCAGGTAGCTGATTTCCCAGTTTCTGAGAGGGCTGTGCTTTTATTGGTGCTCACTTGCTTTTCATAATAAAATAAATCAGGGTGTATCTGCTGTACACAACTTGCCTGGAGAAGCATTTAATTTTATTTTCCCACTTCTTGCAGGATATATTTAGTTCTACTTACGTAATTTATGCTTTGCACAGTAATGAGTCCATCAAACTACAGACTTAAGAAATATGACTGGATACTGTAAATCTCAGCAGTGTGACAGAAGAAAATGCATTAATGTCTCCTGCTTACTAATACAGTTTCACACATATCCATATTTTGCATTTTGAATTCTGTACTTTGAGTTTTGAACTTAAGGGAGAGAGAAGCTCTTCCTTAACAGACATCTAAGATGGCTGGAATAGTCTTTAGTCCTGATATGGTTTTGTCTAAATTCAGACTTTCATTTTGCATGTCTATATCCATTGGAAAATATTGCTACTAAGTATATGCTATATATCACAGTTTATAAAAGCTTTCAATTAAGCCCTAAGTTCCTTTCCATTATATCTTTTGAGGGGATTTTTCAGTGTATTTCAAAAATTGCAGTTGAATAGATTGCAAGCAGGTTAATAATAATAATTAGCACTTACGTTATGCATGAGATGTTGAGGTTACTCTTTACTGATGCCTAATCTGTTTGTAATCAGATGTCATCACTGACATATTGTAGCTGAGCGGTCCTAGCCAAATGCCAACGTCCCAAATTGGAATTATATACAGAAATGGGAGGCATAACTGCAATCCAGACTTGTTTTCTGTCATGTAGACATAACCAGCTCCAGACACTGAACCGTGTACATACTCTGTGTGAGCCACAAACCCCACAGGAATCACCTCTGCCAGGCTTGTGCTGGCTTCTGTTCAGGGGCAGCTTGAGTGGATCTCTCACATTCTTGGAGTAGCAGAGTGGTCCTGGGACTGCCACAAATCAAATTCAGTTGCAGCCCTGAGAGGGGAAAGGAAGGAGGCAGAGAAGAGAGAGCGTGGTATGTTATTATCAATTTATAGGTGAAGCACAGCCAAAGTGTGGTTGCAAACTGCATTTAGGTGGATTTGTTTTGCTTTGCAAAAGTCATCAATTGGAGCATCTCACAATAAATTCTGCAGAATGCAAATAACTTCCCTTATAAATGGCTTAAGAAGTCATGCTGCTTTCTAAAATGATAGCTGCCATCTAGTTGTACTGTGTGTCACACTAATATTCATCTCAAATATGCCATGTCTAAAACTGTTAGCAAAATATGGCATAGTATCTAGTACCTTGTCTTTAACTGCTGTTGAATCAATGTTGGTTTTCAGTTTGTTACAGTGCATTGCTGTTGGCCAGCAATGTTAGGTGGGGCCCTTTTAGGGAGCAGCTGCACATTTCCTCTTACTACATACAGAAAAGGGAAAGATTTTGTCAAAAATCTTCTATGTCTACTACAGGAAACTCAGTGTTTTTCCCCTTCCCTTCTACTGAGTCTATACTGGAGCTACTCAGTAACAGTAACAGAAGATATTTAAGGGAGTCCAAGAGGAGTCTACAATCAGGATCATCTTAGCTCTCTCTCTTCTTTAGTTTCTGGAACTACATAAAGCTGTACCCTAAACCATAAGTTATAAACTATAACTTTCCCCATCATTCCTTGAACATTTCTAATAATTCATCTCTTCAAAGTGTCATTCCTTGACTTTTACGTCATACCTTTATCTGCTGCATATCACTTTATCACCTTTAGTCTTAAAGTCTCTCCAGTATTTTCCCCATGGAAGCATAAGTTTGTATCTGTATAAACTTACATAGCAGTCACCTTATAAAGGTCAGTTGATTAGAAATGGCAAAGTATTAAGTGCTATGAGTACATCAAGTGAAATAAGTATGGTCGCTGAACTAACAGTTGGCTTCTAATATGGGAAATAATGCCTATGATAATTGCTTTTAAGAAGACTTCCCTTCTGCTTTTCTTTCTGTTCTTCCACAAAACAATTTGATGCACAAGTCATTTTTGTGTGATGTGTTTTTCAGATATGGAGACAAGTGAAAAAATCCAGAAAAGTGGAGTTCTTCAGGTGTTCGCGAGTCTGTTGACGCCACAATCTTCCTGCACAGCAAAAGTAGCTAACATCATAGCAGAAGTAGCCAGAAATGGTGAGGTTTTCTACAAGAACTTTTCTGCTGGAACATCTTCAGTTTTTCACCTCACTTGTCAGTATGTTTTACTTCATTTATGTTTTCATTTTATAGATTAGACACCTTTCATGTCCCTCCCTTTCACTCTTTTTGTTTTGTCTAATTTTTTTTCTGTACTTTTTGATACAAACAGAACAGCAGTTGGCTGCTGCAATTTCTTTTACTCTTACTTTCATTCTGCTTAGTTTTTAAGACAGTAATGTAATTTATTGGGCAGAAATAGCCCACCACTGATGAAATGAACTTCTATATGAAAGCATGTAGAAAAAGAGACATGCACAATGTGTGCAGCCATTTTTGCACAGTGCCCACAGTTACAGCAGTAGCATCTATACAGGTGGTTAAGGGATAGTAGATCATTTCTTTGGTCTGAGTTTGTCCTAAGATTATAACCACTATGAGTCCTTCAATACCACATTAAAAACAATTAGACCTACCTAAAGAGCATTATATGTGTTAGAGTAAGAGCCCAAAGTTCCAAATAAGAATCAGGTCCATTTTGGTAGGTATTATATACTTACAGTATATAATATAACATTGGAGGTAATAAAAAAACTATTTAAATTTTTCTTTAGACAGGATTATCTTAAAGATCATCCAATACCTGCATATCTTGAGCCCAGAAGAATGGCCTCATACCTGCAAACAGACACTATGATGAGGGTAGAGGACATTTGTGGCTGACTTTTCTCACTCCTGGAGTTGCTGCTGTCACAGCTGAAGAGGCACAGATTCCGTTTTGGACCTTCCTTCCCCACAGGCCAGATGGAGAAAAGTAGAAGGTTTCTTAACTGCTCTCCTGGCAGCCTTATCCCTCTCCCTTTGTAAACTCTCATGCAGATGCCTCTTCAGGGAAAGGGCTACATTCTTGCTGACTCCTTTCACATTCCATTTACATCTTTTCTGAGGAATCACAAACTACAGCTTCTTACTGATAGCCCCATGGTGACCTCCACCCAATTTACTGGTTTTTTAATATGGTTATTCAGAAACAACACTAATGAGAAAAGAAAAGAGATGTGTTTAGTTTTTAAGTTTTAAAATTATTTTTATAAAGAGCCAATAAAAGATGTATACAAAATAATTTAAGTTTAGAAATGTTTCAGAATGATAGCGATTTAGGCAAATATGTCATGGGGTTTTTTTCTGGACTTAATGAATTCATAATAAATATTTTTAGAACAACACTGTCAATCATGTCCTTTTAGCTCCCACCTGAGGAGGGAAAAGTTAAAAATAAAATCAATGTTCACAATAGCTAAACCGATTACTATGTATTGTTTCCTCAAAAATCTCCTATGTATTGTTTCCTCAAAAATCTCCTTACAGAGCCTTTTTGCTAGTATCTGAAATCACACATGAAATGTCTGAATAGTTTCTATGAGTCCTTTTTCCTGACAGCTTTCAAACTGGTGCTTTATGTACACTCACAGAAAAACTGGCATTTTACCTGGTTCATCATAAAAATGTAAAAATACAAAATAACTTTTGTATTTTTCTTAGAGTTATTAGCAGGTGTAATTGGGACCTCTGTCAGCCAATGTTAAAGTGAAGGTATTCAGAAATTATTTAAGGTTCCAATGCTTTCAAGACTGAGATCATCTGGGTATTTCTCATTGGAGTCTAACTGTTGAAATAGTTGCTTCAGCAGGATAGCAGGGAATACCTCATTTGAATTCTGTTGTTTTCTTGCATAAAAATACAAGTGTTTATGTTGTACCTGTTTTAAATGAACTTCAGGGCACTTTCAGAAATTTGTGTAATCAACATTCAATGGATAGTAGGCTTTAAAACCATTCCCTGAGTGCTCATGCCATGCAGTACTGCCAGAGCTGGGAACAGAGACTGTGATTTTGGGTGTTACTGATACAAGAGCATCTTTTCTTCCCCACTTCTTGTTTTCCTCTTACATTCCCCTCCTCTGATCATACACACACACATCTGATCACATCAAATCTCTACTTGCCTTGGTGGCTTTGCATGTTTTGTATTTTCACCTCTTCTGTTCTTGCTTTTTCACCTCTTTTGCTCACATGACTCTTCCTCCTCCCAGCTTGAGCTGTCCTATTTCGAACACCCAAACCAAACACCCAAATATACAAAACTCCCTTTAGTCACTCATGTCTCTCCATCTACAGCCATTTGCTTTTCAACTATGAGCATCAGGAAGGCTCAGATGGACTTGTTACATGGAGTTTCTCTCTCCACTGTGCACCTCTTACCTCTTCCAAGGTTTTTAGTCTTGTCTTCTTTGCCAGGTGCAAGAATGAGAGAACATCATCTTCACAGTCTGTAATACTAAGACATAATTACATTTCACTTTCAAAATCTTGTCCTTCTTTTGGTTTATGTTACTCTGTCCTCAGTGGTTCTCCTCCTAATTTCTTAAGCAACTTTTTGCTGTTTCCTTCAAAGGATCTGCTTCCTTTCTCTCCCAGATTAGTGGAAATCTTTCAAAGACTCTGTTCTCAATTACTTTCTCATTCTTCTATTACTTCTATGTAGTATCAGCTGCAAAAGGAGTTGCAGTTACCACATCTTTGTTCCTGTTTCACAGGTCTATTTTGATACATATGGCACCATTTCTTTTACTTCTTGTTCTTACATGACCTTGATAAATGCAAATTTGCTCAGCATACTGACTAATTATTTTGTTGCTGAAAAAGCTTCCGCTCACTCCAAATGGAGGGAGGGTGGAAGAAGGGTTTCTTACTTCTTTTCACCACATGAGGAAGGACCTAAACAAACAGCAGAACAGACTGAGACCTCTCAGACTTTTAGGAGAGAACAAGTGTCATTTCCTCATACAGACTAGGAGAAAAGAAACCACCTGACTTTGATGATGTAGAGACTATGGTAAGTTAGTAGGTGTAAAGGAAACTGATGCAGGGATAGCTGAGGAACAGGGAAGAGTTTTTACAGGCAGTTGAGAGGAAGAGGCTGAGGGGACAGAGAAGACAGAGGAAGAAACTACATACATCTAATAAATAAACATTGCAAGGGAGTTGAAAGTGGGCAATAAAGAAATATACTGAATGTTACAAGGACATGGCAAGGCCAGTTTTAAAGACCAAATGCATCTGATATTTGTTACATTCATTACAATGGATAATATCACCATCTGTCACACTATAGCATCTAGCCACAGTCATAAAGTGTTACAGTACCTTAAGAAGGTGGGTTAATTGTCCTCACAACTATCTTCTCTGGGACCTGTGCAAGTGCATAGATATTGCTGATTCTTCTTAAGCTGCATGATGCGTCTCATGAGAATTGCTTATCTCTAACAATTCTTTAGCTAAAATAACACTGCAGGATTAAACACAAAAGAGATTAGCTTTTGTAGCTACCAAAACATCAAAGAACATTGTAATAGGTGCAAAACAGGGAGTATTTAAGAAAATGTATTTGTGCTTCAAGCATTGTATGAAATCTTTCAGTTATTGGCATGAGGAGTTCTGTTGCTCCAGAACCAGAAAAATTTTCTCATCTGTTTTTAGGGGGATTGTACACCCTGGTTCATTCTGTCTCATAAATGATTAAGTAACACAAAGGTAAAGTGACTCTGAAAGATCCAATATTGTTTAGGATCAGAAAGAGACATTACTCAGCCCTGGTGAAGCTGCATCCTGATTACTGTGTCCTGTCCTGGGCTGCTCTGTACAAGAGAGATGTGGAGCTCCTGGAGCAGGTCTGACAGAGGCCACAAGGGTGAAAGGGAACCGGAGCATCTGATACAAGGAGAGGCTGAGGGAGCTGGGCCTGTTCAGTCTCAAGAAGAGATGACAGAGAGGGGACCTTACCAATGTACAAGGAAAAACTTTTTTACTGTGCAGGTGACTGAACACTGCAACAGGTTGCCCAGAGGGGTTGTGGAGTCTCTTTCATTGCAGATATCCAAGAACCATGTGGATGCAATCCTATGCTCTGTGTTCTAGGATCACCCTGCTTAAGCAGGAAGGTTGGACCAGATAAGCCATTGTGATACCTTCTAATCTTACCCACTCTGTGATTCTGTGATAATTTGCAGTTCAGAACTAAATAAAAATATATTGACCATTTGCCTTACAATACTACATCTCTAAAGAGCGCTCTGTAGTAAACTATGAAGTAACACTGGTGTTATCAGGTGGTTCCTTCTATAAACCACCTTTTTAAAATGTGCAGCACAGTGCCTGCCTAGCTGTATCTCCTTCTGAAAACAGCCCTTTATGTCTCTGACACCAGGATAGTTGTCTATGGCTTGCAGAGGTGTGAAATAATTCTTTGGCTCACTGTGGTATAGCAGGAAGGAAGGGCAGAGCTTCCCAGTGGATGCTTTCCTCCCATGGTGGGCATCAGTTAGATTGTGGAAAGCTACAGGCCTTTGGGGTCACATAAACTCTTGCATTTGTCATTCTCTTTTTCTGTTCTTCTTTGCACCTTCCAAATAAAAGCCTGTTACTTAGTTTTAATTTTTTTTAATTCTCTTAAAGCAAAAGCTTTACTGGAATTCTAATTAAGGCAATAGAGAGTAAAAACTGTTGCTCTAGAATACTAGTTTTAAGTCATCTTTCATGTTATTTAGTAATTCTGGTTCATGTTTAATTTGCTGTGAATTCAGTGTTCTTTTCAGCTCTTCTTTGTGATGCTAAAAATATGCTTAGTCTGAACTATGTTAAATTAGTTTCCATGGAAGTAAATTAAATACTCTTAATTCCTTCTAAATTAGCAAATAATGGAAAGAATTAAGTCCAAATCCTGATTTGGGCTTATTCTCTAGAAACTTGCACGAGTGTGGACACTGTTTCTCTCTGCACGTGTTCAGGGCACACAAAAGGCCCAGTTGCCAGGCCAGTGTAACTGGAATTGATGGAGCTGGGAATAGGTGGCCTGGGACTAAGAGGCTTTGCTTTTTTGGCAGAGTTCATGCGGAACCCCTGTGTGGATGCTGGCTTGATCCCTCCCTTGGTGCAGCTGTTAAACTGCAAAGACCAGGAAGTATTGCTGCAAACAGGACGTGCCCTGGGCAATATATGCTACGATAGCCGTGAGTGTTGGCATCTGCTGTATCTTCTACTTGCTCTTGTGGGAGGGAGGGCAGGGTTTTGGTGTTCTGTGCACTGGGTGCTGTGGGGTCATTTTCCTCTCTTCTTGGTTTTTATTTACCCCACGGTTCTTCTGATTGGATGAGAAAATTGAACGTCACACTTGCAAAATGCTTTTGTGACAGAATGATTAAAACATTTTCAGTATTGTGATACAACTGGATATAAGAATAGAAAGGTTTTCTGATCCTGAGTTTGGTTGTTTGGGGGTTTTTTTCAAACACAATGAACTAGGTTTTCAAGGAGCAGATGCTACGTATGCAGAGGCACTGAACAGTTAATTTTTCCTCAAACAGAATGTTTTGGAATGGAACAGAGTCAGAAGGGAACATTCATATTCTAACCAGTCTGAAATCTGTGCAGAGCTGCATATGTGGCTGAAATGATGCCTGAGTTATGCTGCTGATTCTCAGAATTCTTATGTGGCCAATCAGTTGCTCCAGAATTACATATTGATATTTTTAGTAGTCAAGGGTGGTGATGGGGGGATGTTGGTGAGGTTTTTTAGCTTTTTATGGGCACAACCAATTTTTACAATGAGAAGCAATTGAGTTTTGAAATGCAATTGTAACTGCATGTGCTGATTATATGCATGGGTGTGTCATCTGCAAAACCAAGCCAGCAGTTGCAGTGTTTTGAAAATGCAGCCTCATTATCCCTTACTTCAAAATTTTGAAAGAAGACAGTGCACAATAAATATGGTGCAGAAGCAGAGACACCAGGAAGATGTTGCACATAAAGGAGTTATAGATGTCTGCAGATGGGAAGTGAGATGAAATTGTAAAATAATTTTGTTATCCTGAGAGTTAGTGACTTGTTTTATATGGTGAGAAATTTTCTACATATACTATATTGCATTTACCAAAAATTCTGCTGTATGAATACTGACTGTAGCTTTTCTCCTTGTTACTTTTTTTCATCTGAGTTTAAAAATTTACATTTTATGTTGTTTTAAATTACCTTGCCTTTGACCTCAGGGAAGTTAATTGTATATTGGCATTTCCAGTTACGGACAACTACTGCTTGAGGATGTTAATGTATAATTCTTTCATTTAGGATTTTCTTTAAGGTGACCAGTCAACTGAACAGCTGCTTCACTGGGGAAACTTCTCATAGAAACTGTTAAGCTCCCTATAACATAATTTATTTACTATATTCTGTTTCAGGATTACGTATGAGATCAAGGTCACTCTCAGATGCACTGGTTTATTTCATGAAAGTAAAATCTATGCAACTGTTCATGTCATTATTGTTCATCCCACATCTTTTTGTAAAATATAATAAGGGCACACAGAAATGGTTTTCTGGTGTGAGGTTTTGTGGACCACTGCTGGCTTTTACAGTGCAGAATTTATCCTGTACAGAAAACTGTATTACTCACCTTGTGTTGTCCTTCTGTGGAGCAAAGCTGGCACTGATAAAATCTACAGTAGGCTGTGATGTGTTCTGTGTGCCATGTGTTGTCGTGCTCCTGTGGGAGGGCAGTCACTAACTTCCCTGTGCATTTGAATAAAATTAATGAGTGAAGTGTAATAAAATGTGACAAAAATCAAGGTTAGCATATTGGATTTGAGTGGAAGAGGCTATTTACAGTGGTAAATTGTCACATCCACCCTATCTGACATTTTCTGTTAACTTAATGTGTAATTATCAAATAGTTATGCACTCTATCCTAAATTCTTATTTAGGACAAATACCTTAATTATGTTTATTACTAGAAAATTTAATATATTTCAGGTTCTTATTATTGGTTTTCCCTAACAAGGAGATAAGGCATAGTAAAGTATAACAAAGACAAGATGTTGAAGCAGGTAGTTCTAATTAAAAATGTTACATATCAATAGTATTTTTTTTTCCAGTTGAGACAAAAGCATCTGTTACCCTTCTGGTTATTATGATTTGTATAAGAACTCAAAATGTATCAGTAACTATATTTTTCCAAATATATGAGCTTTTTTTTGCATTTCTACTGCCCATGTAACTATAACATGCAGCAATGAGGAATGAATATCCATATTAATGGTAGTGCTTAGAGACCTCCTTGTGTAATCCAGAAGTCACTTCTTTTTGTACCACAGCCTTGTTTCTTCATGAAACCACCAGCTTGGGTACATGTTCTTAGCAACCATACTTGGTATATAAGCATCTTATAGAGTTGGAAAGAAGCTACAAATGCCAGCTCATTCTATAAATGCTCTCCTCTGACAGCTGCTTATCTACCTTTCTCAGCAGGAGATTTATGGGGTCCTTTTTTCATTTCCCAAGCTGTACATGTTTTTGTTATCTATGCAGTCTTACTTGTATTGATGGCAAGACTCCTAGCAGAATTTCAGTTATGTGGCCTTTCACATAAAACCAGATCCCTCTTCATCTCAGCCTCAATGCCAGAACGTGAACATTTTATCATTTTTTGTTTAAAAGATCTTATACATACCATGAATTCTGTAAATGCAGCTGCCTATCTTATAAGAATGTACAGTTCTCTTGAAGGGATCTGCTAGGAAAGGCTAAGTAAAAAAATAAGAAACAGCTCAATCGTAAAGTTATGTTATTTCAGGAGATCTACAGGAGAAAAACAGACATTTTAAAATAAAACACACTGGAAAGAAGTAAAATTCCATTTTCTTCAAAAAACAGCATAACCTTTTTCTTTACCATATGGAAAACCAGCAGAATCCTAGAACACAACTGATGTTGATAATGGCACACTACTGGCTAATCATTTTTAGGAAGCTCACCCTGATTCATGCAGCTAGGCAGCATCTTACCACGATTTTTCACTTATCATTGTACTAGATCCTACCAAATGTAAATGCCACCTACGAAGCTGTTTCCCAAGAAACACCATGAAATTGTGGAGAGTCCATAAATTGTTGCTTGAAAACTGAGTGTTTTGCTTGCAGAGAATTCAAGGTTTTGATTGTACAGTAATAGTGCTTTACATTTAGATCTGCCCTCAGAGGCATGCCACAGTCTTAGAGCTAACTATATGATTTTTACTGTAGAAGTCCTTGATAGTGCAGGTTTTTCTCCAAGGCTCTGCACACAAGTATTGCATCAGCTAGAAACTAGACTGTATGCATGCCAACATACACTTCCTCAGTAATATTGAGTTCTTACTAGCAATTAATCATGAATGTTCTTAGGAAGCTGTTAAACAGTATTATTCTAACTTCTTGTTTTACATCTGGCCTAAATGGAATCAGAATGATGAGGAAATCTTTCTAGATTATCAGAAAAAAGACATTTGAGAGGTTATGCAAAACCCATCAGTTCTCAGGCTAGGCTCCTCCTAGGCCTCATGATTTGGGACAAATAGCACTGACTCCAAACCCAGGACTTGCCTCAGCTGTTTGTAGATCCCAGGTCCACTTGTTACTTTTTCAATTCTTGGAATAATTGTCTTTCTTTAATATATGAGCTAAGAAAAGTACCCTGGTAGAATCCACAAATACACTTTATGGTGAATTCTTTTGGTCTTGTTTTACTTCTTCCTTCTTGGACTTTTCCCAACCTACTCCAAATCCCCATGGGTTTCACACTTTCTGGGACTACTCCTCTGGCTGCTTTGGTGGAGACCCACAGCTCATTTGGGCTTCTCTCAGCAGCAGCCTGCAGCACACCCCTGTTCTGCATCAGACTGTGACATGCCATGATCACTTCACACCCTTCCTCTTGGAGAGTTTGAAGCTCTCAGTGTTTGAGAGACAATGCACTGCAGGCCTGAGAGTAGGAATTCTAAATTAATTGTGGTATGCAGGTATATTCTGTTAATAGCACAAGATGCTATAAATGCCTATTTACCAGTGTGGAAAAAACTGCCTGCTGTTTTACTGTGTAATTGGGTTCCATGATTTATTTCATGCTGTATGAAATACTGAGCTGGCTTCAGCTCTGACTTACACTCTCATAAACCTAGAGTAATTTGTTTGACTGCAATGGAATTACTCAGGAGTTTCATAGAGTTATCAAATCAACTGAAGAGTCTGCTGTAAGCATACTGCATATGAAAAGGAAGGCAAAGCTACATTCAGCTTTGAGGACCTTTACCTGCATTTAGTATACCTAAGTAGAATGTTCTCTTCTTCTCTAAGTTGGCTTCTTTAATTTCAAACAGATTTCGGTAGCAGCAATTACTGCATCTAAATTACACACTGAAGTATCCTTAGAATCCAGAACAAATTACTTGCCAATAGTAAGTCTAGTAGTGTTGTATATCTTGTTGCTGATAAAAACATTTCTGCTACTGTATTAGAATCTCAGATCCACTCATAGCATTTGACTGGAAGTACTGAAGTCTTGAGTAGTAAATTCATCAGTGTTCTTTTGTCTGAAATCAGAAACACATGATTTTTCTTGTATCAATATGGCATAAGAGGAGTATGACTAATAAGCAAATGTTATTGAAATTAAATTGTGGTCTTGAATGTGGCTTGCATTTGACTGTTACCTCAGCATAGTGTTAGGGAGATTGCAATACCTGTACACTTACCTTTCCCTTCAAATGTTCTGCCAAGCTCCTGATTCTGTAGGAAAAAGAAATCATGAAAGAGGTTAGGGCTTGTTGGCATTGATATCCTGTGGTCTACACATTGAACATATTATGAAGAGTCTACCAAAAATATCCCTAAATCTCTATTTGAATACATTTTAAAATTGTATTTGTTTGTTAGAATAATTGCATAAGAGGGCCAATACACTGCTACATCAGTTGTCATGAGCCAAAAAAATTGCTGGCAACAGTTTTATCCAAAAAGATCAACTCTACCTATTTTCAGTCCTTGAAGGGACTGTATTAAAAGATAGTGTTCTCCTAGTTTACAGTTTATTTATTATTTTAGCAATTATTCTAAAGGAATAACTTAGGAAACAGTACCCTCAGTGCTTACCCTTAGGGCTAAGGATAGCTGCCAGCACTTTCAGATTAACTGGCCATGGGACAATTCTGTTTATCTCTGTTGCAAGCATAACTAAGTCAAGATTGTTTTTTTTCTTTATAAAGCAAAACTTTTAAGATTATATTGATTGATTTTAACCAGTAAGCAAATAAAACAAAACTGTACTTCTGGCAATCAGCCTTATAATTCCTAAAGGAATTAATAAAGGAAAGGGAAGTTTCAGTATGAGACAGAGCAATCCCAAAAATTTACTTTCAAATTATTAAAACATCTCAAAATACAGTATTGATGTGTAATGTCCCTTTTAGAGAAGTGCACAGAAGATATGGAAAAAACAGCAAACAATAGTAGAGTAGTGTAATCACATAAAACTTACTTTCCTTGAAAAATAAATTTAATGAAATGCTACTATGTGTTGTCTAACCAGGGTTGTGGTCTGTAGTCATGCAGACACCTGACAGGGGCAGTGACTAAAGAGCATACATGAACCAGATTGAGGAATAAAAGTAGAGTGAAGGGTTAGAACTGAATGACAGCATAGCAGGGAAAGTTTTAATCTTACAGTGTTCTGACAGGAAAAGAAAAGGTAAAGTCCCAGTTTATATAAGTATTTTTCCTAGTATCTACATAGATAATGTCATTTACACTAATTCAGGGTTTGCTATTGAATTTTTTTTTTTGTTTTCCATATGTGACCAGGATGTTTTTTTCCTTTGGAGTTCTACTGCAGTTTTTTCCTTACACACATTCATAATATTCTGTCACATCATCATTTCCTTGCAACAGCCATTTTGCTATCACAGACCATTATGGTTTCAGGTGAAAGAATAAGCAGCAGGAGCAAATGAGTGCCTAACCACAGAAGTCTTGCAAAGAGGACCTAATTTAAATACAGGGAAATAGAAATAGAGCACGTAGAAAGAACAGTTCCTCCCACCCTCCAGCTTGGGCTAATGTTGATTAGTTCATCTTTTTTTAACTAAGAAAAACAAGAAAGAGTCATCTGTAAAGCACTGTCTAATATAAGCAATATTTTGGTCAAAAAAAAAGCAGGATTGCAGCCAAATGCAATAACGATGAAGTAATTAAAGTAAAATGGCAGTATGTCACTTAAATGATTTAATCATTACACAAATAAAAATAATTTTACTACAATACTATCTTTTTCCCATGTCACCCAAATTTGCTGTCCTGGCAAATCAGGGACCTTGATCGTGCAGATGATCCTTTCCCTCCCTGACTTGCACCGTTTATACCAATGCAACTATTTACACCAGTAAACTTTTGCAGAACATGAACTGGGGAAAGGATAAATCAGGCATCCAGTTGCAAGAAGAAAACCAGAACATTTCAAAGTATAAATCTGATACTTAAAGCCCAAAAACTTATTTTTAAGAAATGCCATCAAATTGTTTTCTAGCTGATCATTTGAGAAATGTGTGTATTTTTTAAGCCTAAATATTTTCTGATATCTCTTCCTATTATGGCACAGCCCTTTTTTCCTTAGTTTTTTTCTTGTTAACATTTTGTGACTTAATGATTTGTTTTAGGGCTTGGTGTGAATTTGGGACAAAAACTCAAGGGAAAGTGATGCAAATAGCTTGGGAAAAGCAAATTGAAACTACTGCAAGTGCTGCATGGTAAAGATCTAACAATCCTGCACATTAAAAAAAGTTCAGTTGTTGACTTTGGGCATGGTTGAGCAACAGGAAGATTTGACAAGACTGTTCCTAGAGGGAATGTGAACAGTCACAGTAATTTGATAATTCGCTTAAGACCCCTTTTTTGCATAAAACTCCTTTGAATAACTAAGGATAGAAGAAGGGACTGTACTAATTCTTAGAGACAATTGTGTTGAATTGGGCTAAAGAACATTGTGAAGTAATAACTCATTCTGTAATAAATCTTACTGTACATTTTACAGGGAAAAAATCCGTCTGGTTTCTTAGGTTCTCATTCTGGCATCATTAAGACAGAATTACATCTACTTTAAAAAAAAAATCTATACAATAGCATGGCCCTTTGTGAGCTGCAGTGAAGCAGTTTTAAGCAGAAATGTGAATGCTCTCATTAAACTGTTCAATCATTGTTCTCTTAGGAATAGCAAATGCTTATTTTAAAAGGTCACAGGAAAAAAAATTCACCACAGCTTCTGGGAGGCTTTGGAAGCACGTTAAGTGTGGGAGTTCATAGAGCTGCTGAACTGCAAGGTAATAGTTGGATTGAGAACAAGACGCAGCAACATGCTGTGGGCTTGTTTTGACTGTTAATGATTTGGAGTTTGATGAGTACTCTTGTGTGCAGAATCTGTTCCTTAGCGACAGAGGAGGAGTGAGAAGCGAGCTGGTGAAATGCACACGAAGCATTCTGAGTCAGGACTGCGCTTTCTGCTTGGGGATGCAGCACAGTGTCACAGCAGTGCTGGCAGTGGGTAGGCAGGACCTGCAGGGCTTTCCTCCTACATCTGGCACAGCATTCTTTGAGGCCCTGCACTAATGAGCTGTGTTAATCCTCTTGGGCAAAGAAGGCAGCACCAGGAGATCCTAATTATAGCACTCACCCAGGTCTGTTCTTCACTCAGCTGCCTGGGACATAGAAGCAGCCACACAGGGTGAGCTCCAGCATGGGAAAGAGGGAGAGCAACAAACTCAGCTATGGCATCTCCTTTAAAAGACTACCAGCATATGTAGTGCTGTCAAAGGCTGGCTCTTACAGCCTGTCACCTTCTGAGGTTCATTTGTATCTAACTTTTTGAGTATACTATAAAGACAGACATTTCTTGAGTGAGATTTGTTTCTGAATCTTCCTGCTTTACTTTTGCTGTCTCTAAAGCAGAAGCTGGTTATCTGTTTACCTAACAAAAACATTGTGTGGATAAGAGTTTTGTCATGTATTTGACGTAAGAGACTGTACAGCAGTTTTTAACAAACCCCAGTTACTTGAATTTAAGAGATATTACTTAGATTTTTTTTTTTTTGGTAAAATATCATGCAGTAATTTTCAGTAGAGTTCTGCCAAATTCTGTCCAGGTAAGGAACTTAGCTTGTAACTATTTCTTTGTGTGTTTTAACACTTGTTTCCAAACACTCACCCAACTCTACCTTTCTATTATACTTTATTTACATATTTTACATGTAGTTCATCAAGATGCAGGGTTGAGCTTGACATATGATTCTTCTCTGAATTTAGCATCTTTGTTGATTTCAGTTGCATGACAGTAATTTGAGGACCACAGTCAGTCCATCTGATCCAGAATCAGTGATTCAGTTTCATTTTGCACACCTGTTTTGACTCACAGAATAGATGAGTTAAGTACAAAATCATTAATTTGCATAAATTTTCTAGTAAAAAATACCAGAAGAGGATATATAAAGCAGAATGCTTGAATATTCCAACCCAAATTACTTTTTATTTTCTGCTGATCTGGTAGATGTAAGCACTGAGTCTAAACACCTGACTATATTGTTTCCCTATATTTTGATGTAGGACTTCCTTTCATTTCAGCATTAGAGCTAAGTTTGTTACGGCATCAAGGATTTAAGAAATTTCTTTTCTGTTTGTCCTTTTTTTAATAGTTGTTCCTTGACAGAGAGTCCTACCTTAAACTTAACTGTTCAATATACTATAATGTTTCCTTTTTCAAAATGAAATAGACATGCCTGCAGCAAAACCCAGTTTTCTGATATCCTAATCTTGTCAAAGGTGGAAACAGTCATGGCAGTGAATTTATTCTGCAAAGCTCTTACTACTTTGGTAATAATTTTAAGTTAAGACCTGCCAAGAATTACCCTTCCTTCAGCTCCATTCAGCAAATTTTATCAAGTTCCTATATGCAATACTTAGAATCCTAGGGTTTTTTATATAGCATATTATATATATATATATATATCTCATGAATAGTATTAACAAGAATTGGAAGATTTAGAAGCTTCTTTTTGCAGAGGTCTGGAACGTTTTACAGTGGAACATCATATTGTAAACGTGTACAGCCCTGGGTTTCATGCTGAATATGTTGCAGAATGATGAAAACTCTGTAGCTTGACCTGCACATATGATGGGGAGAGAGAGGAGGGATGGTAGAGTGGTGAATAACAAGGAAAAGAGGATATTTGCTTTGGGGCCATGAAAAAATTGAGGAGAGGGCTGGGGTTTTTTTCTCATATTGTAAAACTCTAGTGATTCCCTCCTCCTTTCCCCCCAAGGTTTTGTTTTCATCCAGATTTTCCAGCTGATTCCAGGGATAGCTCACATGGAAATCTCTCCTTTGGGAAGCCCTGGAATTTAGCTTATTGACTGTTATCTATTGCTTATTGCTTTCTGCTGGGGAAAGAAGCAGTATGGATGGTTACTGTAATAGAAGGCCTATTTTTCCTTTATTCCTACGCTGTTGTATCAAATCTGATTTGTTATCTAGGAAGAGTTCCATACAAAGATTATGATGTGTTATTTACAACCCTTCAGAACGCTGTAGTCTTTTATAGATGCAGAGTTAGTTTTTCTTTTAGTCATAAAAGGAGTATCTGATAGTGGTATTAAATTTCAGCTATAGAAGTGCAGAGAACATGCTGAGTGGCAGAGTGAGTGCATGAACAGTTGCCACAGGGAACTAGCACCTCTGTCTGCTCTTTATCTGTCCATTTTATTCCCCTTTTTGTTTTTAAGCAGTCCAAGTAATTTATTTTCTGTATTTCAACTTCTTGATCTGCATAAGCAAGAGTAATTTACCTGTATATGAACTAAGCTGTGTCAAGTGCTCAGAACCTCCCTCTGGCAAAACTCAGTGCATCTTCAGAATATTATTTATCAGCTCCAGCAGCTCTGCCTCAAACACTGAACTTCTTTACAAAGGTATTAGTGCCAGGTGGTTAATCCTTTTTGTTGTAGGTGTTTTCGCTTTCCTAGCTCTGATGCACTAAAAGTTGGCCCTCAAGCATCTCTCTAGATGAATTTGACAACACTGGAGGAATGACTTCACTCTGTTTAAAAGCTTAATTTTGTATGATTGCTGTTACGTTTGGGATTCGACGGTGGGATTTGGTTTCATTTTTTTTAATGTAACTCTTTGTTTTACAGATGAGGGCAGGAATGCAGTTGACCATGCAGGTGGTGCACATATTGTAGTAGACCATCTAAGGTCACTGTGCAGTAAAACAGATCCAGCCAGTGAGAAGCTCTTGACTGTCTTTTGTGGCATGCTGATGAACTATAGCAATGAGAATGGTAAACAACACTGAAAATTTGCTTTATGTCTACCAGGAGAACAACTCCAACAAAAAAAAGATAAAAAGTTAAAATAATCATCTGTAGGTTTACATTGTGAATGCTTAACACTAAGTTATTCTGAAGAGATCAGATACTTCAATTCACATATACGATTTTCTGTTTCAGTAAAATTATGTCCCCAAAAATACTGGATATATTCCTGACACAATTCCATATAACGTAAACTGTAAAGTTTTAGGATCAACGTCTAGATTTTACTTCTTTGTCTAAAAGCAAAGCATAAATATGTGTCATACAGATTTAAAGAAGTTAAATAGAAGGCTACATTGTCCTCTCTCATTACTATCAAATAAAGTAATAAGACTAATTTGCAGACATGCAGTGTTGTTAATTACTTAAGGGTATGTATGCCAAACAGTTAATAATTTTTCTCCTTGTAAAATGTATAAAGAACCATATATTACACTGTTCTAAGATAAATGGGGAATCATTTCTAGGTATGTTCAATACTGTTCTGTATATATATACAAATATATATATTTGTGTATACATACAGAACATTTCATTATCCCATTAATTAGAGATGTTTAGGGATTGGGACAATACATGAGAGTATATTAAATTTTCAACCCTTGACCACTGAGAGCAATACATTCTACATTAGTTGTACAAACTATTACCTAGCTTGCTACTGCACACAAATGTTTCAATGTGCCAAAATATATTTACAGTATTTGGACATTTTCATGTTTCCAAAATGTGAGGAAAATTGGAATACCCTAGGAAGCCTACAGAGAGGCTGTTCTCCTGACTTGCAATGGCACAGATTACAAATAGAGTTAGTAATTGCATTGTCTTCAATCATACCCATTTCCTGAATTGCAGTGTTTCATCTTAGGAAGAAATATCTTCTTTATTAGTTACTCACCATTTCCTGACAGATAGCACTTGCTGTAACTCTCTTTCCAATCTATGTCCCCAAAACTGTTCTACTTTTCAGGATGGTCCATAGGCTTTATTGTATACATCTTTAATCTGCTTTGTCGTCTCTTCTAGCATAGTTCCCATGTGTGTTTTCTGTGCCATCTCTCTGAAGATCTCAGCTCTCTGTGTTACTCATCCAGCTCCAAATATAACTGTTGTATGTGTCTCATCTCTTTTGTTTGTTCTTACGTTAGGTTTTTTCCTCCTCTTTTCTTTGTGTTATCTAAGAACTCTTGTTTACTGTACTTCTTCCATCTTCTCTAAAGAGTAACTTTTTAGTTCCTTCATTTCATATAGTTCCCAAGGAACTGTTTTGCTTGACCACTTTGCATGAGTATCACATTTATTATATTTCATAGTGTTAACTCAGTCCTTTTCTCTGTTACAATATTTGGAGCAAACAGATATTCTCACGTCTAAGCTGCCAGAATGCTCTGTATCTACAAAGACTAATGAGCATACAGTATACTTGGTAGCTCAAGACAGACAAATCCAAAAGCAATGTGTAGAGATACTGTTATCAGTTTTGCTTCAGTGACCAGGCTCCCAGCAGATCTTCTCTAGGAAAACTAATTATGAGATAAATCTCCCAAACAAACAGCTTCTGAACAGCTTAACTGTTAGGAACATTGAATAAATGACTCATTCCATCTAGTAAGATAGCTTATTCTGATGCAATCAATAAAGTAGTTGTGTGGTTCAGTGACAGCCAGAGGATTCACTAGCTGCTCTCCTCTCTGCTAAAGGACATCTTTCATCTCACACACACCGTTCACAGGAGCCACTGAAGCAGTGTCAGAAATGAGAAATGCAGGAGTGTTCCAAGCTCTTGGATCAAGGTCCTCACCAGCCCCGTGTTCTATCATCACATCAAGGAGGAGTGCTAGGGGTTTACCAGACCTCCACCTTACCCCACATACTTGGTTGTCTCCATGAGGAAGGGTCCCTTTTATAGGAACCCAGCTCTTGTTTAGCCCGGCATTCATGGGTAGGGTGGGTAAGATTGGTGTCCTCTAGTTCCATTGTGAATTTGCTCACTGATGGGGGCAACCATTGAATTAAACCCCAAATAATACACCAAATCAATATTTTTAAAAAAGGGATTTAGAGGACTACATTTTTAGAAGAAAATTCAGTGACCATACCTGTAGCATGTGAATGGAGAAATGGGTAGTTGAGCTGTCTTGCCAGTTTTAAGAGTCACAAGTACAATTGGACTGTAATTGTGAGCTGATCTAAAAATACCACCTGTGGGCCATGGTAAATTTTCAGGACAGCAGTCAAAGTCAGCTAGGAGCATTGCAGCAGCAGGTGAATAATATTATGACTAAATGCAGTTCTTTGCTGACCTGTTCAACATCAAAACTGAGATTGCCCTGCCCTAACTGTGCTTTCAGCTCAGTGAATACCATTTTTGGGATTTACTTGCAAAGGTTTGCTCTCAGCTACTTACAAAGAGGATAAAACACTGCATTGGTTTTGCTGAAGGATGAGCAGTATAGGATTGCAGCCTAGAGTCACAGATTTCTTCCTCTGTAGTTATGGAAACCAATTGGACAAAAATAAAAGAAAAAATATTAGGTAAGGAGGAAGTGTTTCAGTCTTTGAAATAGCACTTCTGCATTCTCTTTTCATTTTTCTTTAATCTTTTCCAGCTTGGCATGCTGTGTTTAAAAGTTACAGGTGGGGGCTTGGAAGATTTCTTTAACTGTTCTTAATGACTTGCACTCTTTTAATTTGTACTAGCTATCCAGATAAGGACCATTACAGCACAGTTGGTTCTTAGTTGCATCTAATTATCTGTGAACACCTTCATATTTTCTAATCATCAGCATTTTATGAGCAAAAGAGTATATAAATTATTTTATTTGATTCCAGTTTGTCATTCCCAGTCAGCTAATTGCCCTCTTTTTCCAATAGCTACTACTTCATTATTAGTAACTGTCAACTGCCTTATTTTTTTTAACATGAGAGACTTTAAGGAATTAAAGTCTTGAGTACTTTAAGGGATTTATCACACATAAGTTTTACAAAAAAGGCAACTAAGGAGCAGCTACAAGTAAGACTTCTTTTTCCTAAACAGACTAAATTAATGGGGCATTCTTATATCTCATCCTGATTCTGGACACTCAGCTTGCAATTGTAACTCCTGTTGTAACAGTGTTGTCTAAGCTTTAAATATAGGATTCCTTTTACAAGGTTCTTGTGTCATTTGCTTGTGTTCAGGACTTATTTTTGCTAACTGTCTCTCAATTCTTTCTTTACTTTCTTGTTATCTTACCGTTTCCTTAGTAACTACAATTGTTAAGACAACAAACTCAAACTTTGGCATTTCTTGCAGTTCTTTTAGGCTTAAAAAAAAAAGTGTTGATATTTGATTGCACTGCTAGAAATGAGAGGTTTTTTTTTTCTGATGGAAAACATCTCTTTGCCTTCAGCCCAGGTTATCTCGACCCTCTTGACATAATTGTATTTTACTACCCAAATTCAATCAGACACAAATAGCTCAACCCTTCTTTCAGTTATTAGCTTCTATGCAGCCATTAGTCTGCTTGAGAGCAAGAAGCAAAGCAAGCTTGGATAAAGAGGGGAAAACTAATAACTAATCTAATAAAACTAACAATCATATGCAAACACTCATGTAAGAGTTAGAAATATGAATGGTTATTCTGCAGATCCCATAATCCTGTGAGCCAAGACTATTTGCAAGTTAATGGGATCAGTCCATAAGGTAACGAATTGTCTCTCAAGAGCTCTAAAACAAATCATGAAGGCTTTTTAAAGAAATGCAGAAATTATGGAAGAACTAGGCCAATTGGCTTATTAGATAGTCAAATTGGAGATCAGAAGTTAACTGGATACAGTATGCATGTGTGAAAGTATACATACATTTTTATATATCTATATATGAGCATATATATGTAGATAAAAATTATTACATTTATAGATTGCTGCCTCATTTCATTTCATAGCAAACTTCAGTCTGTTGAGATTGTCTTTCCTTCAGCATCTTCATAAAATGTGACATCCTGTTGTTAAATCATGCAACTGCTGAGCCTTTCTTATTCTCACAAAACTCTTAGCAACTGGATTGAATGTTGGGGTCTGATGTGCACTGTTGACCATCTGCAGAAGCTGTGTAAATATAAAAGAAATAAAAGGGAGATTTATGGCACCATTATTATGGTCTGACAGCAGTATTTCAGTAATGCTTCCTAAGACTTACCTTTGCTAATTTTCATGCTTGTCATGGGTTTTGTTTCATTTACATCACAGCTAGAGATGCCTTAGCATGCTTTCGAGACCTAAATACACTTGATTGCAAAGTAACCTAAAGTATGTAAAAGCAGATAAAAAATATGTTCCTTACCATAGTGAGATAATCAATACAATCACTTTTATGTTCTGTCACGATTTACCATAGCTGTGGGGATTGCAAGCAGGTTTGAAATTATGCCATCAATTCGTACAAAAGTACTTTTCCTTCAGCATTATAATCAGTTATTGATGGGACACAAATGATGAGTTGTTTTCTGAAATTCTTTTCAAAATCATGAATTAGCCTAAATCAGCGTTTTTAACTAAAATGCCCCCAATAAAGTTCTCAATTTGGGATATTCTCCTCAGATCTTACTCTTTGGAGTTTCCATGTGTGTCACCGAAGGACATGGAGCCATTGAAATTCAAGTTTTAGGTAGGTAATTCTTTGTGCTGGCGCATGTATTGATTGCCTTTTATCTACCTGTATATGCATCTGTACAGCATCCCTGTCAGTGCTTTTCACCCCAAAAGGACACACAGGCATAGTGCAACATGTGATAGCAGTGGAAATTGTGGTATGAAGTCATGAATTCAGAAGAGGCATTCAGTTTTTCATGCTTCCTGCTTGCTGTGCACAAAGTTCTGCTTAGGAAGTGGATAGAAATGCTGTTTTGTCCTGAAACACAATGTTGCCTGGCTTTGGTCCTGTGTCAGGCAACTGATCGTAGGATGGATGCATGTTCCCCCAGAATTGTATCCTGCTCTAGCAGGGCATTAACACTTCCTGCAGTTAGTCCAACTTACCCAGTCTGAGCTTTTCCTAGGGCACTGCTGGCAGTCCTTCCAGCTGAGACTGAACCACTTCGATATTTTTAATTTATCTGAACTAAGAAATGCTGTGGGTCTTCATACCACTGAGATGCCTGATACTTTTCTCTTAAAAATGCTTAACAGGCTTTGCTAGAGAAAGAGCCTCCTGTTAGTCCAAATGACAGGAGGATGTAAATGTCAGGTCCAGAATTTGTATGGCAAACCTAGACTTAAGTATAAACATAGGAAATAGCTGCTGGCAGCCTTTTATTTTCAAAGGTCTTGCTTCCTGTGCAGCTTTGTGACTCACAAGGGTTGCCCTGTCTTTGTCAAAGGAGAAAATTTATAAATTTTAAATTAACACTAACTGCTGTTAAGGCAGTGTTTACTTTATTGTCAATTCTTGTAATGCCATTCTTACCACTGTGGACATTTCCTGTACTAAGGTGCCATCCTTCTACTCTGGGAAAATCAGACTGGTATGGAGTCTGATATAATACCTGACTTTTGACCCAGTACAGTTGTTCCTCTTAGTATATGGGTTTTTTAGTTTGGAAATTCTAGAGGACCTTTAGTCAGTGCACTCAGTGCTTTCCATGATATATCTTTCTATCTGACTCTTAAGATTCTTATTTGCTTTCAAATATTGTGTGGTTTCCCTCCATGCTTTTTATATATTTTGTATTAAAAAAGAGACAGCAGAAAAAAAAAAACCCTGCTCAAAATGGAGAGTTAATACTTCTGATGTTGGAATGAAGTCCATAGAGATTGTCTCTTTATCCATTACAGTTGGATAAAGTGATTTTTAGAGTGACTAAAGGTATAGTCTAGTAACAAAGCAATTTCTTTCCAAATAATTTTCTATGCCTTTTGTGGTTTGTGTCTTTGTTCTCCCACTCTCCATGACGACCAGTTTTCCTTCAGAATTTTTAGGTGTTTGCAGGGGACAATCACAAACCAAGGACAAAAACAGATTATTTACCAGTAACTTGAGTTCTCCTACACAACAATTTTCTCTGTAGAACCATTCCATTTCCCTCTCTCCCCAGTTTTCCTATTGAAAGACAGATTGTTCCAGTCAGTTTGGAATGAAGTAGGAGGGTGCAGTAGTGACTCACACATCTGCCAGAGGTAAAATGGCATTCAATGCATGCGCTAGTACAATTTGTACTTACCTGAAATTTGACAACTTCAACAGCTCTTTGGTGTCTGACATGGCATTCTCATAAATTGCCCTAAAGACTACGAATCTGTGGAAGAGGTAATCCCTCCCCCAAAAAAGGAAATTCAGTTACTGGTAAGTAATACAGTTTTATTAAAGATATCAAGCCAGAAGGATTCCTGCTCATCCCCAATAACCTGTAATAACCATGCCATTTACTTACTTGGTGTACCAAATTCATAATTATTATCCAAGTATTTCGTACTGAATACAAACAAGCTAAACATTCTGGAATCATATCATAATTCTCGTTATATGAAAATTTCAAACACACTTGGCAGAATTTTGAGGGCAAAGAGTTTTCTGAGAGCATGAGATGATTCTAAGTTTGCTAAACTTCAGATGACATGTGTTTTTATCTCCCTGTAAAAATCTGCAATTTTTTATGGCTCTGATGCCATAATAAGATATAAGAACTCCAACTGATTTCAGATGCCTAGAATGAATTTCTTAACAAGAAAACCACACTAAAAAACAACAAACAGATGAAACAAACAAACACACCCCAAAAACACCCCACCACCCCAGAATTCCCCAATAGGCCTTGACAAAAAGCTAAATGAAGTAATAAAATTCTCTTGACTTCACTGGGCTTTGGATCCTTGTCTTTTGAGATTGTAACATTTAAACATAGTTCAAGTGCTTTAGAAACAAAGGAAAAAAGATGCTTAGGAAAATTACTAAACAATATCTGGTGTGTTTATGTCTGCTTCATTCTATTCAACTGTGAAACAATGTTTTTCTTCTTTGCTATGTTATAGGTAAAATGTGAGAGGAAGTACTGTTATAAATAATCTTTTAAACCAATCATGTTTCTGCCTAACCATCAAAGCATCTTTCTATTTGCAGACACCTAGGAGCAATACTTTTCTTACTTGTAAATACTATAAACTTTCATCCTATGCAAGAAATTATCAGAATGACTTTTAAGGACTTTTCTTAAACCTTCCATTTTTTGTCTTTATTAAACTTTCTTTTTTCTCAAGCTCTTCATAATCTACATTGTGACTTCCTGTGTTTATAAAACTTTTCATGTTTATTTCAGTGCCAGTTTATATTCATTCTCAGTTTAATTTTCCAGTTTTGATCTTTAATTTTATAAGAGAGTATATAGAAAAAGCTCTCAGATAAATTGTTTCACTGACCTAGTTCAGGTCAGTGTCAGTCAGCTAGTCTCAGTGAGCCCACAATCAAATCTGACATGTTTTAGGAACCTGATAACCACAAAGTGGTCAGTAGCTGCTTAATTCACTATACCCTATGACCAGATCAGGAAGGAGTATTTCTGGGAATACTTTCCATTGCCAGGGACAAGGAGAATTATGAGTCCATACCTCAAATCCAAACCAAATGCTAGTCTGAAGAGTAGAGGAGACAGACATTTTAATGCTTCTTAGCCTAGAAGTTGCTTAGTGTGAAAAATGCTTTTTTTGGTTAAAAGAACAGTACTGGGAAAAGAAATGCTAACTCTCTGTTGTACTCTCTTTTTATGTAGATACCTTGCAGTCACAGCTTATCAATATGGGTGTTATTCCTACATTAGTGAAATTGTTGGGTATTCATTGCCAAAATGCAGCTCTGACAGAAATGTGCCTTGTTGCATTTGGCAATTTAGCAGAACTCGGTAAGTACATGATATTAATCTCACATTTAAATCCAGTTTTCATAATGTTAGCTCTTAGTTAAAGACTAACAAAAGCTTCTTCAAGTCCTTTTGGTACATTCAACAATAGTAGACAAGAATTTTTTGCTTATTTTCTCTAGAATATATAGTTGTCTCTTTTTTTTTCCCCCCTTCAGCAACTGAAATTTACTGAAATCTTGGGTACTTAATTCAGCCATATGTTTTATGTTACTGTGCTTCAGTGCAACTAAGCACATTTTAAATCATCTAAACAGTATTTCCATAGCACTGCTACTTAATGTGAATTATTTATTAAAAATATAAATATTGTATTCTGGTGTAGCTCCACAAGGTTTTATTGAGATTAAATTTGGCTCATGAAAATCTCTGAATGAAACTGAGACGGGCACAGTTCACTAATCTGCATATACAGTATTATTTTAAGTGCAGAATTTTAACATATTCTAGTCTAAATACCTCCCTGTATAAATCATGAATAGATGTTAATTTTAGTTACAACTTCATTTAAATTGAAGTTTGTGGCCTTGCTTTGATTCAATGTCTTTGCAAGGGGATCAGTTTTCACTGGAATTCAACCACGTGTAAATCAATGGCTTGTTAAAGCCTGTGTTTTATTAGCATTTGTGGTTTATATTGTTCTTTTCCTAACCTGTTTGGTGAAATTTTAGTTTTATGAGTTGGGGTTTGTTTGCACTGGAGTAAATAACACTTACAATATCATCTAAGAACATTCAGCTGTTCAAATATGAAAGCAATATCTCTGAGTTTGTAGTATTTGGTGGCCTGAGTTCATAGATTTCAAGGCCAGAGAAAGTATCATGTTACCTAGTTTAGTCTGATCATACCCATAATACATTTATTTACAGCAGACAATTATTAACAAACCAACAGCAAAAAAAGCCATCAAGGTAGCACTAAAGAAATTTAAAAATCAGAGGTCTTGAAGATGGGCACTATGTACTGTGTCTGCACAGCAGAAAGGATAAGAGTCATACACTGAAAGCTCTAGTGTTTAAATGCAACCAAAACCATAATGATATTAAATCTAATGAATGGTAGCCTCACTGAGAACTCACTGAGAATTTCCTTTCCCTCTTTGGAAAGATTCAGCTCTGTCTTGTTGAGTAATGAGAACTATGGGAAAGAAACTTCACAGCAGATGCTTCCCTTCCAGTTCATACACACTGAAAAGGTGCTCCTTCTTTAGACTGGTGCAAAATTAATTTACTTTGTAATACTTTATTCTCCCTTAAGCAATAGTCAATCACATTGTAACCGTATTATTTTAGCTTTGCCTTGTAACTTCAGGCAATTTATTTTTGTGAGGTCGTCATTTATCATCACTTACAAGACAACAGCATTGCACAGATCCCTTGAAAAGCATTATATGACTCTTACTCTGTGTCAAAGCAGGGCACAAACCAGTGATGGATCTGCTAAAATACTGGAAAGATCAAAAATCCACACAGAACATACTATGCCACCATGCATAGTGAGAGAAAACAATAATGAGATGTGCACAAAAGTGTCTAGGACTTCAGTTCATGCTTTCCCCAAGTCCTTGGGGTCAGTTCTACAGTAAAGTAAATCCCTAAGCATCCATCAGAGAAATAGCAAAGGTGCTGGGAGGTTTTCTGACTACAGATGGCCCTCCAGTAGCAACTGGAGAATGCAGAACACGAGCCCTACCACCTGCATCCCTTGTAATACTGCCAGTGAGGAGGAATATGATAGAGGCAATGGAGTAAGAGATGCTTTTGTTGAGTGTACAGTTGAAGATCTGCTGGCTGACCTGGTATGAATCTTGCCCATCTGTAAAACTGCTTTATGCTGTATCTGTGCAGTGTGAGATGGCCCAGCAACAGCCACACACAGATTTCAAAAGAAATGTAACTATTGTGAAACCATGTAAATTTTAAAGCAATTGTGAAAATCTTCATCTCTCCCATAGAAAATGCAGTATATAACCTGCTCTTCTTTCTGTTGAGAGAAATCAAAGACTTCTTATTTTTGTACTATTACTGTTTCTATAGCTACCTTACATTTTGTTGAGTAAAACCAGACCCAGCAGCCTTGAACTATATTTCTATATTTTTAACAGCCTTAACCATAACTAATTCAGGTCAGCACATTTGAAGTGTTAGACATTTCTCATTCTGTGACAATCATGAGTCTATTGCTCTTGTCTGTGAAGAGCAGTTAGTCATCTTACTGAATAAACCTGGTAACAAAGAGAAAAAGTAGTTCAACCTTTTGTTGTGGTTTGTTTACTTTATACTGAATTTCTCCTTTTGCTTCACAGAGTCAAGTAAGGAGCAGTTTGCCTACACAAACATTGCTGAAGAGCTTGTGAAACTGTTCAAGAAGCAAATAGAGCATGATAAGAAAGAAATGATTTTTGAAGTTTTGGCCCCCCTGGCAGAAAATGGTGAGAATGTTTTTTTCTTACTCTATCTTTTACTCACTGTCTTACGTGTATTTTTTATTTCAGTATATGGGTGTCTTTCTCAGGCACTAAATGCAGAGTAATGGGCTGCCTCATTCTGAAGCCACCACAGCTGATCCTTGTGATTGTAGTTTCATGAAAAGTGAATGGATCTTAATTGTTGAGTATGTGACAAGAGCCACACTGTTGATGCTGATTCCATCACTGATTCACTCTCTATACAATTATGTTATATTTTATTGCCCTGTGCCCACAATGGAAATATCAAAAGCTGCTTTTTAGAGAGCCTCACAACATTTGTTGGCAAACACTGGCTCACAGACCATTGGAGCACCAGGACATAATTTCCTGGAACCACAGAGCCACTGGCAGTTCCATTTCCTATAACATTATTTTTGCTAGGGGCATATCAATTGCAGAGCTAAGAGCTGGACACTCTGCCCTCACTGTTCACTGAATTTAATTTGGGTGTTTGGTGGCGTATCTTACGTAGCCCCAGGCAGTCCCTGGGAGTTTGACTCACTGCTCAAGCCAGAGCAGGTATTGATGTGCACCCAATCATCCCTCCAGGATGTTCCTCTCAGACAAACAAAGGATCAGACAAAGGTGGCTTGTACAATGTATCATCTGCCCTTAGTGGAATAAAGAAATGACTTACCAGGTGGAGCTGGACTGATGTGGAAGCAGTTCTATGTAGGGAGGACATCACAGTATTTGATGGTTTTCTAACCTTGTTTTAACCACCTCAGCATTAAAGCTTTTTTTAATTTAATAAATTGTTAGATAGAACTGCAAACTCAGATTTATGTTTCATTCTACTCTGTCGTGCCTACACACTCTGTGTGTGTCTGTTTTACAAAGTATAAGACAGGACAAACTTTCACTTCAATTTAAAAATTAGACTTTTAAATGGCATGGAAAATCAATTCTTTTTTTCAGTTCTAAAAATGCACATTTTTTCGAAATATTAAATTTATAATAATTTACGGTTTGCTTTAAGATTGTTCCATCCTCAGAGACTGGTACAAAATAGGATTGAACTTTTTGTGCATTTGACATATGTCACATCAAATGCTTAATTATTCTTAGAGTATGTTTTTCATACTTGTGTTTGCAGTAAGATTTGAGAAATTCACTGCTGCTGACCCTAACTCAGATGCTCAAATGTTAAAAGGTAGTCAGAAAAACATTTCCACTGTGAATTCAAGGCATACTTAAGAGAGTTCACTTTGCTGGTACTGTTTAGGTGCTTTTGATTGTAGGTAATGAGCTATAGATCAGAAGGGAAAAACATCTCAATGAAGTGTTTGCAGAGTCTGGATTTTGGTGGTTGGGATGTTTCAAGCTTTTTTTTTCTAATTTACTTGTTGATTAAGCATGCTGGTGTAGCAACAAATCACAACATCTGCAACCCAGTATTGTATAGCTAAGGGATATTATAGCTATTCTATTTTTAAAGCACCTCAGTACAAAAGTGCCTATTAAAAAAAAAATCCCACCTGGAGATTTTGCATTTCCTTACAAAGTTCATGAGGGGGTCAGCTGCTCTTAGAGGAACAATGAATTTCACTGAGGCAAAAAGCCTAGTGACACCAGGAAACTGAGAGTCAGACACATCCTTCACCAGAGGTAGAACACACTTCCTCTCCCAAGTGTGGCTTTTAAACTGTATGAAAAAAATATTTCCAAAGCCCTGGCCTAAAAACATACTAACTTGGGTTAAACACCTTTTAGTTAAAATACTATTTCATGTAGAAAACTGAGAGAAATCCACTTCTTTTGCACACTTCTGCAAAGCTTGGTGACTATTTTTCAAAATCAGCATGCAAAAACTAATGGAATCACTTCCATGTATGAAGACCTAACATAGCATAAGACAGCTTGCCATTCCCTCTTAACAGAAAGGGAGTTTAGGCATGCAAAGGAGATTCCAAGGGAAATATCAGTTAAATATTTTGTCATTTTAGAAACGAGAGAAAAAAATATTGTTCCCAGATACTATGTCACCTGAAAAAAATATTTATTACCTTCTTAAGCCTTGTTTTGAATAACAACTAAGAAATGAATTTGCGTCATCAGTTTCCAGAACAAACTTCTCTGCCAACTCAGCCTTTTGGATTTGGCCTTTCTGCACTCCTCCTGCAGCCCTTTCAACAAATGGCAGATATACTGTCTGTCTTTGGAAAGCATGAGCACAGCACAGTCCTTATGAGTCTGCAGTGCCATGACTGAGCTGCCAGAAGTTTGCTGTAGAGAAATATCCTCATTTTTAGAAGTGAAGAGTTCCATACACCTTCAGCTTATGACTGTGCTCTAAAGGCAGTCCAGAGCCAGGGAGAGCCTGTTAGATGAATAGTAACAGAAGTTGGCCATAAGAATTTCAAATAAAGAAGTTCAGTTTTATGTACCCAAGTTGTCAGTAAAAACACTGACATCACTGTTACATCCATCAGACAGTCCATCCTGCATATGTGTGTATGATAGATGCATTTAAAATCCTGATTCGGACTCCTGTTATCCCTGCTATTTTCCAGATGTCATTAAACTGCAGCTGGTTGAAGCAGGTTTGGTGGAGTGCTTACTTGAGATCGTCCAGAAGACTGTGGACAGTGACAAAGAGGATGATATTGCAGAGCTTAAAACAGCTTCTGATCTTATGGTTCTACTATTGCTTGGAGGTAAGTATGGGCTGTCATTATGTTCTGCAAAGCAACAGCAGATACTTGTAATGCTGTTTGGCTGCTGAATTTCACTATTTATTAATTTTTTTTTTCATAACTTAGATGACCTGCTACTGTGGTAGTTTGGGAAGGAAGTTATTTTTTTCAAGAAGTTATAGCAAGAACTAATTAGTGACTGGCTTTGAAGTTGACAGCTTGATTGACCAATTAACAAGGTGATACATCTCTGGGAACACACAGGGTTAAAAATGGGAGAGAATCTCAGGAATTTCCCTCTTTGCTGTCCAGCCTGCCAGCAGGTAACAGAGGCCACGAAACCATTACAGCTACCCAACAGGCAAACATTTAACAGGTCAGATTTTGTCCCTCATTGCTGGACTGGATTAATTGTAGTGGAACCAGCAGAGCTTCACAAATATAAAGAGAATTTTCTCTAATGAACACTTCGGCTTGCTGACTCTTTGTGCTTTTTACCCTAGATGAATCCATGCAAAAGTTATTTGAAGGAGGAAAAGGCAGTGTGTTCCAAAGAGTACTTTCATGGATTCCTTCCAATAGTCATCAGCTACAGCTTGCAGGAGCACTGGCTATTGCAAATTTTGCCAGAAATGGTAAGATCATGCCATAATAGCTTATGTAAATTTATGTGTGCCCCTCTATCATTCTCTGTCTGTACAGCTACAAACAAGAACTGTGTTGCTGTAAAGCTGCTGTTGAGTAACCCAGCTATATCACTAGTTTTAAACTTTAAAATCCTCAAAAGCATTAAGCCTACTTTAAAAATATTATTTTGCATTTGTATAGAAATATAGGGGGTTTCTGCCTTCTTCAGTATTTCTTCTGTCACTCTTGTAAGTTTGTCATAAACACTGCAATTCTCACAGATGATGGTGGTCAATTTCTCAACAAAGAAATCTAGAAAGGAGCAAGGAAATAACCCTTCTATTCTTAAGAAGCTATTGTAAAAATCTTAGTAATAATCTTCCCTTCACAAGTGACTTGTTACATCTCACACAGATGGAAACTGCATCCATATGGTGGATAATGGCATAGTTCAAAAGCTGATGGATCTGCTAGACAGACATGTGGAGGATGGAAATGTAACTGTGCAGCATGCTGCACTGAGTGCTCTCAGAAACCTGGCTATTCCTGGTAAGCCTCTCTTTGCATTGCTAACTACCCAAAGGTGAAATACTGTTCTCCCACTGTACCCCCCAGGGAATGTGGGTGGTAGCACTGACTGACAGTGCTAGAGGCAGGTCAGACTGCTGCTTTTCATTCTGGCCCATCACTGCTTTTGTGTCTGTAGCACAACAGTTGAGACAAGCAGTTCTGAATACATCACAGGCATAGTGACTGTCCTTTGCCACTTTGATCCCACAGTATCCCCCCTGCAAAGAAAGGGCAGCCTTGTAATTGGCAAGGAGCTGAGGAGGCTTTGAATATGATTTCTCAACCTTTTTTGTCCAGAGCACTGCATATTTATTTTTCTTTTTTGCTTGCTTCATTTGCAACCTGTCTCACAGCTGAGGGTCTTCCCCAGAGAACAGTGCCCACTTTGTTAAAACACTGCATCTTACTTAAGACTTTGAAAATTGCCAAATTAGAGCTGGAGGTAGACTGACAGAATAGCTAGCCTATTGCAATTAGTTACTGTTTGTTGGCAGTAAGCTGAATGCTAATTTTGTCATTTATAGTAACTTAATTTGTATGAATTTTGATTACCCAAGCATAAAGGTAGAACACATGCACAAAACAACAAAGCAAATCTGTAACACTTGTGTATGGTTTCTGTGCCAAGCCAAAAATAAGTCTTTCATCCATTTAGCCTTATTTTACTGTTTTTGGTTTTGACAAATCATAACTTCTAGAAATGATCATGCATACATAACTAAACCCACTGAGGTTTAGCAGTATTCCATTTGCTTACCTTTCTCAGGTGAGTCATTCTTTTCACTTCCATCAGTCAGTTTCCCTGTAGCCTGTGCTGAAAGGTGTCTGCCAGATGCCTACATAACCATCCCTGTACATTGTTAGAAAGAAATGAGCAAGTAATAACTGACCTCTGTGTCAGAGTGATGAGCTCTGTGTTAAAACACTATTTCAAATACCTAATAATTACTTTTTTCCAAGTACACTTCTAGGCAAGGTTTGCACCTTAAATACATTTCAGAGAGCTCTGTAAAAGTGGAGAACCCAGACTAGTGGAAGGGATGAAAGAGAGGCTGGAGAGGGGAAGAAGACAACAAAAGATAACAGACTCCAGGCATGTTAGGCCACAGTGTTGTTTGTATGAAGTATTGGAACTGGGTAAGAGGTTATTCTGCTAATTAGATGCTTTAGTTCTGTTGTCTATGAGAAATAGAAGAGTGTGGTTGGGACTCAGAAAAGTTTGCTCATATTTGGGGGCAAGTATTAGCCTGGGCTTCTGCCTGATGCATTTTGTGGAAGATACCTTTCCTAGACCAAAGGGAGGAGTCTAGCCCTTAGGTGGTGCTCAAGCTGAACATAGAAAGAGAGATGTGCATACTGGGAAAAAGCACTTAACTTCACAGGAACCGTGACATTTTCCCACAACACAGCATCACCAGTGCACACTGTTCCTGAAGTCTGTGCTCACAACCACTTTTTCAAACTACGTCTGAAAATGCGCTTCATGCCCAGCTCTGAAATAAACTGCATCTTACAGAAACGTTTTTGAGCTCAATCCCTGTTCTTTATTCATGCAGTTGTAAATAAGGCTAAGATGCTATCAGCTGGCGTTGCAGAAGCTGTATTGAAATTTCTCAGATCGGAGATGCCCCCCGTTCAGTTCAAGCTGCTGGGAACATTAAGAATGTTAATAGATGCACAAGGTAAAAATAAACTGTTCTCTATGTATACAGTGATTCTCTTTGGTTCAGTCTGTGATATGCTGCCAAGATTCTTAAAAGAGAGAAGCAGAATTTTCATTCCTGCAGTCATGGAATAAATGTAATACATATGCCAAAGGAGAGGAATATGGGTTGAGTTTTTTTTCTTCAGAACTTCTAAACTGGCTACCAGGGACCTTCCAAATTGGTGTCAAATGCTTATTTACTTTACTTCTTTACATTACAAGTGTGTATGGAGGTGGGGGTGGTTTGAGCTACCACTCGTATTTTGCTGTTCACTTACTGTATTCCCTGGCTGTACCCCAGTCCTTGGAACAGGATAATACTCTTAATTGACAGACTGCAATTCCAAAAATAAAATGCACTTTTTAGTTACCAACTTGTTCCAGGATGAGGATTTATAAAATCAGAAGTCTGTTAAAAACCAGAAAGAGTTCATGAGGTAAATTAGCTGTACTTTTTTTACTCAGTCCCACAGATTTTTTTCAAAAGATCCATTCTAGTTCTAGCAAAGCTATTGGATGTGAAATAGAAATTTTTTGAAGAAATTTACATGACTTAGTCTATCAAACCTGATCTAACTGACCACAGTGCTCCCTTCTGGCAGCAGTCCCTCCTTGTTTTTAGTTCTTGAGCTCAACTGGGGGTATGATATCACCTGTATTTTCCCTGCTCTTAATCAATGCACAAGCTTCATTAACTGGGCTGATAAGTTGCTTCAAAAACTGAATTATGAATGTTTTTCTGGTTTGGTTTTGGTTTTTTTTTTTTTTTTTTTCATTTTGACTGACTTGACTTGCTTCAATGCAACCTAGACTTTTCCTACTGGTAGTGCAGACTAGTGAAGTTCTTCTAACTCCTCCAAGTCAGTAACTTTGTTTTTCTAGCACTTGCTTAAAAAAGTGACCACCTTTCTGTTGTGTTGTTGGCTCCGGTATCATGTAGCAGAAGCAGCTGAACAGCTGGGCAAAAATGTGAAGCTGGTGGAACGGTTGGTGGAGTGGTGTGAAGCCAAGGACCATGCAGGTGTGATGGGAGAGTCCAACAGACTACTTTCTGCACTTATACGACACAGCAAATCAAAAGTAAGTTAGCAGGAAAAAGGAAAAAGCTCAGCTTGTCAGAACCAAGAGTTACTTGGGCACTTGCTCTTGGTAACCAAGCCTCCAGCTTGCAATCCTTCTAGTGAGCCAGTTTGGGTATTTATGTGTTACATCTCCTCTGCCCAAGGCTTGATTCATTTTTATTTTTAATGTATCCTGCAGAAGCTCAGCATGCTGTATTCTCTGTGTTTTAATGATGCTATATATGAAGAATCAGTGAACTCAGCTGTTAGGATCTTGCTACATATTTATATAAAACTGAGAACCAGAAATAGTCTGTCTCCCTACTCTTCATACAGCATATTTCAGAGTTTTAAGATTCAGATGGATCATTAGAAATTATAATTTATTCCAAATTCTAACAAAAGCTTGCTTGTATATGACAAAAGGTATAACATTAGGAACAATTCATCTGCCTCTCCCATCACCTTCACATCACTCAAATATCTTTACCTATGCAGTCTGAGTGCACCATTCTTGTTCAGCTAAGTATTAGACATAGCAGCCTTATAAAGGACAAACAGGAGACAGGCTACTTCAGGCTCAGACTTCCTTTAGCATGTTCACTGATATGAACACAGGCTGCATTACTGAGCTTAAATAGCAAGTGTGATTTGGAGAGCTTGGACTGTAACAGTGACCTCTTCATTCATCTATGACATTTATGAATTGAAAAATATAGTAGGGGCTTGGCATGCACTGTCTCCAAGAACAAGTCTTAAGGGATTTAAACCTTTGCTGATTTCTATTATCACTGTCTCTGTCTAATACCCATTCTCCATTTTATTTTCAGCCTCTAAAACTGATAAGGGTTTGTTTTTCTGGTTCTCACTTTTTCTGTCCCCCTCCCCACAGTCCCCTACATGCATGCATGGATGGCAAACACCACCACAGATGTGAGACTTAATAAATATTCTCCATAGGACAACAGAATTCAATTCTAAATACGGAGACACTACTGATGACATCAAATAGATATTAGGGCAGAAATAACCAGCATTATCACTGGTGAATTAATTTTTGTGGGGTGCATGTACTCACAGAGGAATTTGTCATGAAGAGGATAACAGAGCTGAGAGGGTGGGGTTTTTTAAGCTTTTGCTGCCCTCTAGGTTTGAATATGAGTATAGCTGTATGGCTCTTAACATTAAGTTGGAATTTGGCTTTTAATTTTAAATGCTTTGGGGTAATATTTGCAAAGGCAACAGTTTCAGTCATTCTAAAAAAACTGGAGTAGGTACCTGTGATTTCAGCCACACTAGCACCAAACCTGTCATCTTATTTGGTACTGCCTTTTAAAGGGAGATGTTCACCTACAATATAAAAAATTTTTATGTCAAAGATGCTGATTGGTACTTAAGACTTATATAGTCAAAATTCCACATCAGTTCAAAGAGAACTTAGCAGTTCTCAGATTGTGTCAGTCTGAAAACTGGAGTTCCAGCCGAAAATCACAAAAAATACATCATTTCAAGTACAGAAAAATATAAAAATACTTAAATACTTGCATACATTATGTCATTTAGAAGAAAACAAAGGTTTTACATGTGATATTCTTGGGTCATTCGGCTGTAATTTGGGCTGCTAGTATCTTGGGTATGATTATCTAAAAATATTTTTGTTTTCAAGAATTATGATTATACTGTGTCTGTTTCCTTGCATAAACAATGCCCCTGCAAAGCCTGTGCAAGGACTGAATAAATAATTCATTCTCAACACATCAGCTTACCGGTTTTGGCTTGTGGCTGGTGTAAGAAAGGGGATGTGTTTTAAATGAAAATGTTAGATATCGATGAAAAATTTAAATCATATTCTTGTTTCAATAAATGCTACTTCAAACCTTTGTGCACTCATAGGATAAATAAAAAAATAATAAAACCCAATCCACATTTCTTCAAACAGTTTCCTTTCAGCATGCCAAGTTAACTGATTTTTCAGGTAAACATACTGCAAGTATTTTTGGTATGTAAGATGGTGAAAACATGAGGTGCACAGCCAGTTTTGAAATTATAATTGACAAATACCTGTAGAAACCAGAAATCTTTATTTATCTCTTGTCATGTAAGTTGAATCAAATTTTAGACTTGAAAACAGAATCCCAGTTGTGTATTTTTGATCAGCTTTAGATACATTTAACCCAGTTAAATGACTTTTTAAGTTCCTAGATACTGGGCAGCAGTACTGCACAACAGTTCATTTTAACAGGTGGCTTTAGAACAGAAACAAACACATTGGTGTCCCATACCTACCTTTCCCTGACCTGCTTTGTATTTGAAGAAACATTCCATAATAAGAGACCACTGCTCATTTTCCTGTCCATGTCTAAACAGCTTTTCAAGTACACCATTTCTATTACATAGTAAGGTGTAGTATTTGTGATCTCACGTCTCTGAACATTTTTAAGAAACTGAAAATTCGTGGAGAGAGATGAAGCATTTAATAACTTTATTATAAGTACATTTGTGTGTTTTCCTCTAATGTTTGTTGGATACTTTGAAGCCCCAGTTTGATGATTGATGGCACAGTGTGAGAATTTGAGTTACACCATATAACCTGGAAAAGAGTTTATTATGTGTCTTAATTTAGTTATGGGGTCACCTGCCTGGGTTTAACACCCTGTACTTACAATTGCAGAGCAGTAACAGATTATATGTAGGCCTGCACATGTGTACATTGAGGTATGAAGGATTCTATGTGTATAAAGCGAACGAGTACCCTCACCCAAAGATAACACAGCTTCCCTTATTTAATACAGTCTGTATGCAAAGCAGAATTTGTTCATCTTGGTGTTATTTATTTTAGGATGTAATTAGGACCATTGTACAGAGCGGTGGCATCAAGCATTTGGTAACCATGGCGACCAGCGAACATGTCATTATGCAAAACGAAGCTCTCGTCGCACTGGCATTGATAGCGGCTCTAGAGTTAGGTGAGTATCCCAGCACTTCTCCACCTGCTTCCTTTCCAGTCTGTGCCCAAGAGAAGCCACAGAGGGAGAATGCAATGTAGAATAGCCTCCTCCTTCCACCTGCCTTTCGCTATTTCCATGGTGGTTCATGCAGACACATGCAAGGATTCATGTTATGCAGGACACTGGAGAGTGCTGGTTATACGGGATCTGCTCCAGCATTCTGCTAGGTGCTGGTATGATCTAGAAAGGCCCTCCAGCTTCACTTTCAGATTTGGGGTAAAACCCAGAAGAAGAAAACATACCTTAGACTAGAGACTAAATGATCTGACCACATTTCTACACTGGAATGTTTTGAGACAGCTTATCAAAGTGAAGCATCCACTTACCCAATAAGTAAGAACTAGAGGATACATGGAGGTGTTAATGCCCCCAAAATGTCTTTATTAAGTGACCCAGAAATAAGTGAAGAATTGCCATATGAAGGCAGACATGATTACATGTCTTGGTCTGCAGTACCTCAGCTTTTCAAACAGGAAAGCAAACAAAACCTCTGCTGAGCATTTATCCTATTTGCTTACTCATTAACTAAGGAACTAAACAAACAACCTTACATATTTTTGTTCTTGATTTCATCTCTTGCCATTGTGTACTACAGGAATGCTCTGTTCAACTTTCAAATCACTGCCAATACATGAAGGAATTGTTTTAAATAAAAGGAAAGATGTTCCTATTCACACGAATCATCTCTTTGTCTTGTCTTCAGGCATTAAAGGTTGAGCCTTGAAATGTATCTTAGAAAGCTACAGAGGCAGTAACTCAGATGGAGACATTGAAAAGTTTTCCACAGGCTTTATGACAGACCTTGAGCACCCTCTACCATGGAATCAAGAACTACACAATCTATATTTTTACTCAGACAGAATTTCCAAAAGCAAATTCAGGCAATGGAAGTCTTGAAAGCTGAAATATTCTAGGTCTTGGCCTAAATGGCTAGAAAGCCTCATGGCTTTTCCATCAGCTTACTGCACATTAAGACTGGATTTCATCATTGAACTCTGTGACTGTCCTTTCAAGCAGTTAGACAACTTCACATTTTTATAGCAAGAGCTATGATTCTTGTCATCATACCATCAAACATGTGCTCAAGTTTTATACCAATGAGTTATGCACCACAGCCTCACTTTCACTCTGGTGAGAGATGTTTCAGTAAAAGGATAACACATGGATGTGTCAAAGCAAGTGGCACTTCCAGGCTTATAAATTTTCACTTGTATTTCAGTCACTGCTGAAAAGGATCTTGAAAATGCTCAGCTTGTTCAGATTCTACACAGACTGCTCTCAGACGACAGGAGTGCTCCAGAAATAAAATATAACTCCATGGTGCTGATCTGTGCTCTTATAGGATCTGGTGAGTATTCAGGAGAGGCTGCTTCCCAAGATTTATGTATGTTCTCTCCTACAGCTGAACACAGAGCATGTGCAAACACACAGTGACTGGTTCTCTGTTCACCATAGAAATAGATACAAAGGTTCAGTTTACTATGACTCTGTAGTGTCTATCTATAGTGTCAAGGATGAAGCTGTTAACTCAGTTTTGGATATTAACTGCAGAAACTTGACGCTGGCTTCTGTAGGATGAAGCTAACGCAAACTTTGACAGGAAAGAAATGGAAAGCATTTTAAACTGTACAATATCAAGTTGTCTTTGCAAATATGCAGATCACAAGAACTTAATTTTCATTTCTGGCTGTAAGTTCCCTGTAACTGATGTGTGATGGTGCTTTAGAAAAGCTCCTTACATTTATGTCACTAGGAAGACTTTCCCTCAAGAGTCCTCACATGCTCAGCCCACCAGGCACAACGTGCACTAACACACATCAGTGCTGGACACTGTAAGCTCCCATCTCTCTGAGGTAAAGGTCAGGCTGTTTACAGGCTGTTGGAGCAGGCTGTGGTTTGATATTGCAACTTCCACCTATGTGTGGGCAAACACACAACAAAACAAAAAAGAGGAAGGTGTCATGGGGAAATTTCATTCAAGGTTTCAAGAAGTTGCTACATTTCTTTCATTCATTAAGAAAGATTGAATGTGTGGAGGGAGAACAAATTTCATTCCATAAAGGTTTAGGCATTTATAGACAACTAAGATGACAAAGAACTGGAATAATTACAGAAGGGTGGAAAGTCAGGGCCTGTCTGCACAATTTGCCAAGTGTGAAATATATGAAGGTTTGCTAGGTATTAGTTTACAGCAGTTCAATTAACAGATTAAAAGTCACCACAGTTAAACGTGTGCTGTCTCTTTAAACAAAGATGATATTTTACTTAAACAGAGTTCACCATGCCTACTGCAGGTCTAATTTTGAAGACCTGTACATCATGCAAGTAAATATTGTTTTCCTGCCATCTTTATAGGAACAAATACTCAGTTTTAGAGAGTATAAACATCTCAATGCGCAAAGATTGTGCTCAAAATCTGCTAACAAGCCTCAGCTCTCAGTAAGCACTCACTTTAATGTTAAGACATGTAAACTTAGCTGTTACTCACAGCCTTTTTGAGCCATTTCATGCTTGGGACTATCCACACATTTTAGAGCAGAAGCCTTTTGCTGAAGCTTCTCAGTCAGCCTCACTGTCTTGATCTTGATTTCCATTGCTTCCAACTAAAATAATCATCTTCAGAAAATCTGCCTGACACTTCGATTTACCCTTCCTGAATCTTGTCACCTGCAAGACTGACAGAGTTATTTCAAGTCAAATACCTGTCTCTCTTGTCCACCAGAGTACAGACCAGTCTTATCTCAGGGGGGTATTTTAGGGTTGTCTGAGTGGCAGTGTTCAGTCTGCCCCCACACTGTAAGCTTTGCCTAGGCATGAAGCTCCCAGAGAACAGACAGCAGCATGGCACTGCATAATGCAGCTGTGAAGTTAAGGCCCAGCATTTGACTGATCCAGTGTGCTGCCCTGCTTCCTGAGGAACAGACCTGTGTAAAATCAGTAAAGACACAAGAATAACAACTGAGCAATCCTGGTATTAACTTTTAAGTTGGGGGGACGGGGGGTGTTACTATTTTAACCAATGAGAGGAGGATCAAGGAGCTGATTGCTCTTAACATGTTCTTCACATGGGAAGATACTAAACTGTTACAGCTCTGTTGCCTCTAAACTGTTTCCATTACCATCCCCACATCATGAGCCACATTTCCTTATTCTATTGTGAACAGACCTGTATAGTTATTTTTAAACTGACCCCAGTATAGTTCAATAAAGACTAGAAGAAGTTCCACTGGTTTAATTAATGGTTTCGTTTAATTCTCCAGTGACTGCTGTCATTACTATGCTTTGTTATAGGGTATCTGGCATCACATTTAACTTGATGTTGCCAATATCTGTGTGTTCCCAGAATCACAGAATGGGTCAAGTTGGAAGGGACCACAGTGGTCCAACCTCCCTGCTCAAGCAGAGCGATCCCAGAGCACATGGCACTGTGATGCTGATTGCATCCAGAATGTTCCAGTGAGGGAGACTCCAGAACCTCTCTGGGAAATCTGTTCCAGTGTTCAGTCACCTCACAGTAAAGCAGTTCTTCCTCATATTCAGGGGGAACTTTCTATGCATCAGTTTCTGCCTATTGCCTTGTGCCCTAATGCTTGGCATCGCTGAGCAAAGCCTGGTTCTGTCCTCTTCACACCCTCCCTTCAGATACTCACAGACATTGTTGAGTTTCCTTCTCTGTCATCTCTTGTCGAGGCTGAACAGGCCCAGCTCCCTCAGCCTTTCCTAGTAAGAGATGCTCCAGTCCCTTAATCATCTTTACTGCTCTCCACTGAATGCACTCCATGAGCTCCATGTTTCTCTTGTACTGAGGAGCCCAGAACTGGACAAAAGCACTCCAGCTGTCGCTTCATCAGGACTGAGCAGAGAGTCCCTTAACCCACAGTCCATGTCTTTCCTAATGCACTCCAGGAGGCCAATAGCCTTCTTTGCTACAAGGACACACTGCTGGCTCATGGACAGCTTTTTGTCTACCAGGACACCCAGGTTCTTCTACACGAGCTGCTTTCCCCAGATCAGCCCCCCAGCCTGTGCTGGTGCCCGGGGTTCTTCTTCCCCAGGTGAAGAACTCTGCATTTGCCTGTTGAACTTCAGACGGTGTTAAGCAGTTAGCAGATACCTATTTTTATGTGATTCTTTCCATCTGGAAGTTCCTCTTGCAACTGAGTGAATGGATAGGGAAAGAAAACTGAGAACAATGAAAAATTGAAGAATTATCCAAAGCAGAGCATTCTTAGCTAGCAGAGTCTTCTGTAGGCAAGAGTCTCCATGAAAGTGGATGTTGCCAGCCATGGTGAAGCACAGTGAAATGCCTGGAGAAAGCAGGTAGTGCATACATAGCATAAACACCCTAGCAGCTTCACTGATACCAGTCTGCACATACACATTCCCAGGTGCACAGCAGCCTGAGAGGTTCCAGCTCTTACGTGGTAGGGATTAAATTGCATGAGAATTAAAAACATGTGAACAAGAAAGTAAGTAGAGATGGGAACAAATGCCAAAGCTTGCTTTTTAAAAAAAAAGTAAATAGCACAGCATAAAGCATAGCTATCTGAAACAGGTGGTTGGGTTTTCTCCTGGGAAATTCAGAGATTAGGCTTGCAGCAACATGTGGAAAGCAAAATTAAATGTATTTGTTGCTGAGTGGGATTTCACTAGAGGCATGAAACAAAACCAACCATTTTAAATTTTCAGAGTACAGGGCTTTGAGAAAACTCATCAAATTTCTTACAAAATTGCTCAATTTTATGAGTTGCTCCCAACCTCTTTTAATTAATACAAAAAGCAAATCAGGATCAGAATCATCAGACAGTGTCTCCTAGTTTTGAGTACAACATAAACACTGCATCCATATGCACAGCACTGGGCAGCACTCTGCGTGTTGTGTTTGCAACACAACAGAGCTGAGCTGTAAAGGGACAGCAGTGACCAGGTGGTGACACATCCATTAAGGATCCAGCTCCCACCCCCACACAACCAGTAAGAGCTGACATGCACAAATGATGCAGTGAGCCTGTCACGGCCAGCTCGCTTGGTCAGGCTCGTTTAAAGAATAAACCAAAAAAATGTTTTCACTAAAAATACTTCCTAAGCATCTGTTTTGGAAGGCAATCCAGGTGGATATTCTTTACTGCTATGCAGCAGCTTCATCATTACCTGAAATCCATGGAATCTGTGTGTGCTGGAAGCCCTAAGAAGTTGTCTCTCTATCCTCAAAAGTAGTTCAAAAAAGTAAACAATAACCAAATTAGGTGTACTCACAGATGCATGTTTGTGTGTACAGGGTTTAGTAGAAGTTTCTCACACTTCCTTCTGCCTGTCTCATACAAAGCACTGTTCCTTTTAATATTTCCTTTTCCAGAGCCTCTTCAGAAGGAAGTGCAGAGCATGGCATTTCTAGAAGTGGTATCAAAGCTCCGCAGCCATGAGAACAAAACTGTTGCCCAGCAGGCCTCGCTAACAGAGCAGAGACTTGCTGTAGAAAGCTGAGGAAGGTCTTGTTTCCAGTGCATCCCATCACAGACTTCACCTCTGTCCTCCGTCCTGCTGCCGCTCCTGCTGTGTTTTCCACTGTATCACTTGTGCATGCGTGTAATGTTCCCACACAAATTGATAAACTGCTGTAGGTACCCATCCAAAAAGGTTTCTACAAATTCATAGGTGGTGTTAACATGAACCTGTCTCCACCCGTAACTGTTCTACTTGTATTCTTGTTGCTTGGGCCACATAGTAGAATGTGCATGTTGTAGTCCTATGATGATGTAGAAGTGGTACTACACAATTGACTCTTTCCTCATGCCCCCTAACTGCATAAAAATGTACTACTAAATTAGGGACAATACGAGATGCAGCAAGTCCAGACTAGTGTGCTGACCATAGGATTAAGAAGTAAATCTAGCTCAATTTTTGGTGCTTTGGAGATTCAGGTTTGAATGCAATGTACTGCTGCTCATTCACTGGTCTTGCCTATTAATGTCAAACTCGTGGTACCTAGAGGTAACAAATAAAAATTTCAGTGCTCTCACTTTACCCTGTGGTTTGTCCTTTTTTCTAATCCCACGCAGAAGCAGCACCATGCACTGGTGAGTTCTCTCTGTTCCTGGCTCTGGCAGACACAATCACTGCCTTTTGGCTGAACAGATACAAAAGAAGCTATTCCAGCCACTTTCACTGTGTGTGCTCACACAGAGGCACTGTGTGGCCTAACAATCATGCATTTTAGCAGCAATGCATGATACAATCCTTCTCCTATAGAGTCATGTGTGTATGAGTGCTCCTGGGCTTGCTTGGGATTGTTTCTTTGTTTCCTGGGGGGGTTTTATAGATGGATTTTGAAAGGAGTATCTTGCAGCAGCTGTTCAACAGAAGCCCATCGAGTAAGAAATGGAAGATGCAAGAGACTTCCTTTTTCTCCTTTCCTAGGTAAGGGAGATGGAAAACTGCAAGTCTGAGCATCTTACCTCACACAACTGCTTTTTTGTAGGTCTAAAACATGCCAGTGAGCAAACCAGCAGACAGCACTTTGGCAAAACAAGGAGCCAGTTGGGATAGCAGTTTCCAACAAGCCAGCAGATGCTATTTTGGACTGTGTGATACCACTGCCTAGCTTGATCAAGCCCACCATGCACGAAGGTCATAAGATCTGTAACATTTTAAAGTGAATTCAGTATTCCCAGAGCTGAAGTGCCAGCCTCAGAAGTTTCAAATTCCTTTTCTTACCAGCAGAGGCAGCAAACCCAAAGTCCAAGCACCTATGAGATCCTGTGCTAGGCAATTGTAAACCACTGCTTTTGACCTTCAGGAAGTCACTCCCCAGCTCCATAGGACCACTGCCTATCCCTCAGATAAAATGATGGGATGATGCCAGTCATGAGGGTAAAGGCATTGTTTACACAAGCTGGGTATTAAAAGAAACTTGCCTTCAATATTCAACTTAGGCTCTCAGATTGTACCAAAACACAGTAGATGCTACAGGAGTTTTCACACTGCAGACATTCCACATCCATTTAATCCAGTGCCAGAAACATGCAGAAAAATACTCCAATACCAAACTGAACAACAGCAAAAAAGACAACAAAACACATATTCAAAAAGGCATTTGCTAGTACTAGTGCAATAAAGCCACTGATAGAGTGCAGAGCTGTCAACACAGACCAGGAGCTCATGACATCAGACTCCAAATAACACAGAACCACCGCACTGCACTGAACATAACCAGCGTATTTACAATCACAGTTCACAGGCCCTTCACAAGCCCAAGTTTCCTCAGGCACATAAACTCTTCTATTGACTTAAGCAGAATCCAAAATAACATTTGTAAGGCCAGTTATCAACAACCTGCCTGGTTCTAGAAAGGGACTCTTCCTTTTGACATTGGTATAAACTGCAAATGCTCACACAGACTGGCTGTGACCTTGACAGAATTCCCATTTGGTTGTCTAACTGGGGCTGTGGTTAAGCATTAGCTCTGTTCTCATCACCTAATGTTTATCAGGAATACCACTGTCCCAGCAAGCATAAACACAGGCCAATGGTGATACCCTACTTCAGATGGTTTCCCTGGATGGAGTATCAAATTACTTACATTACTAGATAAAATCTGTGCTGAGCCTAGGAAGGAAAGGCCACATAATGGCAAAGATGGGTGTATGTCACAGTAGAAGGAGGTAATTGAAGAGACTATCTAGATACACAAATGCTGTGCTGTCATGAGGCATGCTGCAGCCTGCAGGTCACTTCTATGTAGCTGGTAAATCATTTATCCTCTGAGCACCTTTAAAAACAAATGGGATTCAAGGACATTACTATCACATGCATTTCAGTACTCACTGGACAGAAGTTAAGTGAAACCACTGACAGTAATTCCAATTAAATGTTTGCCAGCTAGATTACATCTAAGCAAAGCTTGACATCTGCTGCTCAGACTGTTTCTATGATGGCAGTGCCAGGCATGGGGCCTTGTCTTAGTGCCACCACAGCCAAGCCAGAAGGATCCCTATGGCCACACCACAGGCAGGCAGCACCTCCCTCCAGTGCCACACTCATCGGCATCTGTACAGCCTGTGCAAGGCCCAGCATCTCACTGTCAGGAAGGTGAACACATCCACGTGCTTTTACATTTCAGTGTCCTCATTACAAGGAGAAGATTCACTCTAGGTAAGCACAAACCCCACCAATATTGGCCTTGCATCTAGAGCACCCATTGGAGAAGGTCATTTGCTTCAAAATGGTAACTAGCCTCAACTTCAAGAATCAGTGTACAAGTCTGTTAAGAGTTTGAGAGATGGCAAGCCACTCCTCGTCTCCCTCTCCAGGAAACCCTTATCCATGTCTGTCACATCTATTAGGCGATGCCCTTGACTCTTCTTCTTTTTTGTTAATTGTGGTTATTCCTCTGTGTGTGTGTCATCTGCCCAATTTAGATGCTTATTTTGCCAAATCATTTCCATACATACAGATAAATGTCATATGCCTGAAATACATAAAAGGCATTAGACTTCAATCTGAATATAGACATGCTTTTAAATTGATCACAGTGCCATTTTGTGTACAAAATCTCGAGGTTTTGAAATACTTCTAAAAAAAGTCTGCTTCTTCCTCTATCCAAAGTAGCACAAGACATCCTTACCCATTTTTACCTGCACAATAACGTAAGCCAGTTCTCACTACTTCTGCTTAAGGACAGGTTGTACTTAATTAACTTTTGAAATGGGAGGTGGGAATTTCATTTGTCTAAGTCACATAAAGCAGCAACTTCTGAACACACCAGGGTCACCAGAATAATTCTGGGGAGAGCACAGCCACTGCAGCCTGAGGAACTTCAGCAACCTGTTAGGAAAGAAGCAGAGCATGTTCATTAGGCAGAGACTTCAACAACAGCTGACAGCAAATAAGGGATCTCTTCATGTGAGGACATGCTCTTCATGTCTTAGCTTATTATTCATCTAAGGGCAGCCACTGGTGGCACAAGCATGTTTTGCAATTTAATCAGAACACAAGATTCTACAGCACATATGAGAGATGGGGATTTATCTCCCCTGTTGGTTTGGAGGAAAGGAGGTAGGGATCTTTTCCTGGAGGAACTTTCCATGAATGTATCTTTCTCTTGTTAAAATGAAGTGCTACATCAAGAGTACATACACATTCACAACATCATATTTCACACAATTTTATTTATAAAATTGTAATTATCTAACAAATTGCATATAAAATGATTTACTTCAAGTAAATACAGAATACTGCACGACTATTAAAACTATTGTATTGTCCATCATAAGTGTATTAAAACATTCCTAAAAAATGTCTCTATTAAAAAACAAAAATCCAAGAACACAAGTAGCATGACCAAGACCATTTTCAATAGCTTAAAATGAATTACCAGGAAGTTGCATTAACTCCCTAAGTAGACTCCAGTTACATCCATTGAGATCAGCATGTGATACAATACCACAGTCTAATGCTAAAGATGACAAGTAATACATTATGCACCTGATCTATGCTTTTCTCCTAGACTGAAGGGAACCAGTCTGAAATCAGAAAACTAAAGCTCAAGTCAAACTCTACTGGGCATGCAGTTCTGTTATAGCAATACTTTCAATCGGTAAGTGTACTTGGCTTTTACAATCAATTTTACAACTGATAAAAAAAGGAACACAAGAGAATACATTCGTATAAAAAGGAATGATACACAAAGGGTAAATATTGACACCTTGCTGTACACCTTCAGATGAACCAGAGAGAAAGATTCAGTTGGAACTAATCTGGAATATACGTAAGAGAGACAGTCCTGAGTCACAAACCCACATCCCAATCTGCCCAGAGCTCAAGGTCCATCTCTCCTATGTACACAGTATGAACATGAACACACATACAGATGGAGCTTTTGATTAACACACTTATATTGCCAAAATACAAAAGACAGCTAGCAGTGCTGCCTTGTGCACACACAGTATAACACTTCTTCGTATACTGCATGTTAAGGGAGACAGATTTTTTAATTTCTTTTTTTCAAGGGGCAAAATTTGGTAGCTAATGGATCAGGGTAGTATTATTTCATTTCTTTTAGACAGTTTCATCACCTGTTACAGGTATCTGAAATAGATTCAGAGAAAAAACAAAAATGGGAGGAACTGGGACATTCAGTGGTGCTTGACGCCTTCTGAGGTCTCATCTCCTTCCTAAGTATTTGCAGAACTGCTATTTCAATGCACAAAAAAGACATACACAGCAAGGGAAACAGAATCAAAAATTCAGACAATTGTTTCTCTCATAACCAACCATATTAATAAAGACCAATTTGAACAAGGGCATCTCTAAAGTAGTAAAAACACAGATTGATGTCCAGGACAGTTCTTATAGCACCATGTTTAGTCCTGCCACAAGTGATGGCAGCCTCCCATAACTGGTAGGAGGTGCTGCCACCGACTCTCCACTTTACAGTCTAATGCTCTTATAATGCCAAGCAGCAAAGGGAAAAGGCAAGGGAGGCCCTGCCACTTAACCAGGGCCCAGGGCTTCACCTTCCTTAGGTGCAGCCACCCAGCCACTGGGCAGACACATAAGCACAGGCAGCTGAGGTGCTCCATCAGGAACAGGGACAGCCCGCACAAACACTCAGCACTCACCAGCAAACTCTCCTGGTGGACACCTTTCCTCTCCATAATAAACATTTCCAGGGTGAAAAGCAGTCATGTGCAAGAATCATTTAATCTGCATGCTATTATTTACATTTCAAACACTATTTACACACCAGAACTACAATGAGCATCTCTCTCAAAGGGGAGAGAAGAAGGCTTTCAGGACAGAGTACACTTGAGCAAGCACTCCAACAGCTTCAAACTCTAAGGGGCACAATCAAAATTATTGATTTTAAGCAAAGATATCCTACTACTACCAAAATGACACAAAGAGATGAATCAAATATTTGTCCATTAGGCTATTAACAAAAAAAAAAAAAAAACACCCCAAACCCAAAGAACAGAAAGGCCTGCGAATACAGAGGATATTTAAAAACAGAGGAGCAAGGACTGTGATGCTCTCTGGCAGGGCTCAATGAGATATATGGAAGTAGCTTTAAAGCCAGTGCTGCCTGCTGAGCTACAAGAGTCCTCATTAGCAGCAATGCCACTACTCCACAGGAATCACCCAGCAAATAGAGCTGTTTCCCACTCCGTAAGCCTGACAACAAATTTCTGAACAACTACTGCACATTAAAGGTAATAAGACTGATCTCTGAACTCACCCCTACCCCACCAGCACACCAGGCAGGCTAGAAACTGCCATGGAGTCGTACCCCTACCACATCTTATTGCTTTAGACACTGCACCCACGTAGCCAGCAGTTGTGCTTTAGTTGCAGCTCACGTGAACTTTTCAAAGCTTCCTGAAAGGAGGTTTGCTTGTATTTGCCAGGCTCTGACAATAATACACTGATTTCCAAGGCCTCCCACAAGCTTTCCAAACTGGACACCTAAGCTGCTGAGTAACTGTTGATGGGACATTTCTAAGACATCTTACCTGTTCTGTAGCCAAAAAATGTGGGATTTAAATGTGTAACAGACATTCAGTGCACATCCATCAAACAGTGCAAAAGTGAGTAAGTAAATAAGTATCTCTTGGGAACGAGGGAGAAGGATCAACATCCATAGCAATAAAGACGAGCTCTAGAAAAGTAAGTTACTTAGTGGTTTTTGTAAGAACAGTCAGTCATCCTGGGATTCAACAGAAGTGTTGCACAATTGTGTGTAGACATGCAAGTTGTGAGAACAAGAATTGCTCAGCTTGGAGCATTTACCCTCCTATCAGTCTGACACTGCCAACAGCACAGCCAGCAGACAGAACTCAGATAACAGTGTGACAAGACAGAAGGCCAATACAGTACAACTGCAGAGATTCAAGTAGAAGATTGTAGCTATGTTCAGAAGCTCAGAGCAGCAACAGCAGTATTCAAGATCAGTGGCGACTAGGAATGTTTTTGTAATTAGGCTTTTTGTTTTCCCTCCAAACCAAAGCCCAGGATCACAATCTTTGGTGAAGGAGTTATTTCCTCAATCCTGATTCCTCCCTGCACCATTTTGTCTCAGTGCAGCAACACTGGTGCTGATGATCTGTCTGTCCTGCCACTGTCCCTCTGGGGGAAAACAACCAGTAACTCCAAGTCGAGGAGTGGCTAAGAAAAACATAACGCTGTGCTGAGGTGGAACCAACTTTATTAAGGACAATGAATTATAATTGCTTTGAAAGGCTTTAAAAAATACTCTGAGTCATGGCTGGCCTTTAACAGCAGATACCAAGGGATATGGAGGCTGCCTGATTCAGAGCCAGCCAGTCAGTGGGAGTTAACCAGAAGAGGATGAGGTAATGCTCAAAGATGGGAGGACAACAGGTCTGTCTGAGGCATCTGTGAAGCACCAGTGTGCCCACAGCCAACTGAAGCATAGAAAGGCAAAATGTGCAAGGGTACATATATTCATTTGTTTAAGAGTCACAGACCAGAAAGGGTCCTAACAAGTCATCAGATCAGCCTTCTATCTATCCCCAGAACAGGGAAGCTTTGAAAGCAATGTGTTCCTCTCTTCTACTCCCTATAACTACTGTTTTAGGAAACTTAAATCAAAAAGATGGTATGTTCTTACAAAGAGGTGCTACACACCCTTTGCCACTGTCTGAGCAAAGCAGGAGCATAGCTTTCAGGAATGGTATGGAGATACTGAGAAGGGCCATAAAACAGACTAAATTCATACAAAGTGCAATAAACTACCCAAGCCATGGTCAGGTCTTTAAGTTCACTAGTATTAGTGAAGAAGAACAAATCAAAAGTGCTAAGCTGGATGGAGTCTGATCTAAGTCTTCTTCCACTATTTGTGCTTTTTACCACATTCTGCTTTATTGTGTCCAATTCAAAATGGTCTGTCTTAGCTGATCCTAATAAATGCTTCTATTTTAAGACTTTTATTCTGTTGCTGCACAAAAGCTCTTTGTTGCCTTTAGAGCAAAAAAGGGAGACACATCTCCATAGCATGGATTCGTTCACTGGAGATAAGCATTTACTCTGGCAAAAACTGTTCTCTCCAACTTCCAAGAGAATGGGATATGATCTTTCCATAATCACATGCATTTATCAATAAATAAGTTTGGATTAGACTGTATTAAAACATATGCACATATTAAAAGCACTGGAGTGTCACAGATTCTTATTCCACAGCTCATGCAAGTAAAAAGAATTAACAAAATGAAAAGGAAAAAAAGAAGACCAAAGCCCCAACTAGGAACAGACCAAAGAAACAAGCTTCACATGAGTATGTCAAAGCATTAATATTAGTGAGATCCCTAAATACATTAGGTTACACTAAATTTCAGAAAAACAAAAGATTTTGCCGTATCAGATACATAAGTTTTCATTTTTTTAAGTTAATATATTAATTCATTTTTGAATATTATTCTTCACTAGGACCCAACATCCACACTGCTTTCATACATTTATACAGTTATATCCCATCCTTGCCTTAAGCAACTGATATCCAAAGGTATGGCAGCAACCCTTGTCTGCCAAATATAAAAATTCTTTCTCTTCATACAAGGGTGGAGAAGGAAGAAAGATCTTGACAAAATCAAGCAGTTCTCCCTTCTGCTGATTCCAATCTCAAAGTACTACAGGGAGATATTTGGAAGCTTGCATAAAAAAAAATTTCCCTTGTTTTAAAAACGATTTCTTTTACTGTACAATAGATGCATAGAAAGTTGCTTCCTGCTTCATGGGTTTAGGCCTGTAGCTATGTTTAGCTGTGAAAACAAGAAGATTGTTCCTTTACAGAGTGGTGAGGAGATAGACCATCTCAGGAATATTTGGCAGCTATCAAAGAGCTCATGACATGAAGAATAAACAGCATATCCACAGACTACAACAATGCAACTCTGTCTCACTGAATACACCAATTTAAAAAAGTGTCCACTTGTTACTCAAAATCAAGAATACAGTAGAGATTCACGGCTCAACAGCTTTCAAAGTGGTGGTTTAAAAGAAAAAAAAAATTGTCAGTGAGCAGCAGATTTTCAATAGCCCACTCTTCTCTCCCCCACCCCAAAGAAACACAAGTTCACTGCAATATCAGGAACTGAGACTTGAGACTACTTGGGAGAGAAGGCTTCCCTGTCACCCATGTCCATACAGCTTGGTGTCGGAGTGACACACTGGAGGTTTCAGAGGGTTTCAGTTGTCCAGTGTCTTGTGGTTACTTCAGCAGTTTTACCAGCTGGCTCTGACAGCCTCAATGTCACTAACCAAATTCTGGGCTAAGCATATCCCAAATATCTGGAAGAGACAACAGTTTATTCATTTGAAGCATTGGATAACTCTTTTCACACAGGCAAACTCCTTAGGTTACACAGAACTTAAATATGAAGAAACAACAGAGGTGGAAATTAAATTAAGAATAAGTGTTGGAAGAAGTAAGAAAATTGCAGAACTCCTGTAACCACAGTATTTTTATGGTGGCACCAGGTTCCAGTTAATTAACAGTCCTAGTCTTGTTTCAAAGCAACCCTAAAGGCTCTCTGCTGTTCATTTAAACACCAATGGAAACAGTAGGTCTGTACAGGCTTGAAAGTTTTAAGCTTTATCTAGCAGAGTGGTAGTTCTAACCTGCTGAGAGTTGAAAAGAAAAAATACATCCCTGTAGATAAAAATAAAATATTCTTTAACACAAAGAAAGCCTCATACATTTAGTTCCCACTGCTAAAACCCACGAACAGGCAGTTGGCACTGCATTTCCCATTCTCACATACAGTTTTCCCCCATCATGTATTCACTTTATCTATTATTCCTCTGTGCAACTCATTCCAGGGAACATGATGTTTACCTGCAGCAATGCTATCCCAATGAATATGCCAGCAACTATGGTAAGGTTGTCCTGCAACCATTTCTCAAACTGAGGGACACAGCCTTTAGTGTAGATAACAATCTGCTGATCAACTTCCTGCCAAGGAGGGGAGAAAACATAGATCATTACATTCAACTACACCATCAGTAGAATAATCTCCTCTCACAATAGGGATTCAGATCCTTAACATACCACATGAAGAAGGAGGAAAAAAAATCAAAAAGAAAAAAAGCTTACCGGTTTTTGCCTTGCATCGTAGCCACACTGAGTATTAATAACATCTTCCTAGAGGAGAGAGAGAGGGAGGGAAAGAGAGAGGCAATCAGTATAATGTCTCCCAAACACCTTCTCCCAACTCCCTGGACATAACAGGACAATCACCCAAACTTTGGTTAGCATATTGCTTTAATTAAAAGAACTTCCTCCTTCACTCTGCACTATTAATTATTTGCAGCAAACAAGAGCACACAGTCAAAAAACTTCGTCTCTCTCAAGTCAGCAAGCTGGGAAAACAAGCTTTCCACCTGGGTAAACTCCATGTTCCAGATATAAGCATTTAGTCAGGTAAAGGACTAGGGAACATCTATAGTAAGTGAAACAACCTTCTGCTAAAAAGGTTTTGTCTGTGCTAAGTAATATGCCAAGAGTACTCTTGTCATTTTCAAGGTTCAGTCTGTGCAGAATGAAGAGGTGACAAGGGGCAGTTCTGTTGCAGAAGCTGCAAGGCCTTTCTGAGAATGTCTCTAGAAACATGCACAGCTCCTTTTCAAAAACCTAAAAGAAAAACAACAGATGGGGTAATGTGTTCTTACTGCCTGTTTTTTCTTATAAGAGGTTGATACCAATGAGAAAGGAGGGGTTTTTTTTCCTACTCCCTTTCCTTGAGTACTCCCAAAGCACGGGCAATAAAACAGGCTCTGGCAGACTTTCCCTAGTGAGCGAGTGCTTCCCATTGGCAGCTGAAGCTGTATTTTTACTTTGTATACAGTTATCTCATGGTAATAAAATGAAGCATGAAACTTTTGACATCAGTCACAATGGCAGCAAAATATTAACTTACTGACTTATCATATAATGACAGTAAGCAGAAGAACTACTCAAAAAACTGAGAAAATCAGCCAGTCCTTAGCTAGGTGTACCAAACACCAAAATGAATCAAACTGTAGGAAGTGAGAAAGGCATGCAGTGAAGAAATGGATTTTAAAAAGCAGCCACATGGAAAAAATTATCTCCTATCAATCAGCATGGAAAGCTCCTCTGTTTCCTCACTATGCAGGAAATCCAACAGGTCACATTCCATCAGCTGCGCAAACTGGATTCCCTTAATGGACCTTCAAAATTCCAGGAACTTTTATCTCTTAATGAGATGAATGCTTCTGTTCCAGAATCTGTCACAGACTGCAAGGATGTAAAAGCACCTGAGATTCTGACAGAGGAATTTGAAGTTTACTTCCTTGTACTAAACGCCTACTTGCTTCATCATTAATGGTTTCTGCCTTTAGTCTTGGAATTTGTTAACCAAAAGAAGGCAAGAAAAATGCAATGGAAATAAAAAAGTTTTCTAGACTTGCCTGTACAGGAATTTGGAACACTTCAACCTCCTTAACTACATCAAAATGAACTATAGTAGTAAAATTTGTTTCAAGAGACTTATTTTAGCCTGCCTTAAACCTACCACTTCCTGATTTAATCTAAACTAAAAACAATAAGGCATCCATGTAACTATTTGCATCAGTCCAAAACTAAAACCTAATTCTAAAAGGGACAAATTTGCTTTCCCACAGAATAAACCTGTGTTTATCACTGCAATTGAGCTGATCACAGCTTGGTTACAATTATTTTACTTGTACGCATGACTTCTAACGTTTTCAGCTTTTAGAGGCTATTAAGGTTGTTGTTTCCTTACAGTGAATGAGATTTATCTTTGTATTTCTGATTGCTGCATCACACCCTAACAAACTACATAGCCATTTACACAACAGAGAGAAAGAGAGAACTTTAGGATGGATTATGTATTTATAGGATTACCTTGTACTGCTGTCACTGGCTTGGTTTTATAACAACTGTATTTTTAAAACTGGGTTGTGATGACCTCTGTGTGGGTGGGTGGGCAGATAGGCAAACAGCAGAGGAAATCCTAAGCGTAAGTAATGTTTGAGCCTAACCTATATTTTGATATCCCATTAAAACATTCTCAACTATGCTTGTGAGAAGAATTCAAACTACTGTGAAGACACATTCACTGCAGAGGAACCAGAACCAGCTTGTGCAAGTGGCAGTGCCTTATCAGGAGAGGGGCAAAGCAGCTGGATGGATGCCAGGAGTACAATTGCCTTGCATTATTAGCAAGGCAGGAAGCACCTGAGGTGCCTTTTGGCAACTTGCCTAACTTCAGTCTGTGCTAGAGTAATACATTCAAGGAACTGTAAGTCATTCCGGGTGGAGAAAAAACCACAGCTGAATTGCTAGATAATACAAGCACTCAAAGCCAGCTTCTTTCAAGCTATATAAAGTAAAATGTACATAGTGCTAGGCACATAGCAGTTTCCATGCACACACCCATCCCTGTTCCAAGCCTTTCACTATTCATGAACTGATTCCCTACACTTCACTTTTCAATTCTTTATCATATCCATATTACCAATGCATGGCTCCAACATTTTCCACTTGATGATCCAGAACTATAAATATTTTAAAATACATTAACATTTTCCAAAAAGCTGCTCCCACAAGCAATTTCTGACCTTTCAAGTCTGATTTCAGGTGACTTTAGGATAGGCAGTAATTTTAAAGGTAAAAAAAGGGTATATAAAGACACCCATACCCAACTCTAGATTCTAATGCAAACATGTCAGTTCCTCAGGGCACAGACTGTCATTCATTACCATACCTGGCACAAACTGGGTCAAACTGGCTGCAGCCTCAAGACACTGCATTAAATAATGAATAATACCTCCTTTAAAGTGTCTGATCTTAAGGGCTCCTGTTCTGATTAATTTCAATTGAAAGCTCACAACCTTCAACTCATTAAGTGCCTCTCCTTTTTATACTTGCTAAAATTAATATGTATGTTCAGCCAAGCCCATCTCTTTCTAATAAGAGCCATAAACAATGAAGACTTTAGTTATCTTATGAAAAGTTAGTGGTTAAGCTAAGCTGCAAGAACAAAAAAAATACTGGTTGATAAGAATAATAGTAATTAGGCTAAATTTCCAGAAATAAAAAAGGAAAATCTTGAAGAGTTAATTAAGATTAGAACAGTCGCCCCATCCTACCCTCTAGAGCGTCACTTACAGCAGGGTCTTTAGTACAGCAAGAGAAGGGCACACCACAGCGCTCTCGGCTCGCGTTGGAATCTGTACAATTGAAGTAAATGTTAAGGTTCCAGTCATCGGCTCCAAAAGCCCCACAGCACTGCCACTAGAACAAAAAAAGAAGAGCTTCTTCAATTTCAGAATGGAAATCTCAGCACTAGTAACATGCATCACTGCTGCCAGTTTCCCTCTAGCTTTCAAAACAAAATCTGAGACTCCCACTGCTTTCATTGAAACTGGCTTTTTTTATTTGGTTGGGGATTTTTGTCATTTTTTTAAAAATACCATTCCCAATGTGTAAGTTGTTCCAAAGTTATCATGTGATTAAAGTTACCTTCACACCCTACTATGCTGCTCTCTGGAGAGAAACCTGTGGGTGAGCTGATAAGCCTACACAATACCACAAAGTTGCACAGGCCTACAAAAATCAGGCCCGGGGGGCAGTAGAGCCAAGAGTGTAATATTCTGTCCAGTCTAATGAGCCCTGGATTTAAAAAAAAAAAAAAAAATCAGGCTCCAAGGGCTACACTGGCACAGCTACTCCTTTTGCCAGTTTGGGGGATCTTTGCCTAGCTGTACATTGGACAGTGTGAACACATTGTACCCTGGGCACCACACACTGCACAAGTGACACCTTTGCTAAATCCTTCAAAAAGCAGATCTGCCAAACACAGGCTTAGTCTCTGGCAAAACATGTTGAACACACAAGGAATTGATGTGTTTTGCTGAACATACAAAGAATGGACTGGAGACCATGGATGCACTGATGGTTTACAGCATTTAAGGAGCTAGACCCATGAACCCATCCATGACAACTTGAAACCACCAACCATGTTCTTAAAAGCATTGGAATATCCATTCTCTCTTTTTAGATGGAGCAGTTCTCTTTGCAACATCTGACAGTGCATGAAGACATCTCTACTGGTTGAAGAAGCAACTTGCTCTCACAGCTCGTGCTGCCCCTCGCTTATCTGCTGAGTGCTAATCCAGTTGGGAGAGAAAGCCTCAGGAAGTCACTGCAAAATTGGATTGTAGCCTTTGGCTGCATACAAGTGGACCTGTACTTTCAGTTTGTAGTGACCTCTGACCTTCTTGGAAAAGATTCAAAATAGTGCAAGGATCCACATCCTGTTACTTACCGTTTTTCCCCCAGGCTTAGGGAAGCTAATCAAGCATTGAAGCTATTTTAGTTGCAGAATGTAAACATTAATTCGACCAACACTTCGCCATGTTAGCCACGTGTGCCAGATTCAAAGAGGACTTCATCAATCCAGACCAGAACTGAGTACTGGAGAGGGAAGGTAGTGGCAGACCTTGTGTGCAAAAGCCAGTGCAAGATTTCTTCACACACACTGAGAAATTACAGTTCTTAACCTGCACAAACTTCACCCTTCCTTCCCAAGTGGAGATGTGGCATCACTCAGAGATGTCCTGCAAGAACTCTACATGGCCCACTTCATTAGGTCAGTTCCATTAAGTCTAATGCAGAAGAAATAACATTGTAGTTTCATTTGGACCAACTATACCTCTGCCATTCTGCAGTGTGGTGTAGCACTTCTAATGTTGCTAAAACTACACCAACATTCATTTTAGGACTAAATGAAGCTTAGGAAAGGAGTAATTCCTTAAACAGATGTGATAGCTTCTACAACAAAATATGTTAACATGGTGTGTTTCACACTAAGTCTTTAAGAAAAGTCACCCCAACTCTCCATGTTGTTTTACCCAGTCATACATCAATAAAGCCACTTTATACAGAGGCTGTTTGGTTGCATAAATTCTGTAAAAACAAATATAAATAAATTGAAAAGCATTATATGCTAGAATATTTCTGCTGCTCTTTGAAGAACAGGACAGATGGAAAGTAAAGAATAAGAGCAGGTATTTCTTAAAAGCAAGCTTTACAAAAAAATAAATGTAGTCCAACTTACATATTCCTGTGTGAAGTCTATGAGGTTTTGTAAATCAATGTCATCTCGGTATGCTCTGATGTTGTTGTTTATAAAGAAATACAGCTGGTCCTTTATCCAGTCTTTGAAAACAAATGCTAGAACACCAGCAGTGAGCTCCAAGAAGAAAATAATTCCAAGAAACACAGAGAACTAGGAAGAAAATAAAAAAGGCTAAAATTATTTTCCTTTATGACCCAAACTTTTTCAAAGCTCACAATTACATCTAATGATAAGGCTTTATCTGTTTCAGTGCAAGTTCAAGCCATTTTGGCACATAGGAAATTTTAAATTAAAAACACACCATTTTTATTGGAAATGTAACACAGAAATCTGAATTCTATTCTAACAAATAACAGAAGTGCTAATAAATGTCCAAACCTGAACATTTCACTGAGATTTTCAAAGAGATCCAAGAGAATTTCCTGTAAATTTCAAGACACAACTAGTCATCACCACATGTAGGTCCCTTGAAACCCCATCTTAAATTTCTACATAGGCACTTACATTTTAGAAGGCATAAAGAACCAATAGTGTCAGTAAAATGCTTTCTACATGACTTTTGCTTTAGATCCTCTCACTGGCACAGCTTTGCCTGAGCAGACAAAGCAGAACTCGGTAACAGCAGAAATTAATTAATGACTACGTTGGAGCGGAATGTCTATGAAATGACTCACATCCACATTAAAACTAAATGAGGCTGCTATGATTAATGCAAATGCAATGGATGCCAAAGGCATTACTAATGATCTGCCACTTTCTCTAAGCATTTCCACTGAGTCTACAGTGTTTTAAACCACACAGGGGTCCTGGTATACTGGAAGTCCATTCCCTTTGCCTTTGAGTTTCCTTTTAATATGCCCTCTGCGTGTGTTCAGATACATTTTTAATTTCTCCTGCAGCTGCTGTATGGGAAGCTATTTCTGGTACAGCAGATGGGTTCATTTTAGGCAAGCTAGGAGAAGCAAGGAAGAAGGGGAAAAAAAGTGTTACAAGCTGCTTTATAAATGCCTGGAGAACTGTGACTCTCAATTGCCTCCTCCCCTTATACAACATGTCTGTGGGAGCCAAATGTGTCACTTGGAGGCAGTTATTTCACTAGAAGCTTTTTCATGTATATATTAACAGTTAATGGTTATGAAGACACAACTGTGTCCACAGGCTGTGCCCACCACTGGAAATGGGAGTGGTGGAGGAAAGAATCCTCTTTGTTATAAATCTTCAATTTATTTAAAAGTGGACGTGATACTGTTACTCAATTTCTAAAGTTACAGGAGGAAGTGTTTCAAAATACAGAACCTGGCTACTTAGCTAAAGAGGTTCTGCATACTGAGGTATATTTGTGCACCAGCAGCTCCTTCCCTAAGCAACAATCCAGCCCAGAGTTCAAGAAAACTTCCATTTTCTTTCTGCATCCTTCTCAGGCCCCAGCACTGAAAGCAATGAAGCCTTTTGCAATCAGCTGAATAACATGGACTGAGGATATTGTAACAGTCCCATCTCCTCTGTACCATGAGAGGCCCTTGCACAGCAGAAGTCACATGGGTCACATTCACTGCTGCATCTACATCCCTCATATTTCATGGGCAGCTTGCTATGGACTCCAAGTTCAACACACAGATTTTCACAAGAAATTTCTCTCCTTTTTGACAGGGAAGCAAAATGTTTAGCCTACATCCATATGAAAAGCAGTATTTCCATGTTATGATTCTTACCTCCAATAGTTTTGAGCTTTAAAAAAACCACAGTCAGCAAGCACCAGAGACTGAAGCAACGTAACGTGTTAAAAGCTAAGAGCTTTCCTGGTACTCTGGCACTGGATAACACCTTCCTCTCCAAAATACATTTTAAAAGCTTAACACAGTTAAACAGAACAGACAACATGGCATGCTACATAAATGAGGAATGTCACAGTTGCAAAAGCTACTTACAAATTTGAGAAGAAAAGTGTTTTCTCGTAAAGCTCCAATGCATCCTGCAAATCCCAAAATGAACATAACTCCTCCTACCACTAGGAAGAGCCAAACAGGATCAAAGCCTCCCAGGTCAGTGATGGAGGAGATATTGGACAGCACTCCCTGAGAAAGAGACAATGTTTCTGTTGTACAAATTCTGCCAGCATTTTTCTTCTTAGAAAGAAAGAAGACTACAGCAAAAGAAATGTAGTACAGCAAGAAAACACAATTAAGAAAATATTTGTATCCCAAAAGAGATAAATAGTGTAATTATGTGCAATATTTCTGAATCAACATGTGAGTAAGTAACAAAATGTTCTTGAAGAATTCTCTGTGAGAAACCCACAGGGCATTTTCTGCTCACGCAGCTATGAGAAGTAGTCTGCCAGAAACTCAGAACAGATATTTGAACAAAACTTAACTCACTCTTATAACACATGCTGAGATGCATTTTACGAATCATATACATAATCTATGTAAACACACAGTTTATATAGATTATATAGAAAAAACAGTTAAAAGCAATAAAACCACTTTGAACTTAGCATTTATTCTCAGTATTTACAGCAATTGTCAGAAATTAGAAGTGAACTCCTAGGTTGCAGTACCTTGCAACAAAAAATTTCTCAACAAATTTTGACAAATTACACATCTGGCCAATTTAACTTCAGGCATCTACAGTGCCAAAACCTCACTCTAGAAATAAAGTACAGCTACTGGCTACTTAGTTAGCAGGAAAAATCTGGAAATCTCCAAGCCTCTTAGTAGCATGAAAGACAATTCAATAACTTGTCTTGGGGCATGATTTACACTAATTTAGGGTAGACCTTTCATATGTTAAACTACATATGCTGTGTTTTAAATATGACAGTCAGCATACTCTGCTTGTAATGCCATTTTTGCCTTGGAAGCAAAGCTTGGGTTGCGACACCAGTTATCTTGAGGAGCTATTTTAATTTTTTGAACATATTTTAGGCAGAGTTTGGCTGATGTTGAACAGATGGGTCATATCAAGAAGCAAGCACAAAGTTTACCCTATTCCAGTAAGTTTGCACAGTAACAATTACAGTTTCCTAAGGCTTTTCGGCAGAAAAAAATGCTGAAGTGTCATTTTTTTCTTCATTCCCCTCCCCAGTGCTGTAGGTCAATGCAAAGCACACTGCTGTGTTTCCTCACAGAAACCTGAACCCAGACTGTGTGCTTTGGACTACTGCTTCCTCTAACTCCTGCATGATGCTGTGGCTTGAGAAGCAGCAACAGAGACCTCTACATCTACGGTGCCTCATTTGCAAAACTCTACAGTTCATCCTTTTTCTTGTTCCTGTTCATACCCCTTTGTTTCTTTGAAACAGTCCCAAACAGCAACAATTTAGAGGTAAATTGCCATAACCGCATTTCCAGAAGTTTAAAGTAACATTGTTAATGATTGTTCACAGCTGTGGCTTTAGACCTGTGTTTATATATATATACATACATACTCATTTCAGACCACTCAAAGCATATCAGTTGTCATGTAACCGTTATCTCCAACACATTATTTCATGTAGTCTGCAACCACTTTCATAGAGTTTCCCAAGCAGAACTTGAGCAAGTAGTAAATGAAGACAGTACTCAAAGCTTTTAATTCTGCAGACAAGAGCAGTAAATAAAATATACATGTGAATTTCACCAATACATACACTCAAAGAGCATTAGAAAAGGCCAAAACCCAAAGAAAAATCTGACTACAACCCAATCCTAGAGTATAAAAAATAATCCAACAGCACGAATAACATTCTCTAAGTATATTCTTTTCCCTCCTACTAGAGGTTACTGCCTGAGAGGGATGAAAAAAAAATTTAAGAATCTCATTCATCACTTTCCTCCTACATCACATACAGTACTAGCCTTACTGTCATTCATTAAAAAGGCAAAAGAAGAGATGTAAGGAACAATGTAATACAACTCAAAGCTAGCAATGCTATCAAAGCAGAGCAGTTGGCCCATCCCTTTTCCTGGTACCATCTCACTGAAGAGATGATACACACCAACTTGTGCTAAAGTTTTTCTGCTACTTTTTCTTCATTACATAGCACAGAAATCCAAGCCAACTTTCTGGCTAGGAATAACAAGCAATATAAAGAGGATAATCCAACAACACAAAACCTTTGAAAAAATCAAGTGCTTGGCCCTACACAAGTCAAGAAGCATGAGCTCTGCCTCAAGGGAAAAAACAACTATTAAAATGAGTTCTTCACAAAGTTTTAGAGTCCTTTCCCCGTGTTTATATAGTTACCATAAAACGAGAATAAATTCTGCCCTCAAGCAAGCACTACTACTCTTTTCTTTTACCATTAGCCAATTTTGGAATTAATGGACTGTGGTGTAGTGGAGTGAAAAAAACTAGTCACTAAGGAAAGGATGTTGCCTTTGTTATTTGTATTTACTTTTTAAAAAATCCAAAAAAGATGAAAATTTAAGTCACTCTTATAAGACACTTTGTCTTTCTTTAAAAACAAAGCAAACAAAACCAAATAAATCAACAAAAAACTCCAAGCAAATTGCTATGCTAAATCAACTTCTTTCCAAGTGAAACTAGTAAAATTCTAATGAAAAGATATCCAAGTAAAATTCAGCTCACATTTGTGGACAATACTGTTAGAGAAGACAGCCATAATACAAAAGCAGTAGTAAGAAACACACCACTTTACATTTTGTCACAGTCACATTAAATTAGATGGCAATAAACTTTATTGAGCCAGTTTTATACTGGTTTTTCCAGTCCTGCCCTTTTCCCCTTAACTTGATTTTCTAGAACTGCCAGGCTCTTAGCTCATTAGCCTCTAATGCCACATGTTGGCTGGCCATTCCTCAGGGTATCTATGATCCAACACAAACTGCAGAGATCAACACAGGCTTTCTCTGCCATTGTTTGCTGTGCTTGGAAAGCACCTTTATGTGCATCTGTTGCTAGTCCACATATGGCAATCATAAGCCTGGCTTGGATGACTCCCAAATAACACATCCTGACAATGCAAAGCACATACTGCTTAATTCTCGTTTATACTCTCTATGCTCTCTGCAGATGAACCACAAGTTATCAGTATTCTGGAGAGACACCTCGGGACACACAATCTTCAGAGAGGCTTTGTCAATAAAACAATAGCTAGCAGTGGGAATGAGAAACAGACAATGCTCTGTGATTACAGCTCGAGATACACAGAGGCAGTCTGATAGAAGATTACTGCTCACTGCTTAGAATACAATTTTCCAATCTTGTACTCTGGACACTTACAAATAAGCTCTCTGAAGATGCAGCAGTGCAATACCCTGAAGAAAAGCGTATTTTGCCTCAAGCAGCAGGGCAACAACTGGGGAATAATATCTCACTTTATATTGTTAAGATCTAAATGTAGTCCTCTAGGCACATACTCTTCCTATCCACTACAAGTTTCTATAATGCCTACTACACCTACTACCACAATATCAAATATTTTCTGGCTGCAACAGCTACTCCTAGGAAGTTTGACATAGATGTACAAACATCTGGTAGTGATCAATTCTGTCTTCAAACGACCTTTAGCCAAAAGCAGAAGGAAACATTTCCAGAGGTGCTTGAGCAGTAATCTCATATTCTAACACTGCACCCTCCAAAGTGTGCTTGGAATCCTCAGGCTGAGCAGCCATGGAATATCTGGTAACTGTCCACTTCTCTCAAGCATCAATGCAAGACCTAAACAAAACACTTGTAAATACTTTAAAGTAAGGCTTTCTACAAATGCAAGGTATTTTTCCTCAGCAACACTACTGCAGTTGCCCACCACAACCAGGACTGTTAAATCATTGCTCTGATTTAACAGTACTCTGATACTTTAACATCTAAAAGGAGGAGCAAGTTTTTCCTCTAGACAAATTCTAGTTTTGAAGCATGGTTATTTTTGAGGTACGTGCACATCACTTTCTCAGTAGTTCAGGCATGTGTGCAATCTGTATTTGGCAGGAAGTGCTTTGCTTGTACAAAGCTACATACTCAAGTAATTTACTTCTCACTATGGTGTCAGCCCAGGGCTCTGCTGTGGTCCCACAAGGAGAGGCAGCAGGACATGTTCCCTGGCTGATCTCCAGCCAGGCATCTTTATTTGCTCTGCTCCTCCACCCTCCATAGCCTGGTGTACATTACAGTCCATGAGTTGCTATTTAATATTTTAACCCAACACAAGCCAAAATTTATTTGGTGTAGTGAAACAACAAAAGCATCAACCATAAGTGAACTAAAATAAGTAAAGTTGTGAAAAAGGTTCGTTTATTTGTGAAATATACTTCAATTATTAGGATACAATGATGCATGGATGGAACAGGAAAGACTGACCCCACATTTCTACCCCACCCCAAATTCAAGAGAAGTCAAATGGTTAGGACCTGGCTCTTTTCTTCAACACAAGGGTGCATTCCATTCGACAAGAAATGTGAGACAACCAAGCCAGGCCCAACAAAAACTCCTGCAGAACTGGAGTCTTCTCCTGCTATGTGAGCACAGATAGAAAAAAGCCTGAGAGATGCCATACAGGTCCTCTGTTGTCATGTCATGTTTTCCTCATGGCCAGACCCCTCCACACTACAAGCAGGATCTCATGTATAGCTCAAGAAAGAACAAGGCAAAGGGAAAATGCTGGTCTTGAACACAGGAGCTCATGAATGCCCCTCCTGATGTTACTGCTGCACAATAGCTTGCCTTTATCCCATCAATAACAAATAAGGAAGCAACAGTTACATACAAAAGCAGTAAGGGTGCACACCTCACCTCTTCTCCATCTTGTACTCTTTAAGATCATCAGAACAGCTTGTACTTCTTTCCAGAGACAGACCCCTGACTACAGCTCCTGCCTTTGGTGCACAGCTGCATTAATATTTCAGGTCAGATCCAGCAGTCCTTTTGAAGTGATCACACACAAGCTGTGCTTCAGTTCACACCAGGAACAGTCTCAGAGCACACAGACTGGATTACTTATAAATGAAGATGTGCCTCTGGAACACAACTCATGCTCCAACCACTAGCAGCATTCAGTCCACAAGCTCACACTACAACTAGGTAGAAAATAAGTCAAACCTTTCAAAGCCTGCGGTGTGCAAGCTGGATCCTCAGCACAGCTGCCTCTCCTGTTGGTCCCCACTGCCTGCATTTAGCAGTACCAGCCCTCAAAGGCTGAGCCCAAAGCCAGATACACATCTCTGCTGGAGCAGTGACCCAGTGCTGTCACACCTACACAATCAGGCACAGCAGCAAACTGCAGGACAAGAGAGGATGGCTCCAACTGAAAACACTCCAGGCAGCAGCAGTATTGAAAAGCTGACGCAGTAACGAAAATTCAAGGCATAATGAGTCAGAGACAACTTAGGAGAATCATCAGCCTAAGAAAGAGAGGTGATACAATGAGTGGATATGGAATTTGGCCCACAGGATGCATGTAAAAGAAGGGGACTCAACACTACAGGAGGATCGGAGAAATCCTTTTTTATTTTCCATTTCCTCCAAGATGGAAAAAAAGCTTCTCTGCTGCAATACCTCATTACTGGGAGAACAAAACAAAAACAAAGCAAACAAAACAAACCAACAAAAAAACCAACAAACAAACAAACACCCACCACCAAAAACACTACCACCACACCATACACCCAAGAAACACAGAAGGTCAGAAAAAGATACATCAATACAAGATCTTTTGAAACATCCAGATGTTTAGCCTTTTCACAGGCTTAGTATCACTGGCAAACAGCAACATCTGGGAGGTGATGGTATACAAAAGTATTTCCAAATTCATGATTTTAAAACAGAAAAATGTCTCTCTGCTTTGTTAGTCATAAACTCCATGCAGTTCCTCCATGCTGCGCATGAGGAATGAAGATAGGGAATAGAACAATACTCATTGAAACATGCCAAATTAATTCTACTCCAGAATTTTGTGTCCGCAAGCAAGAAACTAGGTGGGGGATGTTTACAAATCTTATTTCCTTGATTTCTGTTGTTTTTGCATTCCCTACAGTAAACAGTAATAGCAACAGAACTTTATTTTTCAAGTGTCTAATGGAGGAGAAGACCTAGTCCAGCTTTCTTGTCCTGACAAAGCAGAGTTCAATAGCTGAATAACTGGCATAAATACATACAAGATACATATTTTTACACTTTTCAGGATTAATGACTATGAAGTGTTGGAACACCAGTAAATCATTTAAGAGCCTGCCTGTTTAGATTATGCATCTTTATGTACTGAAATTTAAATGAAGTGCAATAGTGAATCCCCTCCTCTCTTCTCCAGTCCTATAAAACCCACACACAGCATTGTCTTACAGGCAATATCTAGGGTTTGGGTATCCTTCAGCCTACAAGGAACACAGGATATGTTGGCAATAACTTTTAGAAGAGCTGTGTGATAGACATGTATGCACAACAATTATGCAGTGACTAGTGTATCACTCCTTCCTGATGTCTGCCACTCACTGGGACAGTAAGAGAAGTGAGAATTTTTTCTTGAGAACAACTTTAGTTTTCACTTCAGGGCAAGGAGATACAGATTTGATCTGACAATTTGTGATTGTTTCCATGTACAGAGTTTAGCTTGTCTGAGAACACCAAAACAGACCTAAACCACCTTAGACAAGTAAAAGTCTATCTTGAAACTTCAGATCCAGATTTCAAGCTCCTGCTCACTAAGAATACTATGCTGGCACCCAGAGGTACCATACTGGTAACTCCAAACTGCACACAACTTCAATTCTGAGCTGAAGCAACTCAGTTATGCTGATTTAACTGGAAGAGCTGAGAAGCCAAACTCATGCACATTGTCAGCTTCTTCCACTTTTCCCTCTGCATTTAGTCAACTTTACACACAAATTAAATGTAATTGACAAAATTTGAAAGATTTTTTCCCTACTTTAGTCTCTCTTACTTTTGCTACCTCCTACTTAAGGGTTTACCCCAAAATCACAGTGCTTTCCTTAAAAAAATCCCTCTCCATGGACAATCCTGTAAGGTCTCAGGAGACATAACAGCTTTATTTTTTCATAACAACAGATTTACATAACAGATAATTCTTCACTTAGGCTCACTACTCTTGAACATAAATCTGCAGGTAGGCAGGAAGCTTATTTTCCCAAGTACCTACTGGCATCACACCACAAACAGCCTTGAGACCACAATATCTAATATATTCAACCAGGGAGGGAAATATACATTTTGTACATGTCTAGTTTATTTTTAAAGAGACAGCAGAAGACATGACTTGAAGCGGTTAAGAAAAACAATGAAATATAAACATTTTCCTCTGCTGCTGAGAAAAAGTGCTGTAAGTTGCTGAGATTTTGCACAGACTCTTTGTATGTTGACAATGTTCATGTCACTGTTGTGGGGAGGAGGGTGGAACTCAGCTGCCATGGAAGAACTATTTAATGGTACAAGCCCAAGCCTGGCATGCCTGAAAACACTGTGAGACTGTGAGCTATACAGTACCACCATGTATAGATAGCTTTATTCATGCCCAGAGTTTACTGCCCCCACCCCACCCCCAGCTCCCTTTCAGGTTCATGGCTCAGAATGCTAATTGCCCAGCTTTTGTTTAGGGCTGCCTGACTGGCTGTCACGCCAATTCTATTGCCGACTTGACAAATGAGCTCTTTTGCCTCCCCGCAAGGGCCGTAAGGAAGGCCACAAGACTGGATATTGTGCTTTTATTCTTCCCAAGAAAGTTTAAAGGGGAGAATTCAAGCCAACTTAGCACAAAAAGAGAAACTAGGCACCAAGTACACAAATCTGTCCCAAACTGGTTTAAACCAGCAGCCAATAGGACTCCTGCGAAGTCTGGATTATATTTTTTATATCCTGCAGTTTTAATGTGGCCTGGAAAACTACTTTTTTACCATGAAAAGATTCTGTGAAGCAACAAAAGTATATACAAGTTGATGGCCAGGCTATAAAACCACACAGATTAATATAAAGCCATACAATTCAAAACAGAAGTTAAACAAAATCCTCCCCACCACCAAATGAAGTTTACAGCAGGCGTCCTGAAGACCTACTCCTGCAAAAACCCCTTACAAATTTACACAACAGCAGTGTCAAGTTCAAGTCTAATAAAGTCAAGTTTATTGGGGCAGCAGCAAGTCTTCACAAAACTTCTGAAATCATCTGGCCACCTAGCTCTGGCTGCATAGAACTATGTCCTGATTGCTTTGGGAAAATCTCCAAACACAGAGACTTCATTCCAATCATCTCTGGGCAAACTACACCAGTACTCAGTCATCTTCACATTATAAAAAACAGGGGTTCCCTCATGTTTAGAGGAAACACCACCTCTGTTTCATTTTGTGCCCACTGTCTCTGTCACCGGGCACCACTGAAAACAGCCTGGCTCCATTCTGTCTGTGTTCTTCCTTCAGGTATTTCCATACATGAAGATTCCCCGAGCCTGCTCTTCTCTGGAGAAGAACATGCTTAGCTCTCTCACCCTTTCCTTGTAGGAGAGAAGCTCCAGTCATCCAACCATCTATTCAGCCCTTTGCTGAATTCTCCAGTATGTCAGCAACCCTCCTGGACTGGGGAGCCCAGAACTGGCCTAGGTGTGGCCTCACCAGTGCTGAATAGAGGGAAAGAATTCCCTCCCTCAACTTGTTGGCAACACTCCTAATACAGCCCAGGACACGTCTGCCTCCTTTGTCACAGGGACACAGTGCTGGCTCATGGTTGGACTTTGTGTACACCAGGAGCCTCAGGTCCTGCTCTGGCAAGCTGCTTTATTGTTGTACAGTGTACCATTACAACAGCCCATAATGCCTAAGGGATATCCAGCACAGCCTTAGGCAAGCACCAGCCCAGCTAGAGAAGTGCTTCTCAGTTATGTTACAGATCTCTCAAGTCCTGGGCTTCACCTCCTTGGCTTTCACTTTCAACTCCTCATCAGCAGTAAGAACAACTCTGTCTGGGATCTAACTGGTCTGCCCCCCACTACATAACACAGGGGCTAGGAGTACCTGGAACTGCATCCTGCTGACAGCAGCTTTTGACCACTGCCTGTCCTTTAAAAAGCTGAGTGAAATAAAGTACTCAAATTGGTTTCACACAAGTCAATTTTTTCATAGTTCTTCTAGAAAACTCAAATTTGTCTGTGCTCAAGAGCTCTGCAGTTCAGCCATACCTATACAGCATTTTGATTGTTGCAGCCATGAGCTAAAACACCCCATAATAAGCACTGCAGAATAAAACAGTTAAAGAAGCTGGGAAACATGATCATTTTCCAAAGAAAAACCCGTGCTTTAAACTGATAAACAGTATGTTACTTTACTTGTTAATTTAAAAAAAAAAAAAGCTAAAAACCCTACTACATATGGAGCCTGAGTTAATGCATTTTAAACTGTGGTGGTTTTATGTGCTTGTCTTAAAACAACATGGCATTTTCTCCCCCTTTCAGAATCAGATTAAAAATGGTTTAAGATGACTTGATAACAGATGTCCAAATCTCAAATCAAGAGCTTTGGCTTCTGACTATTACCAATTATGAACTGAATGCATTTTCCCTAGGAAAGGGTACATGCTTTCCCATACAGAAAATATGTAAACCCCCCTAAAACCATGATTCCACCAGAACATCTTCTAGCTGTTAAGACCAGCATACTTGGGACTTCAAACACTATAGTTGTTTTCCCTTTACCTGCTCATTCACTCTAAAGATAAATCATTTGTGTTGCCTATTGTAATGACACCAAAATGCTCAAATGTTTTCTGTAAAGCCACTCCCAAATAATGCAGTTCCTCTGGGGCTTAGACATAGCTACAAGCTCTGAGAGTATGTTCAGAGTATTAAATAAAACATGTTTTTCCCTCTTTGCTGAATAAGAAAAGTCATTTCTAAGCCTGTCTGAGCTAACCAACATCAGTATCATATGGCATGTAAATATACATATACATCTATGTAGGTGTATACAGTGTGTGTTAATTAATACCCCATTACTGGTTGTAACGATCTTCATCCAAAGCACACACACAGAAAAATTAGAATGTAAGTTAACAACTCAAAATTTCTCCTGAATTTTTTAGAGGCAGAATTCCAGAGCTTCCAACTCTGTTAATTGTTCTGCTGCAAGCACCAGTTATTATGCCTTAAGTGAATATCAATTTATAACTTACTCAGTGTTTTCCATTAAAAGAAGAAAAACTTACTATGTAACTGAATAACACAGCAACATTGTTAACAGCCAGGTTTTGTAATTTTCAATATTTTAAACAAAGAAGAAAAGGAAATACTGGCTTTAACTTCAGCTGTTGTCTTTTAGCAAGCCAAACTCGTCATCCAGTAATCCAAGACATACTGACTTGTTTTGTAAATTATGCCTTGACATTTTATCTTCTCCCCAGTTGCTGCAGCAAGCAAACTAAAAATTAGGCTCTGGTTCAGAAATGCTTTCTTTCCCTGCCTGCTAACCCCACACACATGTATTTCCCATTTCAAAGCTGATTATAGAGTCTTGCAACAAAGGGTGTTCCAGTGGCCAGTTTCATGTGCACAAGAAAAACCAGGTTATTCTGCCTCAGGTTTGCATTAGTTTTCAGGGCTCATCCTAATTTTTAGTTTTTTGGGGTTGTTTTTTTAAGAGGAACAGCAATTAACATGCCATGTGTTCAGGCAAAGCCTAGCTGGGTATTTTTCAGGAAGCTCTCTTCTAAGACGTGTAGGGTCCCCTTCCATTCCTAGGGACACCCTGCCCACAGTGTCCCAGCAGGGTGTTCTGGTGTCTCAGCTGCAGCCTGAGTGTGCAAGGATTGAAATGGTTATTCTATGGGCAAGTGTCAGCCACCCTTTCTTGCCAAGGTATTCTTGGGAAAGATTCCAACAATGTTCCTTTTAAGTGACCCAAGCTAAGGTTTTATTTGACAGAGAGGCTTGATTTTGTTTCATTAGAAACTGTGTGTGAACCCAAAATACGCAGCATATTAGTGTTTCAGTATTTCATCAGAAAAAGAGAGATAAAGAGGAAAAACAAAGTTTGGCGCTATATTCAACTTACCTTTTCATTCCATGCCCACAATCCAATCCCAAGAAATGCTATGCCAAGGAACTAAAGGAAAATGAAAAAAAAAAGAAAGAACAGGAATTAGAAATTTGTGGTGGTTTTTGTCTGGTGTTTTTCTTAACGATACATATTAATTCACTCTATGTGTTGAATAATAATTTTATCAGGACTGAGGGGCGCTCAGTGAGACTTTTACAATATGTATCTGGTTTATTTTACAATTCAACTACTTTAAATTGAAGAATTTAAACTTGGACAACTCAGGAATGTCCCACACAGGAACAGTAGGTGCAACAGGTGTCACTTTATCAGTACAGAGCAAGGAAGGTTCTTTTTGAGTTTGTAGGACTCAAAGTAAACTCCACAGTCAAACACTTCTGTTTGCTATTTTACTATTGCATCACCACTGCCTGCACAAAGCAAATGCCCTCACAGTGCTCTCCCAGTGAAAAAGTGATTTAAAAAAATCCTAAATACACATTTATTATCACATTTATTTATTACTTATTACGTTTATTTAGTTTGCTAAATAAAATAACCCATCATTTTACATCATTTCTGAGGGGAAAAAATAATAAAAATATTACTGGTCTGAAAGACTAAGAATTTGTAAAAGCCCTAGAGCTAACATTTGATAACTTTTCTGATATTGACTGTTTCATAAAGGAAGTTTCATTCCCTTTCTCCTCCAAGGGATTCAACAGCACCAAATGCAAGAGATAGTCCTTTCCCCATCTTTGATTCTGTTATATCCCTGTGTTCTCCATTCACCTGAATAATTTAAAATACATAATTTCCCTACAAATCTACAGGGATTCCATACAAAAACTATATTATCAATCAGTGAAACAAGCAAAACAGGCAGAATAAGCACTCCATCTCCCAACATCATTACTGCATATTTGGCATAATACAGTATCAATCATGTAAATGTTTAAAAAACATTTAGTAGATGTCTGAGCACATCTCTAAATGTCCATTTATCCAACTTGCATACCTGATTTTAAAAGTGCCAGCTACAGAAAACTATTTTCACTGCAGTTTCAGGGCATGTAACAGAATGTTGCACAAACATAAAACTGGTTTTCTTTGTGATTTCTCCACACTGCAGTGTACAGACCTATTTTGGCAAATAAATACCCTTTCTGTTCAGATCTGTGTAAACAGTGAAGATTCCTAATGATTTCTCTTTTGCAAACAGAATTAATGTGTTTTTCTGTTTTAATGTAGGAGGAAGTGGAATATAAAGTCTAAAACCTTTCCCAGAAGTGACTTCAACAGTTTCAAACAAAGACTCCATGCACTTGTTTTGAAGAGGCAATTTTAGTTCTGTATTCCAAGGGTAACTGTAAAGCATAACCCATTATCAAGCAGAATATGCTCACTAGAATGCCCTGAAGTTCCCAAATCACCCCTTGCACTTCTGTAACTTTCTCCTCCAAGAGTTCTGTGCCAGCTATCCAAAGGATCCTGCATACTGGGAATGAAACTTTTCCTTTTTGACTTTAAGAGTCATGACTATAAATTTAAACAATACTAGAAGTCAGCATTCTTCAAAGGAAACTGTTGCAGGCTTGGCTGCATTTTAACAAAAGATAAAGGAAAATTTTTCTTAGACGGAAAGCAGGACAGCTGGTCAAGAAAGTCTTATTTCAACAGCCTTAATTATTTATAAAGTTAAAGACATGGATTTGAGAAAGTCAGTACAGTCTCTTGTGATACACCACAAAAAAGCCAAAAAAAGGTCATCTTACTTGTATCAAAACTGCTTTTCTTATGGTTATAAAGCTTGCCAAAAGATTGCGTGTAATCTTCCTGACTGCAGTGATTATTTGAAATTTGAGATAAAGCTGTTCAAGTTTCCAAACCTCTCTCAGACAAATGCAGCTCTTTTTTGCAGTAACAGGCTCCTTTCCTTCTTACTTACACAGTCAAAGGCACCACGGTTGAAGGAACAGGAGGGGGGGGGAAGCTTTATATTATAAAAATCCATGAGTTGCATTTGGAAGTGGCAAATTCTTATTTGTCAAGTGGCACAAAACATTACTTTTTATGAACAGGTTAATATGGTTTTGAACAGAACAAGCACAGAAAACTAGAATGGAAGTATTTCATCAGTGCATATGAATGTAATTTTACATTCATCATATGTATCAGCTGCAGGTCTGGCCCAGCTTCACTGACTTTAAATAAAATTTAATCCAGTCAAGTGTTCTGATCCATCCCCAGAACTTGAGACTTAGGGATAAGATAACCTCATGGGTTGCAAAAGGTAACTTAGAGCAATAAAAAGGTAGAAGTTTACCTCATTATCAACAAAACACTTTAGAGAGAAAAAGCCTCAATTCTCCACAGACATCTAATAAGACCATCTGGCCTAACTTTAAATGGTCACTGCTGCAGAGCAAGTAACATCTTGATTTCCTTTTCTTGTTTCCTTTTTATATAATAATTTGCAGGAGAATATTAAAACATTTCTCTGGAGCATTAGTCTTACAAAAAAATTTGCATAGCAGTATTTTCCCAGACATAAGTTTTCTATTCACAAACAAAGCCCAAATGTTTTCATATTTCTCTTCTATAAAGATTAAATGTATTTAGAAGTAGAAGGTGTACCAGTCCTTGTACTGTTACTCTGCTTGTGAAATTCACATGCTCTTTCCCCAAATGAATTGACCAGCATGTCAAGCTGTACATATTTTATTCTCAGTTATGGAATATGAAGGAAAATTATTCTTTTTTGGTAGGGATGCAGCATCACACAGCATTGCATTGCAAGGCTGTTGGGGCAAATACTAACAAAAAGGCCAGAAAAACTTTGAGAGGCAATTAATCACAGAGAGACCAGCAATTACTAAACATAGGGAATTTTTCATCTCAACTGACATTCCTAAATAACTTGGCACCAGTTTTCAACCAAAAAGATGACAGAAGCAGGCCAAGCAGCAAGACGCTGGGTAATGTGTCACATGCATAAACCAGTGTATGTTCAAGTGTGGTTACATTAAACCTTGTGAGAAGTGGAAGTCTTGTGTAGGCACCTAATTTCACCTTCCTCCTGACAACACAAACACACCAGCTGAAGCCTGCCAAAACTGTCAGAGTTCAGAACCAGAGCTTTCTGGCTAGAGCTTTTCTGCTTTGTTGGGGGGG
>VWYE01008150.1:63620-112371 GCA_013398995.1 Alaudala cheleensis | reverse complement strand
GTGGGGGGGGGGGGGGTGGGGGGGGGGCGGTGTTTAAGTTCTGTATTTTGGCAGTGTGAAAATCTTCCACCTGCCCTTCGTTTGAGGTGTCACAAGAACTATGTGCATGGTGTTAGCATGGAGACCACCAGGATTCCTAGGAGCACTTTGGTGTTTCCTCCACACCAGTGTGCTGTAGGCTATTCACTAAGCAAGACTTCCTGCTGTGATTCAAGCAGCACAGAACACAAGGTGCAGTATTTCACCAGCAGCACAGGGGTGATCAGGACAATGTGAAGTGCAGCATTTTACATCCCGAAATACAGTCAGGAAAACACACGGCTCCTGAGCTTCGAACATTCATAAAGCAGTGCTGACAAGTTCCTAACTGAACTCCAAAACCCCAAATGGGTAATTTTTCCCAAAGAACTTCCTCTGCAGCAGTCTGTGCTCAGACTCACTCAGTTATTTTAGCTGCAATACTCATTGCTTCTTTCAAGTATGTTATGCCGAATAAGTAATTTTACTTTTTAATCCAGGGCAAAAAATTAGCTTAATGTGCATGTCCACTTTTTGTCTGTGTCAAAAAGGATTTAGTTGTTGGTTTTGTCACTTGTTTGTTTTTAAGTAGCTCTGACAGAGAAAGAGCATCGAAGTAGAAATCAAAATGAAGTTTCACACAGTTTTCTTCTCTCCTTCATGCCACTGATGCGCACTCTGCTTAAAATATGTCACTTAGTGTTCTCTCAAGCAGAACAGACAGGACATCCTCTCAACTCTACAGCTCTTACGTGGACCAGTATCACATGGAAGTGAAGCACCAGAAGTCTACTCTTAGTTCTTTTTCCATATGCCCCAGTTTCAATGACTTTTCCTTTCTCAACATAAATTGTTTTCATGTGGTTAAAAAAGTGTGCTGATGAAAGGAGAGGCAAACTGCTCAAAGCACACCTATACGTTTACACATCTGTTCTAATGCTTACAAAGAATGCTTTCTTCTAAAGCCCATTTCTTGTTTGCCTTCAGATTAGCAGCAAGGAAACTCCACATACTACAACCAGTGAATGAAGGTGCTGATGAAGATGCTGCGTAGGTGACTAATCACCATTCAGACATAGAACACAAGATGTCAAACCTATTTCCAGTCTCTAAAAAACATAGAACCATATTTCACAGATAACTGTCTTGGAACAATATTTTCCCTCCCAATACAAAATCCACACATGTGGAATCACCCAAAAAAAATTTTCCCACTTTCTACACATTTTTCTCAGCTAAATCAGAGACTTGACTGATTTTTATAGAATTATCCCAAGGAAAAAACAGACCTGAGAACACAAAGGAAAGCTGTCTGCTTCAACTTACAGGATCCTTTGCATGATGTTTTCTAATGAAAAATTAAGCACATGTGATCCAAATTTTCAGAACAAGATACTATGGCTGTTAATGTATGTTCTGTTTTCACCAGTATGGGGCTTCCTGTTTTATCAGACAAGAAAGCAAGACATATATATATATAAAAAAATATATATATATATACACACACACACTCCCCCCCAATACAGAGTCAATTGCCACCAGTTTCCTACTGTCTTTTCCAGTTTCTTAATAGTAAAAGCAAGACATCTGCTTTCTGTTACTGTTGCTCTACATATTTATTTTACTGCTTTCTGATGGTGCAATTGTATGCACTGCCAATCAGCTTGGAGAAAGAGTCCCTTAAGACTGAAGTCCCTCTCCTCTTGTCCACAGAAATTGATATTCTGGAAAACACAGAAAGGAGAATGAATTATGCCCTATTTCCCCTGCTCCAACTTTTGAACAACTCCTCTCAAGCCTAGATAAAAATAATTTAACTCTTTTCAAATGCAAACTAAGACTCTTCAAACTCAGGTCCTGATGCCTAAACAAAATACTTCATTTGGAGCAGATTTATTTTAAATGATACAAAACTTTAACATAACAGTCACATTGTAAAACTCTTCAATAAAAGCTTTTGGGAATTCAACAACTTTGTTTCTGTGAGATCTAGCTCATTTCCTAAAACTAGTACCTTTTTTCCCCAAACAAAAAACAAAGACCATTAAGGCAAATACCCCACCACTACCACACATTCAAAAAGGCCAGAGCTGAAGTTACAAGACATCTCCATTTACAGCTACTTTGGTACAGTCATCTCACACAGATTCCATGCTTTCTCTTCTTTCTGCTCCCTACTGGGATTTGTTTCACCACACTCTTTCTCTTCTCTCCTTGAGCCCAAAAGACTTTGCAGAAAGACTGAGAAATTCTGCTGTACAAACTTTTCCAAGGATCTCTTCCCTGCCTTCGCTTCTGAACTACAGTGCCACATGTCCTTCTGCCTTTCCTATCCAGCCTTGCTCTCATCAATACCATCCCATCTCTACATCAGCCCTCTGCACTGCAGCATCCACGACTGAAGTCAGTTTCTATTTGCAAAACCTTCCAAAAATTATGTAAGTGGTGCTGTAACAGCATATATAAACTGTATGGGCTTAAAATACAAACACACTTGGTAGAAAAGTGTAAAATAAAGTCAGAGAATTTGGAAAAAAACCTAAACCTGAATTTGACATCCTCTCTCATTACACTCATAATTTTTCTTAGGCAGTCTGACCATGCAAACAGAAAAATCTTGTCATACAAGTCAGGTATAAGAAGAGGTATAAGGGCAAAGAAAGCACGTTTTGCTTCAACCCAGGGTGAAGCCACAAAAAAACAGAATACATTAAAGCCTCATTAGGAAACTGATACACAAGTGCTCACTTCTTTCAATTGCAAGCAGTAAAGCTGTAACATCTAATTCAGCATTTGATACAGCAAACAGAAACAAACTGAGCTAGTCTTTTTCCCTAGTAACAAATGGGCAATTACATTGCCTACACAATTGATTGAACAGCTGAGAACATCAAGAGCGCAGAGCAGGAAACACAAACAGGTTGGCTTGTCAACACAGCAGGACACACTGAATGCTCAGAACTTCCTTGTGGGAAAGCAGTCTCAGCTCCTAGCTGTGCTTGCAGGCTACAGAGAGGGAGTCCCAAAACCTTCTCTCCCAGCTACACAAGCTGCCACATCCCAGGTTGTTTCATAGATTTGTTCTCAGAGATTTCATAGAAGATGCAAATGTCAGACATTCGTTCTCTTCACCTTGCAGAGAAGCAAACACATGTGGAGGATGAAGAAAGAATGAGAAGACTGAAGCAGTCTGGACAGAGAGGCAAAGCTCTACCAGCTTTACAGAAAAACTTGAGCCAAACAATTTAACTTTGCTCTCCTTCTAATTAAAAAAAAAAAAACAGCCAGCACAGAAAAGGGTGAGCATCAAGCAAATGGTGAACACACCCTCAAAATGAAAACACACACGGAACTTTTCCAAAATCCTGGCCCTGACATGATGTGCTTGTATAGCTTATCACACTTCTCCCCAGATCAAATCTGACTCAGAGTTATAAATTCTCTAACAGCAAAAGTCCAAATGCATCGTGTATGTTAATACATGAAATAAATCAACTTCCAGTAGCTCCAACACCGAGTGTGGAGCGATGCAGGAGAGAAGCAGACACGAGAAGGGCTGTGGTAGGTTTATCAAGAGTTAACAGCCTAGCAGTATTTTGTCAACATAAACAAAAGCAGAACCTCAAAAGTCACACCTGTGCACAACTTGGTTTTTCAGATAGGTGTAGGGGGAAAAAATAAAGCCATGTGCTAAATAGGCAGGTATCAAAATTATACCCATGCACAATTGCTATCAGCAATCCAGATGCACAGAGCCACATTACAAGATACGTGTTGTGTAAAGATTGACCAAAATTCTCCATCTCTTTGCACTTTGTAGTCATTGCAAGAGAGGGAAATGTCTCAAACAGAGCATTACTTTTAGCCAATACCAACATTTGCTGTGTGTTACATTAACTGTCCAGAACTAAAAAATTCAATTATGTATTAGAAATGGTGCTATGGATCTCTGAGTGCAGCTTCCAGAGACATTGGAGGGCTGTTGACCAGAGCTTTGAAAAATTCTTTTCCAGAAGGTAATTCAGCTCTGCATTTTGTCCTGCAGTGTGTTGCTTCTTACTAATTCTAGAGGTTACTGTACATAGATTAAACAAGACTATTCACCAAATAAACCGTATTTTTAATTATGTCAACATTAACCCATGCTTTAGTGTTTATATTCATACTGTATCTTTCTAATTTCCAGTAAAAGTAAAATATGCAGGGATTGACATGAATTTGTCCTTTCTGCAACAGCACACTTTGCAGGGGCAAAGTAAACAGATTTGAATTTCTTTTCAAACACAAGCAACATGGAACAAACCGGCAGCAACAAATGGTGACAGTGCTGTTTACCTGAAGGGTTTGTTCCTAGGCAAATGTTCCACAGTTTGGCACTGGAAAAAAAGGCAGCTATAAAACAACTGTTTGTCTAAATGAAACAGACTGCTGACCATTAGTCTCATTTGCAGACAGCACCAAAAGCACCTCTATTATTTGTCATTCTCAAACGAGGAGTTGGGAGCTTCACTAAACATGCAGACAAAATCTTCAGTTCTGCAAAGATGCCCCTTCAGATCTCAACTGTTTAACGTGACATGGTACACGTGGCTTTGGTGGCTTTGCTGCCAACACCTTTGCTGGACTCGTGCTGAAGACAAAAATACAACACTATCACCACAATTCAATTTAAGGGTTAAACTTGCTTTAAGAACAAATGCATAGAAAAAACAGAACTACACTGGAAGATTTCCAGTTCACTATGACAGAGCCTACTCATAATTTCAGCTTAGCCAACAGTATGAGCAGCATCCCCTACATAATATAAAATGCTCGTGTGCTTGCAAGGGCAAACTTTTATTCCCAATTTCATTTACTTGCCATTTTGAACTACATTATTTCCATAAACTACAGTTCCTGATGAATCCACCAGCTTACTTACTGTTGTACAAACCTTCTCTGTTTTGCACAAACACTAACAGCTGATTCCTCCACCGACACCTAGCAGTAAAGCAAGGACTAGAAAACATCTTTGAGGGATCTGGAAATGTAATTGTAGTGCATGCAGATGGCTCCCTAAGAGAAAAGCTATAAAAAGCAAGTGACTAAGACCCTTGTGCTGCAAAGTTGTGCTCTTCCAGTCAGTCAGTCTTTGCCTACCACTTTTTGAAAACACCCCAGCAAAAAAATTCCCAACAACTGTGCACAGAGGACTGGATTTGATTTGACTTCACGCACTCATCCATCACTTAAACTTAGTCCAACAACTGCTACTCCTCATAGGAAAAGTTCCTTTCTTTCTTTCTTTCTGCTCAGCCCCAGAAGGATTTCAAGGCACCAAAAAGCAGCCATTTAATTATAAAAATACAAATACTGGGTAAGTTTCCATGCCCAGCTGGACATTCTAATGAAAGTGAATAAAAGAATGCGTTTCTTTTTCACTTTTGAGTGCCAGCACTAAAACTCATTTTAAAACTTTAGCTGTTTCCCATGGAACAGTCACCCTGCACAGAATCTCAAAAGGGACATCTGCAATCCACTGACTCCCAACTCCAGCCTTCCATGCAAAACCCACTACACTTAGCTTGATCAGTTGGAAGATAACACAATTTTCTAGAACACTGCCTTCAAGAATCCCACTGAATATTGTTGGAATAGTGATGCTTTGGGCATGTTACACAGTATCAGTGTGTTAGGGTAAGCAGAACTCTGTCAGACTGAGGGGCTCAGAAAGCCTCCTGACCACCCCAAGAGAAGATTTCTCAGCACCAACAATATAGTCAAGGATAGAAAGAGATGAAGAAATGTGTGTTCCAGTAAACCTGTGATAGAAATAAGGGCAAAAGCACCAACCAGGACATTTCCTCAACTTTGCTTAAAAGGCTTAACGTTCTTAAGAAGTCCAACTCCACAGCACAGATAATCCTATATATCAGCTAACAGATAATTCTAACGATGCACTGATATAGCAAAGAGGTGAATCTCAGCTGCTAACTGGAGACAATTAATTCCTGCTAAAACCACCAATGTCAAGAGGGTACCTTGGTAGAGGAAGGCTAAAAACTTGAGAGTAAAGGAGAACATGCACAGACTCAAACTGCTAAATCAATCTTGACACCTCTCTGCCTACACTGCAAATTCAATCCATGCTAGAAGAGAAAATAAACATTTTGCAACACAAAAGTGCAAGCAATGCTATGTAGAAAAACAACTTATTTGGGTTTTTTCCCTTATCTGAAAAATAATGCTGAAGTTTTACCCAAAGTTAATAGTGTCAGTTTCACTTTTCAGTCACTGACACACAAGCAACAGGAAAGGATCCAACTTGAAAGGCATGTTTTCCCAGAGAAGTGTTTGGAAAGGAAACCACTCTTAAGATAGCTTCTCCTGCTTTTCAGCCTTGCTTTTGTTTAAGAGCAAGTATATTTGGAAGCCGATTCTAAATTTGAGAAGTAAATGCAAACAGAACAAAATAAAGTTTCACTGAGCAAGGAAAAGCAATATCAAACACATTTTTCCTGTTTTTCAATGATTCCATTTACTGATCCTCTTTGAAGCAACTGAAACTATTTGTATATTGACAAACATGCCCAGGAAAGTCCAGAATGCTCTGCCTGCCTTCTCTTCCATTTCAAAGCACTTCAGCCTAGAAAATTTCCCCATGAACTTGTGCTGTTGTTCACCCACTACAAGGACATCAGAAACCTTTCAAAGCATGAATTGTTTTCCTTTCACTGTACTTGCATACTTTTAGATATTTCTTTATATGAGCTGAAACACCAGGAAACAAAGAGACTTTAAATGGTTCTTCCCTGCTGCACAAACGCTGCAATTAACCCTGCACTGGGCTACCCAGAGACAGGGTAAGAGAAGAGGCCTTCAACAACACACAGCTATACCAGCTGTGACCACGAGCTGGTGGAGCTACCAGCAGGAATCCTTTCCAGCTACTCTTGTCCTTTCCTTCACATAGCGAAGAAAGGTGACCACAAACAAATTGGAACAGTAGGAGGGCTGAACATATGGGACATACAGATGGAATGAAATCTAACAATCCAAACACAGCACCATATACTTAAAGACTAAGAAAATATCTGCTATAAGCTGAACATTTTTCCACTGGAAACACAACAGAAGACAGTCTTGAAATTGCATGCATCAATCTAGCAAGTTGATGGAATACAGAAAGAAAAAACACTTGACATTTAATACAACATTCTCAGAAAGAATGTAACTGCTTTCTATAAGTTTCCTCGCTTCCACTATCTTTGCAAAGATGTAAAATGGCCAGCACCACCAGTACAGCTGTAGCCTGCTAAATGTTTGTGGGCTCTTCTTTCAAGTGTCACATTGCCACTGGCAGTGCCCAACTGTAGGAATTACAGCATATGGATTACAACTCCCATAGGAGACCCCTCTGCACCCCATCAACACTCACCAATGAAACTGGGTTCTCAGGATTTTTGTCAATAGACCTGTAACACTTCCTAAGTGGCTGGGCAAGTCAGCATAAAACTGCACCTTTAACTACACTTCACCCTAACCAATGTTAGGAAGACAGGGCAGCCCAGAGAGTGTAGATTTAAATGCAAACACACAGAAGTACACGAGATTGCACCCCCTAACTCCTTCGAATGGCAGGGTTTTTTGGTTAAGGAACATGTCTTCAACAGCTCCTTCTGCGACTGCTAAACTCCTGGTCTCCCTAATAAACCATCAGGCTTGTGACAAACAGCAAGTAAGAGGGTTTTCTAGGATCAGGTCCTAACTGCTTTGCTCCAAAGTCACTCTCGTTCATTCAACCACTCATGGGTCGCCCTTCCCACCAGTCCTGAAAGGACAACACACTGTTTCCAGCGTGGGGTGGGGTTCCTCACGCTGTCCCACTTAGATGTGTCTGCATAAAATCCCACTTAATTCCATGGCATTTACTGCAGCGCTGACCCCTATTCACAGAGAAGGCATGAAAGGAGCGCAGTGTAGTGGAACCGCGTTCCCGGCACGGCCGCGCTCTCCTGGCTGCCCTCACATGACCTCTGCTGGGTGTCTGTCACTGCCAAATGGGCAGAGCACGAACAAGTGCGGGGTGGCGTGTCACATCCTCTCTCTCCATGCACCAAATCAAGCAATTACACTCTACAGCAGGCACCCTTGGGGCATTCAAAAGAGACAGCGAGGGGAACAGCGTGTGTGAAGAGAGAGACGCCGCCGATTGTTTTTTGTCTCTCCTTCACTTAACCCGGTAATTAGCACTGCCAGCTCTTGCCTCAGGCGGAGCAGGAGGAAAAACCCCGTATGAGTTGAAATGATATATCCCAAATTAAGCAATGGGGTTGCTGCCCTGCCTGCCATTACAGTCAATATACACGATTTTTATGTAACAACGCAGGACAGCAAATCCATCCATAGTTTTCCACGCTGTCAGTGTGGTCTATCACCGACTTGCCTGCAGCTCCTACTCCTGCCCCTCCTACACAATTCCCACAAGATAGGGATGTTTGAGGCTGTCTACAGGAACGTACCAGCCCCAATTTGTAACATGTACAAGCCCCTACACTCTCAACCAACACAATCACATTTCTGCACAAACAAAGAGCTTCTGATCAGCCATGAGGCCGTGTGGAGGCTGGAGCTGCGAAAGAAGCAGCAGAAGGAGAAAGCCCACACGCCACAGCATTCCAGTGACTAAAAGAATGAGATTTGGCTGCTGGCTGAGCTGTCTGTCCCCATAAGACACTGCATTTATTATCTATCTAAAAGCATGAAATACAACTAATTTTTTTAATGTTTGAAAAAATGACACTGTTTCAGTTCTCCAGGCAAAAGATGTACAACCATCAGGATATACAAGCATACCAAATTGTGGCACAATGCCCTCTAGTTTCCCTTTTTACTTATCAGTAGCCAAGAACTACTAGAAGCTTTTGAAAATTCTCTCCATAATAATTGCTAATGTCCACAGTGCCTGACTTCAGAGGAACAACTTATTACCAAACTTGTAGTTAAAACTGAGAAGTGGACCAAAAAAACATAATAGGAAACCAGTAAAGTCTCCTTCATTCTATTGCCATTAATTCACATCGCAGAATTAAAAGGCCAAAAATAGTACCACTGTCCTTGAAGCCACTTGCTCCATCTCCTCTTAAAAGATATTTTTATTTTAAAAAGAAAAAATTTAGTGAGTGTCCACCAACTTGACCAGATTTTCTGTTCCTTAAAATTGCATGCAATCAGTTTTACAAATGAAATTGTTTTACCTCTTCATTTGAGAATAGCTCCCTGTATTTTTGTATTCTCCCACAGTTTATTTCTTAAAATGGTTACCCCCTTGCAAAATTAAGGCATCTTATTGATCACAGATTGCCTGGAGAAGAAAAAAAAGAAAAAGTGGTTCCACAAATACAGATTCTGTTCTTTTCATCAGCTGAAGGATTCCCTCAACTCTTGGCTCCCAGTAAATATGAAATAACTTCATCCAGTTTGGGTCCTAAGATATTCATACGTGCTTATAAAATAGATCAATTTCTTTCTCAACAAATCTCACTAACCAATGTAACACCAACAGATTCTTCCTATTTCTGCCACATGAATCAACAATAACTGAGAGCAAAACCAAAGACCCTAAGCTGCCTAAAACTTTGCCCTGTGCACAGGAGTCTTTTTTGGCTACTTCACTATATTTCTATGCAGCCTTCCCATAAGCCAGAAGTGAAAAGACTGGAGGTTTGCACCAAAGTAAGGAGACAAATACGCTGTAGGTTAATCTCCAGTGACAGAAGCAGTGCAATTAAGAGCTCAGCTTAAGCTCTGACTTATACTTTCTACTTAATTCACTCTCCCAAATCCTGTCACCGAGGGCTTTCTGAGTAATGCAGCCATCCCAGCACTGCAGGTGCACACAGAGAAGGCAGTAAGACAGCTGATAAAATCACTCCAAATACTGGCCACAAGCAAGCATTTAGAACTTTGGACAAAATACCTCTGCCACAATGAATGGTCCTCTAAAGTAATGAGAGATACTAGAAAATGCAAAATCAGAACTTTGACACATTTCTATAATAATAAAATTTTTCATATTGATCAGAATATTTTTCTGGCTTTAAAAGACAAAATATGATCAGACACTATCAAAAATACTACCTGGATCTCAGACTCTTCTACCCTTTGCATTTTTTCTTTCTTTTCTTTAGAATGTGTGGCTCGAAGTCCTTCCTAATAATTGTTCTGCAGTTAATCTTACAAATGGAGATTTTTATTCCTGTGTTCAATGATGCTGAAAATTGCCCATGTGAAGAAATCCCCTTGGAATGACACAAAACTCCTGCTATTCTCAGCATGTACAACACACAGTATGGTGAGCTGTGTGGTAATTATTCAGGTAAGTCTTCATTCACAAAAGCCTCATTTCATAATGCAAATTAACATACCACCCTGCCATAATTTGCAGAACAAAACAGAAAATTTAATAAAGAAACCCTGAAAAATACAATATCTGTTTGTAAAAGCTGAGGAGGTGAGCTGTGCTCAATGCCCCAAGTCCTGCATGACATCTGCCAGTCCCAAAGCAGGATCTTGGCTGTGCTTCATTTTCAGAGGTGCTGCACTTCAGTAGTCTGAGGAAGTAATCAGTGCAGCACAGTCCGCCTCATGATTTAGAATATTTTTTTAAATGCATCCTTGCACAAAAATTTTCATTTTAGATTTTTTAACACAAATCTGCACCTTAGAAATTTCTTTGATTCTCTGTAAAAAGATAACAATCCAGTAGCACTGACATCTTATCAAAGGTGATGTGGTCTAACCAGTAGTCCCTCATCTATCCCTGTTATGCCTTCAGGAAAAGGCACTGAGGAACACCTTCTAACTGAAATGTAACATTTTTATTAATGAAATTGTAGACAGACACCTATTTTTAATACTTTTGCATAAGGTCATCGCTACTGATTTTGCATAGAAAAAAACCTCCCTAGGGAAGTAAAATTTCTTTCACCTCAAGAGTTGTCTTCACTATTGTATTCTTCTACTGTTGTATTCTTCTACTGCAAAAGAGCTGCCAAAAAAAAGTTTATACAGAAACAACCTCATTTCCCCATCACCTCTCCATTTACACAAGAGCTTTGCAAGAATCATGTGTATGAACTCAAAGTCAGCAGTTTTTACACAAGACATCGGATTATTTTTTCAGTGAGTCTTCTTTGAACAAGCCATGTGTCCTGCAGTACATAGAAATGCAGATAAATGCATTTCTATTGACTTTTCCTATCAGTTGTTCAATTCCATTCCACAAAAGCAAAGCTGCAACTGTGACAGTAAGAAGGATCAAGAAGTGTTTATTCAATTAACAAGGGGAATTCTCCACTGAATTATTACTGAGTGAATATTGTATTCTCACATCAAATTACAAAAAATAGGGCAGACTTCAGTGAAATTGTATTGTATGTTTTTTAAAAATCAGAGTGATTTGGAGCAATAGATTAAGATTGATACCATTGTAGCAGAGGTAAAGAAGAAAACAACCCCGAGTTAGGGCAATGAGCTCTTTTACTGTATTTTAGAACTCATAGAAAAACACCTAACAAGTGTAGTATTTCTCCTGAGAAATCTAACACCTAATATTTTATATATATTTAATTCTGTATCACTGCTTTTATTCTATGACTGAAATTGGTAACACTGACAAGCCTTTTAACAAATTTTCAAATAAGATTCTGGTAAAACTTATGAAATATAAAAGACAAAACCAGTAACACAAAGAATACAGCATCTAATTGATACGTCTGGCTGAATGAAGAACTAAAAGCAAGCCTTTTTTTGTAGTCCCATGTTCAATTTAATATCTAGAATGCTTTATGCAATATCCAAAAGTTTTATCTATTTGTTTTAATTTGTAATGCTTTTCATTATTAAAATGTGATCTTTCTGCCAAATTCAGCTAACTGAGGATTTAGGCCAATCATTATATGTAAGCATATTTCCCTCCAAAATAAGAGTAACAAAGGCAATAGAATTGCAGCAAGTCTAAACAATATGAGAATGAACTTTCAGCAATTATCATTTTCTTGTGTATATCCTCAGTAAGAGAATTTATTTAGCACAAAGGAGCATAGTCAGTTCTGCTGGGTTTATCACTTTCCATGGTCACTTACAGACACCCAGGACCAAGGCTGCAGCTTGTTTTTGAGAACTGTTGTTTTCCAACATGAGTTTTAATTTGCACTGTGGTATGAAACACAGGAAATGGCAACTGTTTAGGGACAAGAGACTGCAGTGGGAATTCCAGGGGAGCTAAAGTGACTGTGGCCATCTGTACTTGCATTCTGCACCAAAGCTACTGCACTTCACACAGAACCCAGGAGCTCATTCTGCTCATCACAACCTCCCTTGGGCCCACAGCACTGAGACCACACAGCTGTTTTTAGAGCAGGGCTCTGAAATGTCTCTAGTTTAGATGCTCTGACACCCTTAATTGGGAGAGGGCTGACAAGCAAAATGCATTTTGTACTGACATATAGAAGAAGATTCTCTATTTTCTGTTTAAGACCATCTAACACATTACAAACTGAGAGCTAATCAGTCTTACACATGCAAAGACACCTGAAGTTAAACAGCAACTTCTGTACAGTGCTTATACTGTGCACAAAAAAAGCACAAGAGTTTACTGACATAAAACAAACAAGTGCCTAAAACTATACTCATGCTGCTTAAATCCTTATTATGCCAAAGGAACTTGAAATAACTTCAGAAGATAACATCACCAAAAAGAGGATTACAACAGAACATATGGAAACTGTTGCATGCTTAGCAAAATTGATCATTAGCAGCACTGCAGTGTTACAGTTACTGATAAAAAGCTTTGGGCCTGAACTACAAGGCACTACACTCTTTACCTTTCTCTAACCTTAAAATAAAAACAACTTCAAAAACCTATCTAGACCTTTCTTATTTTTTAGCAGGAGTAACCTGAATGGGGACCTTTTATTAGCAAGTCCTAAGGTCAGGAACTTTTATTTACATACCAGACCGTTTGCCATGTAGTGTAAATAATCTGCTGATTAAAAAGGTCTCTCAAGTCCCACAGACACAATAGACCATGACAGCTTAATGACCTGCTTATCATAATCTGGTATAAGATACTTCTAGAAATTAACATTTTCTCATTCCAAACTAGTCTTGGAATTAATGCAGAAGTTTAGAAACAAGAGTGAGAGACCTGAAGCCATAAATCAGACAATGAACTGAAAGAGCAGATGACACCAGCAGCAGAGTTAATGAGCAGTGTGACCTGCAGTACACACGTTACAAGTTGAATATCAGGAGTGCCTGGGAAGTGGCTGCCCACAGTGAGCAGGGGCTGACCGAGCAATGAGACAGCAGCTACAGCACCCAAGTTCTCACCATGGTTTTGCCACTGACCTGCAGCGAGACCCCACACAGGTCATGTCCCTTCTGTGTCTCAGTTTTCTCTATCATCTTTTGTCTTGTCCAAACAGACTGAATTCTTCAGGACAAGGCCTGTCTCAAAGCTGATGGCTGAGTACAATGCTACCCCTGTTGTATGAGCAAAAAAGCTCAGTAGTTTCTCTGGCTTAGGAAGGGTAAAGTGTTGATGAAACATTGGTTTCTTATTGTTCAATTAAACAAGACTGAATTTGGGGGATCATGACAGATTACTGCTGGTTCACTGCCACTTTACCACACTGAAAAGAGAAGAAAGAACCACAGCATGTGAAAAATCATTTAGCAAAGGTTTCATTTTAGCAATACTGCCAACACTCACTGGTTTTGGCCATACACTATTACAGTGGGTTGCAAATCCACTGTTTGATAAAGTCTAAAGAAAGGGAAGGGAGGGAAAATAGAGGTAAATGTAGGTGTAAAGGAATGGCTCTGTACACATTTGATACAAACATCTAGGAAAATCCCAGAGGAGACACAAGAGAAATGCAGAGACCCATCTTTTCCAGTGGCCTTTCCTAAACACCAGTAGGAACGAAATCTAAGAGCAGCTTTATCAACCATTCCCACCTGACAAACTTTCATCAGCATCAGGACATTAAAAGCTGTTTTGTACCTTTTAGTTACAGCAGGCAGCTATACTTTAAAAGATGCAATTACCTTGTGTGACAAAGCCAAACACTTTTTTTTTCCATTAAAAGCCTGAGAGTCAAAGAAGGAAGAAAAATAAAGCAAAGAACAGAAAAAGCAGGATAGAGGGAGTTCATGTGACTTGTGCTGTCTAGTTCATTTTCTCCTTGCCTGTCCTAATTAAAGTGCATTTGGGATCAACATAATTAAGTCTAATAATGCCACAGAGGATCCTAAGAGAGCAAGGTCACTAAGCTTGTTTGCTACAAGCTGCATGTCCTTGCCCTTGCCAGAATAATAGGAAGCGCTGACCAGATTGAAACCTGCCCCTTGTGATATTTTTTGCCACTCTCGGACATCAGAAATACAATTCAGCTGGTAGTGGCCAAAATCACAGATGGACCCCAGGCAAGTCAATGAGAAGATACTAACAACAACATGAAAACAAAAGGAAATCAAGATTGTGGTAACATTTCTCTCTGTGGGCAGTACTAACTACCTGCTATTTTGCCTGTTCCAAAACTCTTCATCTGTTTTGCATGTCCACCCAATTCTCAGAAGAGGAGGAATTTCTCTATGAAACAAGGTTTGGGACAAAACCCTTGTTTAGGGACAGCAAATTTCTTCCATTTCATTTGCACTGCAGATTGCATTCATTGCATTAGATTATTTTAAAAACAAACAAACCCTAAGAAACAAGAACAGAAACTTGTTCCAACATGCCTTAAGGCAACAACCAGCCTTAATCAGCTCCTCCAGAGAAACAAAAAAATCCAAACCCCACATAATAACCATCCCATGTGCTGAAATATGACATAAGTTTACTGTTCAGTGACAAAATGTTCATTGTTTAATATTCCCTGACAGCGTTATTAGCAATGAAGCCTGCAAAACAGATCTATCTAGAGTCTTCCATATGAATTACCAACTTGAGGTGACTACTACTAATTTAATGCCATTCCAACTGAATACTTGCTGTGCAGTCCCAAAGGTGTCTAAAGGACAATTTCAAATTAGAAAGTTCTTGGAATCTTTATGTTGCTTTTGCTGATTTTTTTGGTTTTGTTGGGATAGAGTTTTTTGTTGGATTTAATAAGAAAAAAAAATTAAGTTACACTTACAAATAGAAGGATTTCTAGGACATGCATGTTTTCATCCAAAATGTTGACTCTGCTCATTCAAATACTTTTATTTCTTCCCACAGACTGTCAGCAATGACAAGACAAAGTAAACTCTACATCAGAATTGGCAGAGTAGTCAAAGCAAATGAGTGGCTGTGCGGGGCTCAGTTGGAGGCTGAGGTTAAACCACAACAGCCTATCAAAGACATGAAATAACACAGAATTCTTAAAAGCTTGAAAGCTTCACAAGGCAGCACCTCCTTAAATCACAGAACAAGTTCCAGTTTTTACCACACTCCTGCAAAAAACTTCTTCCTTAAGTCTAATTCAAATCAACCCTCTTCAGTCTGAAAATGTTATCTTTTGCTCTATCACAACAGGACCTCTTAAAACCTTTGTCCCCAGCTTTCCCATAGGCCCTCTTCAGGTGCTGGAAGGTCTCCCAGAGTCCACCCCTTCCCCAGGCTGAGCAGCCCCAGTTCTCAGACTGTCTGCTCAGGAGCTCCATTGCTCTGATCCACATTCACGGCCTCCTCTGGACTCGCTCCAGCAGCTCTATGTCCTTCCTGTGCTGAGGACCCCACAGCTGGCTGCCGTACTCCAGGTGGGGTCTCATGAGAGCACCCTTTAAAATATTTTTAGGAATCAGTGGGAAAAGGATTTTAAGCTGCTGTTGCTGCTTTACAGTTCACAGAATGAAAACACAGGCTCCTGATGAGCGGCTTTGTGATGTTTGCCATGCACCAAGGCAAACTTCTGCCAAGCCTGGCTCCACTTGGAAAAGAAACTGAGTAACTATTAACTCAGATATTTACCGATTTCCCAAACTGAAATTACTCTGAAGCAAATCAAATAATGAATGGAAGTTTATTTTCCTCCATTCAGAGAAGGACAAACAATTACAAAAAGAAAAATAGGCTGGCAATTGTCTCTGTATTCTTTAGAAAATAAAACCTGACAGATGGTGTCTCTGCCCATGGCAGGGGGGGTGGAACTAGATGATCTTTAAGGTCCCTTCCAACACAAACCTTTCTGTGATTCTGTGTTGGGAAGACTATTATTATTATTTCATGCCACAAGACTTCACTTCCCCCTGTGCACTTCAAGTGCTCTTAATGACATCCACTGCATTTAGATCAAAAAATGTTTCCCAGGGGACACCAACACTGCAGCTGTGCATTGTGCTGTTGAAATTGTTTTGATTAATGTCAATGTACAAAGTAAAAACCTTATTTTAACAGCATTATCCACCCACAAGTTCTCTGGTGCCTGTTCTGGGCCCCTTTACCTCCAACAAGACTAACTAGTCTTGAGCACTTTGAAGGAATTTGAACTAAGAGGCTCTTAATATCAAATTTGGGTAAGTAGTCTCAGCGAATCTACTAGGACACAACAGTGAGAATGGGGAGAATAGGCTAAGTAAGCAAATAATTCCCAACACCTCCCCACCAAAATGGAAGGACATGACAAGAAATTTCCAGGTGCCTGTCCTGCATCATTCAATATTTTTCTTACCAACAGGATAAAAGAAAGCAGCACATTTAATAGGTCTTCCTATAGCAGTCAGAATGAGATCTAATGTTTACTTGAACCCAGCCCAGAGATGTAGACAGAATGAAAGTATTCATTCAGCAGAGGCAACATGCAAGGAGCTACTCAAAAGCTGACACAGCCAAGTGCACAAGTGCAGCGCAGAGAGCAGCGTGTGGCAGCTCCTCACAGAAAAGGATCTAATACAGGATTATTCAAATGGCTGATGCTTGTTAAGACTCTCAGTGCAAGTAAATTCTGCCCAGACTTCAAGATCCCAGCTATATATACATATACACATACAGCATGTAGACTTCTCAGGATGATCCCCCACTTCCCATCCTTTTCCTCCCTCCAAAAGAAACACCAAAGCACTGCTGTAATTTCAGCCACAATAACTGTGCTTCTCTGGCAAACCCAGGCACACACTACTTCCTTATTGAGTGGGCATCATTAAAAAATTAAAGGTCAAAAATAATAAGTGTTTTAAAGAGTTAAGGTAAATTCTACATTGAGTCAACAAGAAAAAGCCACTACACAAAAACCCTGCTCCATCCAGGAGCTTAAAATAAAGCCATATATCCTCAAAATACAGACAGTAATCCTTGTGTTCTATTGAGTCCCTGTAAAGCTTAGCTGAACGTTACATCTAGTTTTAGGCACTTAACTTTTACAAAGACATGGATTGCTTAGAGTACCTAAGAAAGCAAATAAGTAACTGTTGGCCTAAAAAACCTCAACAGGCTTAGAATCTTTATTTACAACCCAAAGGACAGCAAACTGGTAATAGACTTTAACCACTGCATAAGGAAAAAGGAATAACCTGTACTCTCTGTTCACAACAGAAACAGCAATAGGCTAATATTTAATCAAAGATGAGTCAGATGAGATATCAAGTACAGCTCTTATAGGAGGGCAGTAGAACACATCAGCTTCTCTGGTAAGTTCTTGTTCCATTGCTTTCTTGAGCCAAAAACATTGATTACTTGAGCCTTCCCTGTATGAGCTATTATTAAGCTGTCTCCTTATTCAACAACACACTTGTCTTTTCAAAGAACTTTCTTTTGCTACTGGCATACTTGTAGAGGCCCTTCTTAGCAATTTTTAAGGTCCCAAGAGTGTCTGAACTGCAGCCAGGCTTTGGCCTGCTGGGTGGCAGCCCTGGTGCCCCAGGATGTCTGCACACACCCTCTGCCTGTCTTTGCTCATGTTCCTTCTATGCTCTTTTTTCAACATTTGAATTCATTAAAACTCCTTGCTTAGCTCAACACCCCTTCTTCTGACATTCCTGGTACTCTGCACACTGGGATGATTTGTTCTCAACCTCTCAATAAGCTTTGCTTTAAAGACCTCAATCAAAACAAACTATTAGCAGTTTTCTGTTGTCAAGTATCAATAAGAGAAGCTGATTCGGCTTCAACTTTTTTTTTCATCTGAGAGTCAACTAACAGGTTACAAGGTGATGTTAAAATTTCTGTTAAGACAGGCAAATACTGCAAAAGCAAGAAAAACTTGTAAAAATTAGATGTAACTAAAGCTAGTACAGGCTAACTTACAAGCTGTCATCATAATTATGTTGCCATGTCTCACCCCATGTCCCACACTTTCAATGAATACATTCTTTGCTTTTGAGCTGAAAGCCTTTTCTTCTGGGACAAGAACAAGTTGAATGTATTGAAAGGTTTTGTGAATGAAACAAAAACTGGAAACTGAAGAGACTAATGCAGACTCCAGATCTGGCAGTGTACACTAAGGACAATACACCTCAACACTCCTGGAGTTACTGTTTAAAGTCATATATTACAGGTCACTATAAAATACATGCTGCAAACGATCACTTGGACAAATCTGGCAATTCTACCTTTTTTTTATCCCCAGGCTGGAAAGAGAGCTAACTCACTGCTCCAAACTGGCATCTTGCTGAGGATGTAAGTGCCTCTGTCCTCTGACTGTGACAGACAAGGGATCCACTTTAGAGTCATGGGCCAAAAGGCCTAAAATAGTTCAAAGGATTTTCATGGCATGTAAATCACACATCAACTAACTGCTGCTTATAAGTTTTTTCTCATGAACCTTGTACCTTCCACACAATACCATGGTCTAGAACAGATAAAACAGTAGTGCAGTTTGCCTGGTAGCAGCATAGATTTATTTTCTTTTTTAAGATCTGACTCCTACAGCTAAAAAGAGGCAAAGAAGCTGCGCAAATTGGAGAAATCTGAGAGAATATCCTATGGCAAAATGCTGGCAATTGTCACATTCATCAGCATAATATCAACACCAAATTTCACTCTTTAGCCACACCTCCCAAAAGAATAAACTGAATATAGTAATTTTTAGGGACCACATAAGAAACACCAGTATTTGCAATAAACTTTATTTGCAACATTTCACTGCTTTATCCCCTAACCCCCTTCTTTTGCAATACAGTCTCCATTTCCATCAGCATGCTGGTTTTGCAGTTAGTTGTCTTGACACTAGTTTGCATGGACTATATTTTGGATTTGTGCTGGAAACAGTGTTGATTACACATTTTTATTTCCGCTGAGCAGCACTTGCACAGTCAAGGCCTTTTCTACACCTCACCCCACCCCACCAGCAAGGAGGCTGGGAGTGCACATGGAGTTAGGAGAGGGGACACCTGGGACAGCTGATGGACCCAAGGGATATCCCAAACCAAATGACTTGTTTGGTATAATGCAAACACAATGTGAAAGAACATGTTAAAAGTTTTAAAGCAAAATCCATAACAGACCTGGAAAAGAAGATACTTAACTGTCCTGCAAGGGTCCTAACAACATCCAGACCAAGGAATCACCAGATTTCTTGGATGGAAAATCACGAACATTATCACCACAGATTCAGAGTCTAGTTGCTTGGAAACTCATTTAGTATGATAAAGACATTGTCCTGTTTAATTTCTCAATTTGTCTCAGCTATGGGCTGAATCTGATCAGAACCTCTTCTGAAAACAGAACCACATTACCAGCCAAACAAACAATTCCATATTGAAACAAGAAACCTAGGAGAATTTAAAAATAAATAAAAGTAAAGAATTAGGACACTTTTTGGTTATATTTTCACAAATTTCTATTTCTTTATTTATAGATTCTCAAGAAGCTGGTTGACCTGAGAAATAGAGACTTTCTTAAGTTATTATTACTGGAAATGGTTTAATTTGGTAACATACAAAGATTGGCAAAGAGCCTCTTCCCCCACACCCCAAACTCCTGAGTATTTTCCCCATCTGTGCTTTCAGAGGTGAATGCCCAGTTTCCATGATCCTTGCCTGAACAGATACAGCCCCAGCAAGCAGAAGCCTTTTCTCAGCTTCCAGCTCACTGCTGGAGGAAATTTTTTTAGGGGTGATGCTACTGTAAAACAGCATGAAAGTAAGTAGTGCTGTGCATAGGGGCACATAAGGCACACTCATTGTCACAATAATGACCTGGCTAACACAAGCAACCTCTACTGCTTTGCAGTCCTGCATTCCTCTTGCTATAAGGAACTTCTTGTAACTTGCTCAGGTAGAAATGTCAAGGGCCAGACTTGCATCTACCACTGAGAAGAAAGTGTGGTGTCCCAAAGGAAATCATTATTACTACTTCTCCAGCTGAGAAACAGTAGTGGTATTTACTGAAGTACTGCTGCTGCTGCTGTATTCCCTATAATTACTTCTTCAAACCCTCTTCTGTTTTGATTGCTAAAGGTCCATGGCTAGCAAGGAAGCTATCAAGGCTTCCTTTGGGGAAAGCAGGGATATGGCTTCACATAAAGAGGGCTTCAAACAAGAAGCACATTTTGCAGACAAACTGGATGTGCTCAATATATGCGTCTACTTTTCATTGGCAGTACTTGAAAGTTGTGCTAGCAGAACTCTGTCCCTCACACGTTTAACATCTCCCTCACCTTGGCTGGCCTACTCACCATGACCTGTATCTGAATCCCTGGCCTGCCTACCACCTTTGCCAGAAAAAGCAGAAATCAGCACAGACATAATAGAGGCAATGAGCTAGAAAAAAGCTTTTCTCTATTCCTTCCCCCAGGATGATGCCAGCCGAGGAGTGACCTGTGGCTTACAAGGAGTTGGCAAATTGCCCTTTGGATACAGAAAGCAGATGGGTTATGAGCTACTGGATACTGAAAGCCTTAGACTTACAGAGGTAAGAAAGGACATTGTTTGTTAAATCCTTTCCCTAAAATCCTCATCAAAAGGCAAATGTCCTTTGCTAGCTGGCAGTTCATCCTGATGTCAGATCAATCAGGGCCACTGGTGCTTCCAAGAATGTTGTTATGCTGATGCCTCAGCAGTAGTTGCCCAGCTCATACCCATTTCTAACAACTCTTTTCCAGCAATCTGCAATCTTCCTAGTCCACTCAAGAGTCATGCAAGAAACATCCAAGATAACAGCTGAAGAAATGGGTATAAAATCTTGGTTGAAAGCCAGCAGTTCCCAGAAAGCAGATCTTAATTCTGTATTCCATTCCTCCAAGGCTGACTACAGGGGAATTTGCAGTAACCCATTCCTTATGGGAACTTTAATCTCTTTGAACAGAAACTGGGAGGAGTAAAACACAGGGAGTCCATGAAGGCAAAGAAAAAGGCCTAAAAGAGACAGATGTGAGGGAGAGGTGACAGTTTCAGATTTATTTCACTTCACTGAACAGAAGCATACATCACTTGGGCCTTTTGTCCAGAACAAGCGAAGACTAGAAATGACAAGTGAAAAAAATAACCCAGACTAAAGAACAAATTCACCCAAGTTTAAGAGGGGCTAAACTAGATTCCTGTACTATTTATGCATCAGAAAAATACTGAAATATGACTGGCTATTTATGAGTAATTATCACAGCTATTATAAAAAGATTTGTTAAGTGAATTTTGGCTGTTATATAATTATTCTATGGGACACCATCTGTCTTTAAGTCTTCATAAAACTAAACATATGTTGTTTTCACCAACTGCTGTAGTAGACTCACATTCTCATCCTGCTTACGTGCTGCAACATAAGAAGTCTATTCATATCACAGGGAATATGTCAGAGCCAAATATCAAGGAGTGCTCTGCCAGCAGTTCCTTTGGAAAGCCAGGCCTCCTCCTCCCATGCTCAGCTAATAACTCGAGGGTAACTCAAGGGTTGCCCTAACTCATCATACATAGCTTAGCCTCTTGCTTTGCTGCAGCTTTCCTTTGGCAACACAGCTAGGGTATGAATATTAAGGGATATTTCAGTTCTTCTTAGCTTTTTTTATTTTTCCCTCCTCTTTCAAGTTCAGGAAGAGGACAACTCAGAACTTTAACTGCTCAAAGAGTTCCTGTCAACAAAACAGGGTCCTCTGCAGCAGGTTCCTACACCATCTCTTCAGATAAGATTTTTGGATAGGATCAAAGGCATATATTCATTTTCCTTCCAATAAATATTGCAATTGTTGCAGCAGCCCTCTCATTAGAGGGTAAAAATGAGCTGAGGCACAGATTTCTTGTCAAACACAGCAGAAAAAGGGTCCTGGTTTATTCTCATTCAAGGCTCAGTCATCTTAACTCCAACTATTCACTGACTCTGGCTGCAGCAAGCTCCTGCTGTAGGTTTCCCTTGCAGCCTCTGACTGCAGGGATCAGTTTGCAGACTCTGAATGCAGGCTTTTACCCAGCCAGACTGTGACTGCAGCCTCCAACAACTGCTCTAACTGCAGACCCAGACTGACCTCACAGGAGTGATTCTCTGTCCCCAGGGTCCTGCTTCACAATTTTCTCCTTCATGCTCCTCAAAGTTCCTCCTCTGTGATTATCCTCCACTTATCAGCCAACCCTGTCTTTTATCTCGCTCACCCTTACTGGATACAGCTGTTACTGATCAGGGGTGAGGCTGTACTGGGTTATTAACACAGCTGTTACTTATCAGGGGTGACATCCCCTGTACTCCCTTCTCCTACTACAGATGTGGGCCAAAGGGCTTCAGAATTATCACAGAGGAAGGAGAAGGGGATAACACATTTAGCACCTTATTTCCCCTGTGTTCTTGACAAGAGGTCAGCAGAAGTTTAAAGAGTCATGGTACAAGAATTGTCCCGCAGCAATGCCACCTTTCAGTCCACTGGTAGGCCATAGTACAGAACCAAAACTTTGCAAAACTCAATACGTTCCTCCTCCCCCTCAAAAATTAGTTCCAAGTAGTCACAAACTATGCTGGCTAGTCACAAATAAGCCTTGCTATTTTGAGATATCAGTATAACAAAAAATAACAAAAAACCCAAACAAATAAAACCCAACAAATTCAAAATAAGACAAAACAAAATCAGCTGCTGAATCTAGGAACTGCATGGAGGACCCAGCTGAGCTCTCCAGAAGCAAGATTACATACAATATAAAACATGAAACAGAATCCTTGACCCACACCTGTAAAGGCTCTCAACTCAAAAGCCCTCAGAAACAACTATGCATCAAAACCTCAAGCTAACAGTGCTGCTGAAAACAAGTGAAAGTTTAAACCAAAACACATTTTACCAAACAAAGCCAGCCCTTTGCATCAAGTCTATAATTTCATTTCATTATTTCCCTTAAGTACAGAAGACGTAACACAATTTGTCATAGCCACTAGGACAGTTACAACACAATTAGCTGAAGTGGGCTGCCTCTCCTTCTAAGTGCTCACAGAAGGAGCAATAACCTCCAGACAACCAAAGTAATCTGATTTCACTTTTTAAAAAATTGTAGAGTTACTGGCAATTATAAAAAACAGTCAGATATTAAAAAATCCTAATTAAAAATCGAACAAACTTGATTTGGCACTATACTTGACCCATTAACATGTTAGAACTTAAGCCTCTTACAGAAAATGGGCTACAAGGCTTTAAACAAAAGGTGTGCAATGCAACCAAAATTATCTAAATTAGAAGAAATTAAGATTGGAGCCTTTAGGTAAGACTTACAAAAGCTATTTTGTACAGATCTTCTCATGCTAGCCACTGTTGGGGAGAGTTACTGTCACAAGTCACCAGCTTCAGGTGTGAGAGCTACACAGCCCTTAGTGTAGCCACACAGGTGGTGCTGAGAAGCTTGTGGGTTCCATCCCCATGTAGACCATCCACTTAAGAGCAGGGCTCCATGATTCTTGTGGGTCCCTTCCCACTCACTAATTCTGTCGTAAGTATTTTTAGAAGTAGCACTCCACTCAGTTGAGAAGGAAGGACAGTGTGTGGCAACAGCACTCAGGCCATTTTTGCTCTGCAGGAGTAAAAGGGAATTAGCAGGGCATAGCCCAAGCTCATGAGAGAGCAGGAGCTGTCTGAGCCTGTCACAGGTGGGTGAGCAAGACCCCCTGAAGCCACCTGTGGTGCTTTCCATCCCAGCCTGATGGACTGAAAACACCACACTTCCTGTGACTGGGGCACCATATGGCACAGGCCCACACAGGGCTCACCTCACACTCACTGCTCAGTCCAGCAAGTCCTGCTGTGTCAAATACAGAGCTGGGGAGCAATCAGACCCTGCAGTGGCTCCCTTACCCTTCCCTGACTCCAAGCTGTGCAGAGGTGTTCCCTCACGGCAATCCCCCGATTTCATCAGCCTGGCTACAACACTGGGACACTGGACCCCAAGAGACCATTTACTCCCTAGCATTGGGCAGCATGGACTGGACCCACTGACCAGTTTCCTACCAGAAAATCTACTCTGTTAAAAGATGCTTCTGGCAAATCTCCACCAATTCTTCCTGTCCTTCCAGGTCCAAATAAGCTTGTAAGTGTTTGGCTTTACCACACAAATACTGAGACAAGTGAAAGGCAAAAGTCGTGGAAGAAGTTTTTTTAAATCCTCCTCAACCTTCAGCATTCTCTGCTTAGAGCTCTTTAAAATACCTAATGGCAAATTAACCAGGCAGGGTTTCATAATCCAAATAGATTCTATATCCAATGTTTATGATTCCACCAATAGTACTGAAGCTGGGGGGGTGGACAGTGGAAATAACTGCACATCCAGCACTGCTCCACAGTTTTACATCTTAAAACTATACTAAGCACATATTTCAAATATTTTAGTTCTGTAACCTAAAGGCTAAAATAATTCCACCTGCCATGATCTGCCCAGTTTCAAGGCAAGAAACCTCCACACAAAAACCAAGAGACAAGATCATCTGCAAACTGTCACACTAGTTTCAAACTCCTTTGCTAAGTTTCCCCATGTTAATCCCTTTTGGGAAATGCCTAATTTCTGAAATATTTTAAATTAACCTCCCCTTGGGAAAGCCTGCTGCCTCTCCCCAGCCAGTGATGGCACAATATGCCAAAGCAGCTGCAAGTCTGAGAACTGCCAGCTCAGGGCAGCTCCATTCAAGACAGTAAGGAAATGGAGGCGGCATGACTTCTGTATTAAAAGCTCCATCTCAGGGCTGATACAGACACTCCAACTTGCTCAATAAGCACAGGACTGGAGCACAGCAATATTTCTAATACATGAACAAAATCAGTTTAAGTAATTGAATATCAGGGAACAATACTTAGATTCAGTAACAAATCCACTGTTAAAAAGACTATGTATCACTAGCTACTATAGATATATTTTGATTAGATCCTGTTTATTGATCTTTAAATTGCTTTGTTTCCCTACAGATTATAGAAAAAAGGCAGAAAATAATTTTTTTGAAACAACCCAAGAAAAAATTACAGTGTTGCATCTCAACTCTTGTGAAATGTTTTAAAAGGATTCACCTAAATTTACTATTATACTGTCATGTAAAATAGGCTTTCAATAGCATCAATGCCAATACATCTCACACAATAAAGCAACTTCGAGCACACTGAGAAGTACAGCTTCTGGGGAAAATGTTAGGATAAAGTCTCACTCCAGCTGATGAGAAAAACCCATTCACTGTAAAAGCCTTTTCATACGGAGGTACCTCTGCTGCTCTTGAATATGAAAAATAAGTTCCATCACATCATTCTTCCCAGCAGTGCTGCTTATTTCCTCGAGCTCTGCTGAAAGCATGAGCAGCTAGGAGTGGCCAGTGAGGGCAACAGGAGCACACCTAACCATAGCTGAAGAGAAACTCAAATTCATGTATCACCTAACAACAAAAGAACCTCTGCCACACAAAGCTTTCCATCTGCTGCTTTAGGAGCACAGAGTTGCATTTAATTTCATTTCCTTGCAGGAAAAGCATATCCCTAGGAAAAGGGCAGAAAAAGTCAGCTAATTAAGGAAGCACTGGAAGAGAATGAGTGAACACAGATGAACACAACCACTCCAAAGTGCAGGTAGAACACAAAGATGGTCTGTCCCCACCAGTAGTGGGGTGCTGGGGTGCCACCAAGAGCCAATAAAAGTGAAAGGGCAGCAGACAAACTCTCCTGGTAATGTTCATGCGCTTAAGCCATGACCATGGCTAGCTGTCAGTAAAGTTATTTACAGCAAATTCAAAACACCAATTCCCTCTTCCCTAAAACTATGCTGAGGAGAATCTAGTCTAAAAGTAAGAGAACCTTCCTATCCTATTCCATGCAGTATGCATGCATTAGCCACTGTACAAGCAAAAGAAAAATCACACACTAGTGTAATACTAAAAAAGATACCCAAAAATTTCAAGTTTAAACAACCCAAATCACATTTGTTATTCTACAGGGTAATCACTCAACTCTAAGGTATAAAGTAAAAAATGCCAGTTGCATTTAAAAAACATCAAAGCAGGTAAATGCTGAAATGCAGGGGTTTACATGGTGTAAGAACTGATAATACACTGGGATAAAGGAAGGAATAAAATAAAGCTCAGTGTGTAACTAGTAATATACAGCAATTTATTTGAGAGCAAAAATTATTATGTAGTCCTGCAGCAAGCAACTTGCATTAAATGAAGTGGAAAAAAAGTGAGGACAAGCCTGAACGACAGGTAGCTAAAAAGCAACCAAAGTGTAAAAGATTTAATACTCCCATCAAAAACGATCTTCAATAAACTTGTGATAACTGCTTGATGTTTGATGTCTGCAAGCAAAAGAAATCTCTTTAAGTTCCTACCATTTCAAATTCACTGCACCACTGCATTTAGCCTGCAAGCACAAAACTGACAACACCACAGAGAACCTTCAATACATTCCCTTATAGTTGATCCTGATTTCCTTTCCAGGAATATGTAGGCACATCCTGATGTGCTTTCTGGCACATCTGGCAGGGTTTGGTCTGTGCCTATGCAAGTAGCCTTTTATCAGCAACAGTTCTTAAGCCTCAGATCTCCCCCTCCAGTGCTCATTCCTCCTCTACCCTGGCAGTTGAGGAGGCTGCTTCCCTCCTAAAGACATCACTTTCTTTAGCTGCACTCTAAACTGGAACTATGAATTATGTCATTTGCAAAGGAAACAAAATAAGACAAAAGAACAATACGTTTGCAATGTATACAATTTCACCATTTCAGCTGAGAGAGCTGTCAAACCAACAGTGACACCTGCACAATTAACAGTTTCTCCTGCCAGCAGATGGAGAATCTGCCACCAAAACAGTCACTTCATATAACACAGAGCTAAAACTCACCAACATTTTTCTGAAAGGACGCTCCTCAAAACAAACTAAGCATGATTATAGCCGACAAGATTTTCTATTTTGTCCTGCAAGAAGTTACTGAATGTAACTGGAAGCATCAGGAAAAAGCAGTATTATTACTATACAAGTATTTGGAACTTAAAGAGTCCTTATAATCAAGTCCTTTGAATTAAAACAGCAGATGTGTCATCTGCACCTCACTACTCTCTTGCTGATCTGCTCTGCAGCCATCAGAACGTACTTGACAATGATGTAGGTGCAAAACTTAAGCATTAATTTTGCATGCACAGCACCTAGCAGAACTAAAGTTTTGATCAACATATGAGTCATCAGTGCTGATGAAGGCAGAAAGAACTAGTGCACTAGAGCAGAGTCCTTCTCTTCTGCTTCTCCTATCACCACTATGTCCTTCAACAACACAGAAGGAAGCCCAGTAAGGAAAGCAGTCTTTCCCAGCAGGCACTGCCACGTGCAATCCACTCCACACCAAGGGACCCCAGTAACACTACAGCTACTGTGAGAATACATTCCCACATCACCAGTGCCAGCTGACATCAGCCTGGGACAGCTGTAGCCACTGCTTGACACTGCTTCTTTAGCTGGTCACCAGCTTCATTCCTCAGAGCACCTGGTTTCCAAAACCTTAGGCAAAAGCTAATTTTAGCAGTGGTGAGTAATCTTAGCAGATTTAAGAAACTCAGTGTCCTTATATTCCAATATCCTTTCCTACATTTCTAAGAGTCCAGCCGGCTTCTTCATGGTCCTTGCAGGCTACAAATAGGGCTCAAAGAAGGAGCCTGCAGAAGTCCACTTTGGGTCTCCTTATCAAGCTACAGTAAGTAACAAACAGAAGGGAGAGCCCAGGGAGATTATCCTGCAATATAATCAACAAGGTAGAATGATATTTGGAGTGACTGTTTCCTTATGCACACATCCACCCCAGATTTTTAAATCTGAATTTCTTTACTAAAAGGAAAAATAAAGGAAAATTTCCTACGTTCATATCATTAAATATAATGAAAAGCATAGTGAAACTAAATGAAATAATAACTTTCTGATAAGAGTGAAGCACCCTAATGCTGCATCAGAGTTGCTCTGAGATTTACACTGCACTGTGGAACAGTGGGATGATGCTAATATACAAGGACAACTCCTCTACAAGTTTCTGGCTTTTATTGTAAGAAGAGATTTGCATAACAATAATCAGATGCCCTAGTTATGTAATGAACTCTTAAAACACTTCCACATGTATTTTCTACAACACTTGAGATCTGGCCCTAAGTGACACATTTATTTTTTCCACAGCAGATCGTGTCTTTACTTTGCATTTGTGTACACTCAAATACTGCTTTATACAAGTACCTCAAATATACCAAAGTTCAGAGTTTTTATGCTTGCATGTAAGTGCTCTTGAGAGAGCAGCAATAAATGTGCATGAGATGTACTATCCAGAAAAACTACACTAGGTGTAGTTTTACACAAGACGAGAAGTATCAAAGAACCAACAGATGGGAATGCTTAATGAAGAGACAGAAGTTACAGCCCTATTTGCAATTGCCACTTTGTTCACCAGAACCTCCTTCCACCTTCTCCCAAAAAGTGACCATGAAAAAGACAACAGAGGTAAGCACTGGGTTTGGGGAGGGCATTCAGCATTTTCAAAGAAAGCAGCTTGTAACAGGGTTCACTAATGTACTCATAGGACAGGGACTCTTATGGTTAAATTTGCACTGCATTTTGCAAAATTTGCCAGGGTCACTGCCCACAGGCTTCAATCCCAGCTGAAATTACAAGATCTTCCCTCCTAGACACTTGGCCTCTCCATTTTGTGCAGTTTTAGTTGCTACATCCATGAGTGTTAATAACTGAATAGTCAGGCATAGAGTTCTCCCTAAGACTCTCCCACAATCACTGGGGAAACAGAGCAAGCTTACCAACAACCTCTCATGAAATAATTTATTCATTCATGTGCTGAGAACTTACCACACATAGGGACAGCTCCGTTCAGTTCCTACTTCAAGAGATCTACGATACCTTGATCTGTTTTTCTCTCCCTCTCTCTAGACCTTAGAGGTGAAAATCCACTTTAGATGCCTTAACTGTGTGAGAACTAGGGTTGTTTCATGTTTTGTGCTGAAACCTGAAATTGTTTGCCTGTTACTGAGTCTATCTGTTGAGAAAGTCTTGTATCACACACACTAAGTCAGGTAAGAAAATCAGCAGTTCCACGGCACACAGTCCAGGACCACATCACATACAGCTGCTTTCACAAGAACTTGAATCACTTACTTGGAAAGACTGTTAAACAATGCTTGTGTCTTCAGATTGGGGTTTACTTTGATTAAATTTACTGGTAACTAGTGAAGAGATGAAGTGCCATAATGTTCTCCCAAGTCAGAAAAGCTGGCACGTGTAGAGTTCAAGGACTTGAACTTTCATTAAAAAGTTATGAAAAAAATCTGAAAAAACTCAGTAAAATCTTTTATTCCTAGCAGTCATCTTTTTGACCAAGCCCAAGTAGGAACAGGTACTCATGAACAGAAGTTGATATTGGTATTGAACACCCATAGCAAAGTAGTCAGTCACTTTCCTTCCACTAGGCAAAACCACCATCAGCTACATGAGGACCACCTGGGGAGACGACCATCTGATCCATTTGCAGAACTCACCACACAGAATCTGAACCTCCCCTTAACCCCAAAAAGAGCTTTCTCATAAGAAAAGTCCTCATTTCTTTCCCTTCCCAAAACATGCTCTGTTGTAGGAATCGACCACAAAATACAGGGGAGATGTGGCACTTATGGACTTTGTTTCACTCTGCTTCACTCTCACCTCTGGTTCTCGCATTCAAGTCTTACTTTGAAAACTTCATTTTTTTAATTATAAAACAAACAAAAACATCACATTTAGGCAGGGGTTTTCACTGCAATTTATTATTAAAGGATATTTAGCTTTTTGAAAGTTCTAACCCTGAGAGAATGCAAGAAGTATGAATTATATTCCTACTACTGGTAAATACAGACAAAATTACCTGTTGAATCAACCCGTCAAGCACTCGCAAACAAACAAGCTCCACTCCCCAGCACATCCCTTTATTTTGCTCCCCTTTCTGGGCAGCCCAGGATCATAAACTGCTACTGTCTGCTGCCTGTTCTTCCCTCAGCAAGGGCCTAAATAAAGGCACTACAAAATAAAGCCCTGGCAAGGAATTGCAGAGCTACCATGGATTTCTCTGGTCCTGCCACTATTCCCTTCTCAATGCGCCGTGGACTAAGATAAGAGAAAATTATCAGAATAACCAGCAGCAAGGCCTTGCAGCACAGAACTCAGGCACCAGTGCTGTGTGTACTGAGACTGGCACCACATGCTACACACTCAGTTCAAGCAGCCTGGAAGCAGCAGAAGTCCCAGATTCCCAGAGATGAAGCTGTAAGTTACCTGCACCACTGAGCACTGGTCCTTACCTGAGTTTTTGAAGTCAGTGTAGGAAGACCAAAGGGGAACTGTGCAGCGCTTTCAAAGCTAAGAACTCAGCTTTATTTGTCACATGCTACCAAAAGCTCACAGATGACCCCTTATTCTTTCCCCTCCAATGTGCTCAGTATTCTCAAAACTGAACAACACTCTCCTAACCACTCATTAGTTCATCAAACAATTCAAGCAGTGAGCCAGTTTTTGTTGACCACTTAATAACATTCAGCATTACCAATCCTAACACCACTCCACCATCACAGCTCCTAATTTAAAATTACAACAACCATACCTATTTTTTTAGGGTTGCAACAATAAACACTGGGCTAAAAAATAAAGAAGTCAGCAACAAAACAAACTTGAGACAGTTTTTACAGTTAAAAGGTTTCCCCCTCCTCCTTCCCTACTCCACTAATAAAAATACTACTTCCTGAAATCTACTCTAATGCCAAATTCTGCATTATTGTCTCCATACCAGACAATTCAAAATAAAACACTTTTAGAAATCTGCATCTACAGCAAGGATAAAATAAACAACCATTTATTAGTTATAGTTATTAGTCATTCAGTTTCTTTTGGTATGCCATCAATGGGAACAATATACAGCACTTTTCCTAGATAAGCCATTACAACACAGATACTCCTACTGAGAAAAACACAAATACATTGAGGAGTTGCAGAGCAGTCTGAAACACATCCTTGTGCTATTTTGGTTAATAAAGATGTTTTTGAAAACTCCAGCTCTTTCCTCTTTAAAGCCTTCCACCTACAAAAGAACAATGCTCAGACAGGCAGCAGTCTCCATACAATAGCTGTTCTCTACTATACCAGGGCATTTGTTTCCTAGGAAACAAGCAAAAAAAAACCTAAAACAACCCCACTAACAAAAAGTATCCAGTATGTTAAATATGCAAATAAAGTAGGTCACACCAGTCATATTTCACTCAATGGAGCAAAGAATCCACAACTCATTGTATTCCAGAGTACAGGATTAGTTTTGCAGTAACTGCTCAAAACTAAGTTATCTCTGTTTTTCCACAGGCACCTCTGAAGTACAGGGCTTTTTAGGAACAAATGCAAGATCAGCAAGAAAGGACTTTCTTTACAGCATGAACATACATGTCGTTTTGATGCCAAAATAAATACTCTTAATGCAAGTGTATTGTAAGTAGCCAGCTATCTGCACGCCCTACCCGATTCTGACCAAAGCACTGACAACAGCAAGCCACACCAAGCCAAAGCCTATTATCTCAGTCCAAAACCTTACCAAATGCTGGGCAAGTTTTCACTCTGTCTATAGCCTGTAAGAGAGACCCAGTCAGAGTAATTGGCTTCCTAACACAGAAACCAGGCCAAGCCTCACTGCTGTAAGGAAGTAGAGGAAACAGAAGAGAACAAACTACCCTTTTGAACAATACTTTTCAGTGTCCTCAAGGTAATCTATCAGCAGTTGTTTCCCAAGCTTCCACGAAAAAAATTGAAGGTCCTGAGAAGATTAAGCAGGTCGGTGTCAAAAAAGAAAACAACCCAACAGCTGCATGCCTCATTCTTTCTTACTAATGTGTTCTTCACTGTTACACTTGAAATGACATTTCAAGAATATACTTGGTCAGGATGAGAAGCACAGTTATTTATAGCATTACAGTACTCACAGGAGTGCATAGGCCAAGGTAGTCAACCCCAGCCAAGTGTCAAAAAACTCGAAATCTCCTGATCAGCCTGTTTGAAAGCACTGTAATCACCCAGCACAATACTAACAAATGAACAAAGTATCTTATGTTGTGAAAGGGCCATGCCAGCAAGCATAAAAGCTGTCAGCTGAATCACACCAGAGCCAGGCCAATGAATTCTACACTGTAGCTCCACCCTCCCTCTCTGACACTGAGCCTCTTCAGCTCATATTAGACAGGGAGCTGTAATTAAAGGGCATGGGTTATAACTGAGGGTGGAAAGAACATTGCCTGAAAAAAGGAAATCACCACCAATGCTACTTATATTGCTTATACAATCTTTGCAAATCACAGTGCAATAGTAGACAATTACAGTCTACCAAGTACTTCAGCTACTGCTCCCATTTGCTTATTTTCCTGTCTGCAGAAGAGAACAGCACAAACATCAAAAGTGCCCTCATGAACTCTTCATGTCCATTTTTTAGTTATGGGATTAAATAAGAAGAGGATGTAGACATGCTTCTCGGGTCTCTTCCTCCCCTTTAAAGGATAACAAAAAGATAGGCCAAAAGTACAAAAAATGTTATTTATTTAATCAGTCAGGAAAGGACAGGGAGGAGCTTTACACAAAAATCAATCTTCTGAACCCACAAGCAAGTCAAGTGACAGTGATTCACAAAAATGTATTCAAGGATGATACCATTTCAGAACCAAAAAAAGAAGTGAGCACCATCAGCCTACAGGAACGGTAAAATTCCTGCAATTAACTTCATATGTCCTTAGCAAACTTCTTGGGTAATCTCACCACACCCTGCAATGTTTGTATCAAAATATTCTCGAACTGATCAGAATTAAGCAGCAAATCAATGCACAGAACACTTCTCGTTCTCCCCCTGTAGAAAGCTCACTGTTTAAGATAAAAAGGAGGGGAAAAAAAAAAAAGTCAACCTGCAGTTACAACAGCTCTCCAGAAGAGCAGCTAACAGATCTCAGTTTACTCGATGCAAGCCCTGGCTGGCAAATTCACCTCGCAGACCCCCTGTTGTTTGCTGGGGTGGAGTTCCAGGGGAGAGTTACCAACAGCTACAGAGGTGCCCTGCCACTGCACCCCAGCGTGGATGCTGCACAGCCACTTCTGTCCCACCCATCCTGCTGTGTGTGACACAGAAACACAGGATACCAGCTCTTCTGCACCTACTGCTAGCATGGAACTTACTGAAGAAAAAGGACACAGACATTTGTCACCACCTGTGCACTTAGCTTTCATTTAACAGTTCACTTGCACAATCTTGTCCTCTTGCCCCACCACCATGGCAGCTTTCATCTGCCTAATCAGCATGAGAAAAGGAACAGCATGAGCAAGTCCTGATACTTCCCTCCCACCAAATCCATAAAGTCAATTCTAGAAATCAAGACATTTAAAATGTAACGCAACAGTGGATAAAAAGATGCTTAGGCATGTTTTGCTTTTAGGCTTTCACAATGTGGAATATCATAAGTGTGACAAAATGGTATTCAGCCTGTAACGTTCACTGTTGCGGGGCCTTGCATTTAAAGCCAAAACATATCCCCATTAAAGATAAACAACTGAGTTATTGCACAAATCATGGAGAACCTCCACATCATAACCCAGAGAGAGTGGATAAAATTTACAAAGGATCCAAACAAACTTGCATTGAGGAATAGCTGACAATTATACAAATGGAAATAAAAAAGAGCAGATTCTCATTTCTTACATGATTTTCAGGGACTGAACATGAACCATTTACTGAAATGCTTTTCCTTAGGGCTGCCTTCCAATCCTGACCATGCCCTGAAGACAAATCCAATACGACAGAAGCTACAACACAAGAGGATGCAAGTTTAACATTGCATTCCATAGTGAGGAAGAAAAAAAAAAAAGGCAAAAAAGGTATTTCAAGAAGGGTTAAAAAATAAAAAACAAACACTCAAAATATTAATCGGTTTAATTTTTTTTTCCCATAAAGGTGTTGGAATTCAGACTCTGACTGAAATAGATACAACAGATAAGAGGACTAGCAAAAATGTGAGAACTCTATAAAAAGAATATTCAATGTCATTGGCATAAGCCAAATGCCCAATAAGCCAAACCAGCCTGCAGGGTCTAAGGCAGGAAAAAGCAGGGGAAGCAAAGTTACTTTAATAAAACAATTAAAAATAATCATCATCCTCACCATTTACCATCTACAAGGAACAGTCCTCATATTTAAGCACATTGAATCAAAAAACTTCTGATGTGTCAGACAAGCACTGGGCAGAAACAAAACAACCCAAAACAACTCCCTCACCAAAAAAATAAAAATAAAAAAAATTTTAAAAAACACAACAACAACAACAACAAAAATCACAGGGATCAGGAATTCCACATAGCCAGTTTTGTGGCATAGCATTCCATCCCATCATTAAGTAGCTCCCCCTCCACCCTCTGGGGTTGAGATCCCCAATATGAGCACTGTAAGACACCAGGTTGCAAAACAGTAAAAGCCCATTGGAGAAAACCCTGGTGCTCACTGCTGTGCCCTCAGTCACACACACACAATAGCAGCACAATGGTTCTGCTGTTCCTAACACTCCCACTGACTTCATGGGGAGATGAGAACAGGAATTAGCCCTGCATCTTCAGCAGCCATAAAAAGCACACAAAGAGTCCATCTCCTCCAGGCAGTATGAAAAGCAGAACGACTTGAGCTTTTGGTGAAACCCACATTGCTGATTCTTTTCTCCGCAAACTGCTCCAGTGACACAAGTACATAAAACATTTAGAGAGATTGGATTGCTGCTTCTATTCAGCTCAGTGGCAAAAGACTGAGACAAATGCCAAGGAAATTCTTGAGAAAAAGAAGAAAGTCAAGTGAAGATGATGTAGGAAGGTCTGATCTGCCATTGCACTGCCAGCCAAGAGTGGCCACAGGAGACCTTTGTATTTTAATTTATGCTCTCTCAGTCAGGCTGAGGAGCAGCAGCTGCTGCAGTCGGAGCAGAGAAGGCGCGGCTGCCAGCAGAGCAGACGGGAGGGCAGTCCTTGTGCCTGCTGCCCTGCCGAGAGAAGAAAGAGCAGGAAAAGAAAGGCTTCCCCAGCAGGGACCCCTCACTGCAAAAACAGATTCTGGCTGGCAAGAGCAAAAGCTGTCCTCTCACATGAGCTTCAGCAGTATTGGTATGGAGCAGAAATGAAAAAACAGAACAAGGAAAAAAAGTTAAAATATATACATATACACACGAGTATACCTGTATATATAGATACATAAAAGTAAACATGCTAACACACACTGCCCATACTCAATTTTATTAATGCTAGAAAGATCCAGTTTTCCAGCAATCACACTTTTGGAATTAGAGCTAGCCTATAGCATTAAATTCAATTTGCAAGATGGGTTTATTTCTCACCATAATCAAGGCATGCTGCAGAACACAGCTATACAGTGAGCAACAAGGATGTGGCAGAGAAGGAACAACTCTTTGTTGCTGCCAAGAAAACAGGAATTAATCCAAGTACTTTACATTTACATAACCAAACAAAACCCCAAAACCACCCACTCCCCAAAAAGACACAAAACCACACACCTAAAAACTTAAGAAAACTAAAACAACCTACCAAATACACATTTAAATGCTAAGCCTGAAGTGTTTTGCTCCATTGTCCAACTTCTCATTGAAGTACTTCCAAAATAGATCCCCATGCAGCAAATAAAACAGATTTCAAGATTAATAGCTACCAAACTGTTTTCTCAGGGCTGGTTTTTTTTTTTCTTTAAAGCTTTCCTACAGAAACAAGACTAAGTTCTTTACCTGGAAATCCAGTTCCCGAGGGGATCAGATCATGGACCTGAGCCATGGGAGTAAGAATTTACAAAGGCATTCAGAAGCACTCATTTATTATTTTTAAGTAAAACAAAAAGTCTTAGAACTTGGTAAGTTTCTTTTTTTTTTATTATTTTCATTTTCAAGTCTAGTAAACTAGCTTAAATCTGAAGTCAGGCTCTGTATGGTCACCCAGCTTGAAAGGATCTGATCATGCCATGGGGTTTATGCTGCTCTCTTGACTCTCTCTTCTCTTTGTCAGCCAGTCAATATTAGTCTTCATCCACGACACATTCTTCCTTCCTTCCCAGTTCTACTATGCAAATAAAGAAGAAAAGTCTCACATTTCATGTATCAGATGTCCAATGCAGTGGAATAAGGTAAGATGACTTTTATAAACTTGCCTTGATTAACAAATTTTCCAAGAAAGCACAACCTTCCAGCACCAAGGACTCTACCCTGCTGCCTGGCCACTGATTCACCTTTTTCAGCCCCTTAGAGTTCTACTCTCAGCACAACACTGATCTCTGCTTCAGAGACAGCCCAGGCAGCTCAGCTCATAAAACACACACTTGCTTAGGAGCTTTCTCAGGGCCCAGACAAGAAAGAAACTTCACACCTTTCCTTCCAAAATAACAGGCAAGTGCTACATCTGACTTTTTATGTTACAGCCAGTTACTGGCATCTTCCAAAATAGTAATCAAAGGAAGGCATAGTCTAGTGTCTGCCTAAGAATACCCTTCAGATTTACCTGCCCATCACAGAATTTTTGGGTTTTGTACACTATCTTGTTACTTAGTAAGAATGCACCATAATCAATGGCAAAATTAAAGAAGGATTCTGGGAGTTTAACTTGCATGTTTCTTCCTTTTGTGAAGCAGGGGAATGTCACCCTGAATTTCTAAGCGTTCTGATGTTTTCATATTTGTAGTGGAGTCTTTCTAACAGTTCTCTGTAAATAGTGAAAATGTTATTGTAACTGACTTCCATGTTTACATTCTTTCTCCTGGGAAGAGAAAAGGATGACAGACTTTTAGACTGACCAGTGTGGTTGGAGAGGTGGAGACTTCATTCTCCAATCTCTGACCATGGTTAGAATTATATATAAATCAAGGTCGAAAAATAAATCTCTCTCTCTTCTTGCACTTGGGAAAATCAAGCGTGTCGTGTCATCTTTTCGTGTACAGGGGAAAGAGAGGAGGAAAAAGGACAGACTGCAAGGAATTGCAATCCTCCATAAAAACTGCCAACTGTATGCCTTACTGTTAAACTTGGCCTGGGCTGAAAATGGTTATTTCATTGTAACTGGAGGAGCTGTGAAGAGATCCAACTAGGTCACCATCTGGAAACTTAAAGCTCCTCTTCCCAGCAGCAAGCTTTTTCATCTGTGACATCCAGCTGCAGTTGCCTTGGACTGCTACACTCACTTGACTTTACACGCCTCCTACATTTGTCATTCAGCCATCTGAACCACTGAAAAGGAAGGTGTCCAAAATTTGTTTCTTAATGGTATTATGTGGAAAAGCCAGGGGCAGGGTACAGCAGGGAGCAGATAAAAGGTGTTTCAAGCTACATTCTTCAGATGTAGGATTTTCATTGTGGTTTCACAGAAGCTAAGCAGATGAACATGAAAGTTAATTGACTCCAAGCTACAGAATGCTTTATTAGATGCCTGTTGGAACTCCACCTCTCCCAAAGTTAGCCAATACTAACAGGAAAAAAGGTACAGCTAACAACTGGATGTCACTCACTTCAGAAAATTAGCGATTCAAGGATCAACCAGATGAATTCACAAAGAAAAAAATCATATAGTGATACCACATACAAAGATACTAATTCTGGATCTAAAAGGCTGGAGATTCAGAGCATATCCCCTAAGATTTATCACTCTGTACCTGCCTTGTTTCTTACACTTCTCACCAGCTCTCTACCACTGGCCATTTTCTGAAGACATTTACCTTAAACAGACCTATTGCCGGTCCATCAGGATCACAGTTATGGCCTCTTAGTTGCATATCTAAAAAGGTTAAGGTCCTCTTCGGCAGTGACACCTTATTTTAGTTATTTTCTATAAGAGGAAATGCTTCAACCAAGCATAATATTAGATGTCAGAGATCAGACACCTCACATCACCCCTAAAAGCTTCAAAACAACTTTCTGTCTAGCCCTGTGCAATTTTTCATTCTTGCATTCTATCCAAATCCAGGAACATTCCCTTTTATTTTAAATGTAAAATACTCATATTAAGGGAATTGATTAAGAATGAGTGTGTCTGAATTTAAAACAACGCTTTAATGCCATATATTTTCATTAAAGTAACATAATTTCTTGAAAATGTCAGAGCTACCTTTAATAAGCTCACAAAATTACTTTCAACTAACCTTTGAAATTTAGGAGGATTTACTCATTTTGCTTCCAGTTAGTTTGATGATTATAATTTATTAGGAACACTGTACAAACAAATACATAAACCTCACCCTACTCTCATTGTGAACACTGAGAATGCATTTTGAAATTTTGTAACAGTTTAAAAACCATGAAGTACAGAGCTGTTCTCCTTCCACGTCACTCTTCACCTTCAGCTGGTCCACGAGGCTGTACTTTACACAGGCTTTAAGCTGGTTCAGCTGGCAAGGACAACATCTTCAAATGCCCTCTGATGACAAAACCATCAAAGCTCCAAACTACCTTTGGACTGAATCATACCCCAGGCAGAAATTAAAGATTATTCAAAAACGCCCTTTTATCACATCTTTCACACCACACAAAACACAGCCAAATATATTTTAAAAACAAACAAACACTGTTCTAGGTATTTAAATTGTTAATCCATACAAAGGTAACAGAAACACAGGAACTTTAAAGAAATATTTTTTTCGCTTCTTTATCATTAACACTCCAACTTGTTTAATAAGAACTGTAAATGCACTGATATTTTGTTTCTTCACACACTAGAAGGAAAAATAAGAGAAAGATTCTTTCCCCTAGGGAACTCCCTTGCATTGAGTCTGGTCAAAAGGCAAGGCTCAGCACTCTCCTCCAAAATCTTGGAGCAATTTTTGGCTCTGGAAGTTAATGTTTCATGTAAAGGTATGTGACAATGTAGCACACTAAGGATTCAGTGCAATAGCTCTAAGTTCTTCATCTCACTTGGTGGTAAAATGAATATAAAATCAGGGATTGTTAACCTTGACCATTCTGTTTTTCCTAAACCATCAATCAGAATCCATTTCACATTTCTTCAAAGCCTTCCTTAAGGGCAAAAAGAAAGGTGGCTTTTATTGTTTACTTTTAAAAGTATTGAAACCATTGGTACTAGCACAAACTACAACTACCTACTCATATTGCTTTACCACAAAGTGCTGAGACAGTCCAATAGTAGGAAATAAATGCAATATTCATCAAGTTCTGCACATAGAGACTGTTTTTACTTTTTCTCTATCAATCACCAAAGCATAAACAAAACTAGACCTAGATGTTCAGTTCCCATTCAGCTGTAAATTTATTTTCAGGCATGATTTATACACATACCTCCTTTTATGCCTTGTTTACAGAAATTCTTCTGTCTGACACACTAGCTTATTTAGTAAGATAGCATTAGCAGTAATAGAACATATTTCATACAGAAGCCATTATCTTTAGCCTAAGCTGTTGTAAAGCTCAGAAGCCACTAATAAAATGTGGAGATTCCTTATGTGGCTGCTGGTAGAGCAGGTCAATAGTGGTGCTTTAGAGCTGGGCATAAGCAGCTCCCAGGGACACAGATGTATCATGAAGTTGCTGTTATTATGTACATGCCTGGCAAAAGCAGGACTCAGTACTCAAAGAAGTGCTGGGAATCTCTTCTTTTAAAGAATGACAGCAGTGACCAGCTTGCTGCCCAGACTGATAGCAAGGCACACAACCTGCAGTAACCACTGTTTTCTGCACATATTTCAGCACATGTAAAGCTATTTCATGTGGAGACCCAGGGGCTAATCCCTAAGGTAACTGTGCCTCTACCCTGGAAGGACTGAAGCAAATGGGGAAAGATACCCTTTTAGATCATGGAAAGGAAAAACTTCCTCCCATGTGCCTTTGCAGCCACATGTTAATATTTCTTAGGCATCGGTGTTGGTTTAAGTTTATGTCACCCTGTTACCATATACCACCCATGCTAGAATGTTCTTCCTTTCCTTGAACCCCACTGGGTTAAATCTGCCGCAATGTTACACCCCTGTATAACCCTATTAGCTCCCCGAGGTTATATTTACCCCTTTGTACCACTTTTCCTTATTCCTATTGGACCCTGATCATCAGACCCATAGTCTGGTTTATAACCCTGTGCCCTCGGCCCCCTGCTCGCTCTCATCCCTGGATTTTATTCCAGGCTGTTGCATCCCTGAGCCTCCATCCTGCGTCCCTGGACCCCTTCGCTGTTCCTGTCTGTGTTCCTGAATCAACACCTTTCGGACCTTGACACGAGCAGCCCATCCCTTTCGCTCAGATGTCGGATAGATTGTAGCAGCGTGCCCGGGGCTCAGAGATGCTCTCTAGGGCCCAGGCGTCGCTCTCACGCTGCTACAATTCCGTACAAGCACAACCCTACTCTGCAACGAGAGAACACATCCACTGCTTGCAGAGGATGAACTCTGTGTCCTTCATCAGCTAAGTTCTCTCACTGCTCCAAGGATTAGAGTCTCACAGAGCTCCTTTTGCTGCAGGGAAGTTACCATGTCATGGATGGTCAGGAGAGACGCCTCGGCCCCCTGCTCAATGAGCAGGAACACTCCCGGTATGCTCGACTGTTCTCTGACAGAGTTTTTTGTTAGACCACTCTGTGACCATTTTTACCATGTCTTAACTACTTAGGCAACTGAAGTAATTGCTCCAGCTCCTTTGAATGACTTTTCAGTGTTTCGTTTGGGGAACCTCTCTGGGTTTTCTCACACATCCTCCCTTTTTTTGTTTAGTCTGTTTTGTTTTTTTTTTAAACCTACATTGTTTAAAAAACAATTATGCAGCTGCCAACAAGTGATTCCCACTGAAGTCAACAGGATCTGCTTTTATGCAGAGGGTCGTAGTCAGTGCCCAGTCATTTACAGCGCTGAAAGCCTCTGCGCTCTATACTCTAAGTGCATGAAGGGCTGAGCAGGGGGCTCATGCAAAATTAATACCACATCAGGAAGCGCATGAGGGAGAGGGAAGCCACTGAATAATTGATCCACGGTTTGTTTTCTGTGAATTTTGAAACAACTTTATGGATGTTTGTTTTGGTTTGCCTTTGTGTTTGTTTTTTCCAAGGCAGAAAGTTTTTGAACTGAAGTTCTACTAACAAAACCGAGTGAAACAATGACGAGAGTGGCCCTTTGATAACAATAACTGCAAAAAAGTATCTTCCCAGAAAGAAAGTTGATACGGAATAAAAAACAAGGCACTGTCTTTTTTCAGACAAAGTATGACTACCCTCTCACTTTTATAAGCTTACACTCTTAAACACCTTCTGCTCTATGAGCAAATGCATGTACTCCACTCCTCCTTGTTCTGTAAAAAACTACAGGTTTCTCTTCTCACCATCATTTATACAGAAGTCCAATCATATTCCACAATGCAAAGTCCATCCTTACAGCTTATAAAGTCCTTCCAACTCCTCAAGCTAGGAGTCTAATACTGCTCACGTGAACAATTTGGATAACACAGCCACACCAAAATTGTTCTACCCTGTTCCATAAATATCATCTGCAGTCATTTTAAGGACTTGTTACACTGGTAGATAGGAACAATGCAGCCTTTTAGCACAAATGAAAATCTGACCCTCATACACTAAAAAGGTTTAAATAGCAATAATCACTGGAGTTCTGATACATCACCAAAGACACAAAAAAGGAATCTCCCCCAACTTTCAGCATAAAGTCCTTAGGACTTCAGAGTAAGTTCCTAACTCATACAGCAGCTGCAATCACCAGCCTATTTCAACTTCAGTCCTGCACTCCAGCCTCAAAACATCACTGAGATCCTGTGCTTCAACAGCAACAGGCTTCCCATGTGGTGCAAACAGGAGACACAGCACATCCCCTGAATCTCTGTCATCATGCCAGTCTCTAAAATAGCCTCATCCATTCTACCTCACTTGCTTTTACATGGCTTGGTCCTGCAGTAATTTTTTATTAATTGTAATGAAATGTGAAATTCTTCACATCAGAGCCAGAGCTGTGTGCACAGCTTTGATATTCACCAGACTTACAGTCTGACACAATAACTAAAGAAGGATTATCTCCCATGGGTGTTATTTGGGAGGTCTTGCACCAACATGAGGCTTGCTGTTTCACAAGGAGATGCTTGCACATTACCCTGAAAGGTGTACATGTGTTTATGGAACAAAACTGTTTGTCAAATAGGAACAAGTACCTTATAAAATGGTACAAAAACTAGGCAGTGTTGGGATTTTACTTCTCCTTCCCACTCTCCTGTGGTCATGTGGCTGTCAAGTAACAGAGTCCACAAACTGCCTCTCTCACAGCATGGCAGTGACTGTGCAGAGGATCCTGTGGGCTTTCTACTCCAGGTGTAAGAACAGACACAGATACATAAGAGAGCCACAGAAAGGGCTTCCTCGGAGAATGGAACAGAGAGAACAGCCTCTGCAAGCTGGAGTAGAGCACAAACTGAAAGGAGGGCAAAACCAACAAGAACAGGCACAGTAATTCCTCTAGGCAGTAGTGAGCTACTGTTGACATGAAAACCACAAGTAAGTGGAGTACTTCATCATTGTCATTTAACAGGCATGACATCTAAAACATATAAAATATCAGATGATGGAGAGTTCACTAGAAATCCTACATACACGCCTATTTCTGGGATGAGGAAGTTGAAGACTAAAGCTACTGCAGCCCACTGTTGTCCTTTTCCCTCTGTCAGAGATCAGCCCCACTGCAGGACAGCTGATAGGATCATGAATCTATGGGGCAGAGAAGAGTACTCAAAGCAACTAAAATGGCCAGATGGGACTCACAATTCATTCATCTGCTACAGTGGCACAAACTCTTGAGTGCCAGTCTCATCAGGATTTGGACTGATTTTCTTTAATATTCAAAGTTATTGGATGCATCCACTCAGGAGCTACTTCCTCTCCCACAGGTATGAGAGTGGTTTACGAAAAACGTAGGAAAGCCAACAAGGATATACACCCTGTAAAAATGTAATTGGTTATGCTCCTGAGTTAAACACACACTTATTTGCATGAAAAAGTTTCTGCAGAATAAAATTCTGCTCAAATATTACCACAAACCTTTAGACTACCCAGGCAGCGGTTTTGCCTATCTTCAGAACAAAGAATACAAAAAGAAAGCAATGTTTTCAACCACACCCAGCCCCACAAAGCTGAATTGGGAACACTACTTGTGACCATGCCAGAACTCCCAGCAGGAGCAGAGCAGTAGAATACAGTCAGAGGAAGAAGAAGTTCTTCTCCGAATGCAACAGCAGTTAGATGGGTTTCCAGTCCCTTCAAGTCCTGCTTTTAGGTGCATAAGTTAATAAACTTCTGCTCAGCACATCCAAATAAATTTTGTGCATTATTTTGTGTATGTATTATGTATTTTTATATATGTATTTATATATATATATGTATCTCCAACACTAAATGCATGCATACTTTTTGTATGTAACAAAGCCACCAGAAAGGACACTACTTGGGAACGGATAATCATGACAAACTATCTCAGAGAGGTCATTGTCACTCCATCTAGCAGGCTGCTCCAACGAAAGTTTAGCATTATTAGAGGGAGCAGTACAGTGTTTGGAATAACATTTATGGGAAGGAAAAGAAACCAGAGAGGTAAATGATGGAGCTGTCCACTCAAGTTCAAATTAAGTTCACATTACAATAACCTTGGAAGGCAATCACTGCTTTTTGTTTCTCTAACATCACTGAGCAAGCAGGAGTAAACAGCTAACCACCATAACTCTTCCAAAACCAGTGCAGATCAAGGTGCACCAGAGGCGCAGCACTTACATAACAGTGCTCACTGGAGTGAGCTAACTACTGAGCCAGCACCGTGCCTTACACCTCTGCGTACTCCAGTCTCCAAAACCACTGCACTCAGAGCTGAAACACGCCATGCTTGTGCAATCACTTTAAGCTGATCCATGCAGGGAAAGGAGGAGCTGGTCCTACCATCTTCCCACAAGTCATTCTTGGAGCCAAACAGCAAATCAATAGAAATTGACCCAGATGAGCAAGTTCTCAGCCAGATCTGGTAACAGACTGCTGTCTGTCCCCTGAAGCTGCATCACCACACCTGGCTCCGCAGCCTTGCGCCAGCCTCAGCTGTTTGCAGCCTCCTGCTCTCATTTTGACACCAAAATTTGAAGGGCTGCACAGAAAAACCAATCCTGAAAGGTTCCCACAACCAAACTGGGAAATGGTCCTGCAATAGAAGCAGGTCCTCCTAGGCATTCAGAGGCGAAAAAAAAATTGTGTTAGGCAGCACACCCCCTTAATGGCCACAAAATGAAAAAGAAACAAGAGAATGGTTGTGATACCAAGCAATATTCATTAAAATCTGGACCTTAGTTATTTTTTAACTGCAATTATACATATTTTATATTTTTATATATATATATTTTATAGTCTTCACAAGCCAGATGGATGAATTTTCATCTGGAAATTATTTGGATAACTTCTTGGAAAAGAGGAATTTTAATTTTACAAGTTTTACCTCCTATTTTTTCATTTTTAAATTATATATTTAATTATTGTTGGACTGACTGAATTCACACATGTTCCTTTAGCATATACCCACATGAACTGGCAGTCAGGAAAGCTATTTCTAGAAAATGTTGTCTTTTACCCACACGAAACAGGGAATCTTTCTGGTTTTATATTGAAATGGCAAAAATTAACATTAAAAAATCTGAAACCCTTGCTCTGTGCACAGTAAAACACCCCAGTATACTCCCAGCTGAGAGGTGCCCAGGATATTTGGCAACTCTTCTCATGACCTAGGAGGACCCACTGCTTTGAAATGTCACCATCTCCAAATTCTGTGCTCCAGCCTGAAACACTCCAATCACATGGCATTGCAGAGACACCTTCCATGAGGTAACACAGTTAACTGAAGGAGAGCACACAGCAACAAAATCCTTGCCACACATTAGCTGGGAACTTTTTTCTTCAGTGTCTCTGCTCCTATATAAAAACAATTTACAGCAGGGAACTCCCTTCAAGCTTTTTAAATCTCAACATTTTTAAATCCCAGCCCACTGAAAACAGAATGTAGCAGAAGAGATGCAGTTCAGTGAGAGGGAAGCACAGAGAACACAGCCTCACAAGTGTAAGGATATGCCCTACATGGGTGAGCAAAGCAAAGGCATCCAACAGGGAGAACCTGTGGTGCAGGCTAGGACAAAATGACAGGCACCAGGTGGATGTGCTTGGGGTGACATCCCACACAGTGCTGCCGCACCTTTGCTTGGGGCACCAGAGCTCAGTTGAGAGAACCTGCCCTCCTGACACAGAGAAAATCCTGGCACAAAATAACATTCCATGCCATGTAAGATTAGTCCCTAAATCAACAAAAATTAAGCTGGACTCTGATCAAACATAATCCACTAACAGTAAGAAACACCCCCCAGGCCAAGTTACTGCAAGCATCCTTGCAGTACCACTTATACCATACTCAGCACCCTCTAACAGGAGCCTACTAGAGCAATGACAGCAGACATACTCAGATCATAACTCATCAATATCTCATTGATGAAGTGACCAAAACAGAACTCTCTATGAATCCAAAATACTGCACGTATCTAAAGACATACAGTCTTCTCTCAACGTTTTTTTTTAAATTCAGTACCACAAAGAAGCACTGAACACTTTTAGAAATAATGTTACTTGCTTATTGAGGAGAAAGAAAACCTATTTAAGCAAAAGTTCCTACAATTCTTTGGTTGTTTTTTTCCCTGTAAGAAGTTTTGCTGTTGGGAAAACTAGGACACAACAGGTACAGAATAGGTATACAAAGTGTTTTCGTAATATTTCATTGCTTTGCTGCAAAAGGAAAAAATCTCTTCTGTCACCACACGTCAGGATGTTGCTTGAAAGAGTTTTCAATATGATTTGATGTAACAGAGCCTTCCCTAGGAGCAGAGGGATTTTCAAGGCCTGGAAAAGGCATATTGATTTTTCCCAGTTCTGTGGAAAATTGACAGTTCATTCATAAGATCCTCTGTGTGTGATGAAATACTTACTCTAAATGCTGTCCAGAGGAAAGTGACTGGAAAGCTGAAACATTAGCTGAAGAATCTGATGTAGAGACTGATGTGTATTAAAATAAATACTGTTCCAGCCTCATTTAGTTTATACAGTTAAAGGAGTAGGATCTGACTGTTTTTAGCATCTCTGCAAGTCAGGCCATCTGGAGGTTATATGAGATCACACTGAGTCAGAGTTTGATACCAAATCAGGCACCCCTGAGTGCAAGCCTCAGTGTGCTAGTGACATTTTTAAATGCCAGCATACGGAGAAGGCTGAACTGCTCTAGATCTCTGTGTATGTTACAGAACTGAACACTGTGCCAACAGTGACATCCACCCACACCAACCCTTACACCTGTACAAAATACTGCTGAAATCAGGGAAAATCTCTATCCACAGAGAACCACGTGAGAGACTGGAAGGACTGCTGGCTCCAAGTATTTTGGGTGCATGTGTGGGAGAATAGGTAGGTCAGGCCTTGCTCTGGAGAGGCCATGCCCCGCTCTGCACACACACATCCCTCTCTGGGCCTGTACCCAGCCACACCACAGACAATGCCCCACACTCCAACACCAGTCTAGCCCCAAAGGGACCAGGTGACCTTAAGTCCAGCCTGGGGGAAAGGGCCCAGGAAAGCCAAAAGGTACTAAACTGAAGCATGAGGCAAGCACAGGTCTTGACCCTACCTCCTCTCGGAACTTCTCTCAGCTGAACACTGCTGGAACTGGGGTGGGTAGGTATACTTGTTCATTTCTGTATCTTTTCTGTCCCTCTTTCTTCTTCCAACTCTCTCTTCTCAGAGTTTTAAGTAACTTAAAATCAGACAGGCTTGGAGTTGCTAGGCTGAATGGGCTAAGTTAATGCTTCATGAAGTGGGTTTTTTTTGAGTGAATGCTGCTCTAAACTTTTGCCAAAGTTCTCTGATTTTCTGAAGTTGCCAATGAAGTTTTTTGTTGTTTTCACCTCTTGACAACATCTTGCCAGTATTTCTCCTGTGCATCTAACTCAGAGTATGCGAAAAACCATAAACCCTTTCAGGAATCTCATCCAGCTAGTGTTTTTTGGGACCTTACATCAGAAGATCAGATATTTTGTGGCAGGAGCAGCAACACAATAAAAAAATGGGATGTTTTCCAAATTCATATGACAGTACAATGAAATAGAAACAGATTATTCTTTACTGATTTAAGACCTAATGTATTGCTGGATTTTGCACCTTAAAACTGTCATGAAGTGCAATTCAGTACATTCATTAAAAATTGGGTAAGCTTTTTTAATTCTTTACTGCATTGTAACAATATTTGCTAATTTTTAATGATAGACAGATAAATTGTACATGAGCACAAAGTCACTATAAAATTCAAGCTAATGGAAAAGTCAGACATGAGAAAGTTTAAAATACTACCATAGTGGAAGACACTTCTATGGCCAATGCTGACAGTGACTTCTGGGTCATCTCTAAGAGAGCTGGGTTACTTCATGAGCTGCTCAGCTCCTTGCTCTCCTGTCTACATCAATAAAGCAATTACAGTCCTGCTGACAGCTTACCAGCCATGCATTTGAGAAGTGTGCTGCATATTTTGGGCAAAACAAGGCTCCCCTACAGAACTACAACTTAAGACCAGAATTTCCTAACTGGTAGAATTAGGTCAAGTGATTTTTTTGCGTCAAAAATATTTTCTCTCACCTCCGATTTTATTTAAAAGCAAAGTATTATATTCTAAATGTGCATAGCAAATCTTCACAGGTTACTGCTTTTAGTTAATGGAGTATGAACTGGTAAAGTATTTAGCCCAAGCACTTAACAATACATCAGTTTCTTGCTCTAAATTTATAACTTGTAGCAGCCCTGGTGCCAAAACCAGTTTATATTTCTTTTTCAACATAGACTTCAAATGTCTATTTGTAGGAAAGGGACTCAAAAGAAAAGAAGTGATATTTCACTAACTGTAAGCTCAAGTTTCTCATCCTCTACTAATCACTAAAATACATCTTACAGAGTTTGAGGAATAAAGAATAAATTAAAGTTCACTAAGTACATCAGGATTATTATAATCTATAGAATTAGGTTTTAGACAGCATCCTTAAATAACAGATTACATACATACTTTCAAGCTCCTGTCCACTGCAGAGGGTAGAGAAGTTCCTTACATTTTTCTTTTTAATACTCTCTGCACAAAAACAACAACAACAACACCTGAACCCCACCACCCCCCTCCAAAAAAAACTTTCTCTCTCACATTTTCCATCTGAAAATTATCCCACATCAACTGCGCCTTGTACGTAATTTTTTTGTT